>CM077818.1:43175000-43640000 GCA_039764185.1 Tamarix austromongolica | reverse complement strand
GTAGAAGATGGGAGGCATGTATGTCAAGGGTAAAGAAAATCATCGAATAAGACACTAATCATTTAAAGAGAAAGATTGTTAAGCAGGGCCCAGTCCAGTCCACCGGCGAATAATAGTGGCCAGGAGCCGGAGTGCCCTGGAGACCAATCCACCGGCGAATAATAGTAGCCAGGAGCGTGTTTCCCTACATGATTTCCTATCCACCGGCTATAATAGTGGGGGATTCCGTGCTCAACAAACCAAATGTAATGAAGCTAAGACGTGGGAAATACACTAAGTACTTACAGTGGAACACCATGTGAGTCGGGGCCAGACCGGTCCACCGGCAAATGATAGTGGCCAGGAGCATTTTGCTCTGGAGACCTGTCCACCGGTGAATAATAGTGGTCAGGAGCGTTCTCCCCTGTACATATTTTCGATCCACCGACTATAATAATGGGGTTCTTGCACTCACATGGATTAATAAAAAGTATGCGTGAAAATGCGTATGTCGTTAAGAGATTCAAAGAACAAGTTTAACTAGAAGGTAACCAGCCTCATTATCTATATTATTATATGTTATCTATATGATCATGCATGTGTCATGTGCTTTATATGTTTGGCCTTCATTGTACGGTTACCTTACTCAGTACGTAGCGTACTGATCACCCGTTTCATAGGTGTTACTCATTCCCACGAGTAGAAGGCCCTTCTGACTTAGTGCAAGTCGGTGATTCTATCATCGATGGCTACGATGCTTACGAGGCATCAGGCAGGGCTGAGATTTGAGTCTGGACCTAGCTTGGAGGTCGAGAGTGACATGGCCGGAGTCTACCGTTCGTCTTATCTATCCTATATCGTTATGTTTAGTTTATTTCTGATGTATGATCTTTCTAACACTTGAAACTTTAAAACTGTACTTTTGGACTATACCTTTTGATTTCCGCACTCTGATTTCCTGCGCGATTAACAAATCATTCCTTTTATGAATGCTTGTTTAAATTATCGATTCATATTTGATGTCTATCCCAATCAGCCTTAGCACTTGGTATTGGAACAGTAGAAGTGAACTGGTCTGGTACTAAGTGTGGCAGTAATATCCCCATAATTTAAGCTTTTGTGATTTCGCCTCAGCTAAACCTTTTCATTAAATAAAATTTTTCAGCTATAAATTTTGGGGTATTACAATTAGTCTACTTAAAACTAGAGTAAAAGAACAAAATTTTTCTACTATTTTTAATAAGATCCAAAAGGGTTGGACTACTCTTACTAATTATTCCCATCATCCAAATGGCAGGATTTAGGTTCTTTGGAATCCTAATGTTTGGGTACTGGGGTCCTACTCTCTATGTGACCAAGCTATTTTATGTCAGTTTTCAAATTTGCAGACTACTACAAGTTTCTTTGTGGCTTTTGTCTATGCTCATAATATTGGTGCTGAACGAAGGGGTGTATGGCAATGGCTGAAGGTTCATTCACCAGGTAATGTTCCTTGGATTGTGTTAGGTGATTTTAATGTAGTCCTGAATGCTAATGATAAATTCTAGGGAAAGATTCCTAATGTCTCTAATGTCCAAGACTTTATGGATTGTTTTCAGGATCTGGGCATTGTTGATCTCCAAAGTCAGGGGTGCCAGTTTACTTGGTCCAGCCATAGAGTTAGTGATGAGGAGGTCTGTTGTAAGTTGGATAGGGCACTAGTGAATTTGGCCTGGTTGGAGTCTTTTCCTCATTCGATGGCTGAATTTTTTATTCCCTTAATTTCTGATCATAGTCCTGTGGTTATCAATTTGCATATTCCCTATCTTTCAGGGCCGAAACCTTTTAAGTTTTTTCAGTTTTGGACTGAATATGAGGATTGCTTGCCTCTTGTCCAAAGAGTATGGAGTATAAATTTGGGAGGGAATTTTTTGCTCAGGTTTTCTAGGAGATTAGTGCTTTTGAAATAGGATTTGAAGAAACTCAACAAAGACAAGTATGAATCTATCTCCTACAAAGTGCAAGCTGCTAGGGAGGAGGTGGCTACCCTGCAAAATTCTTTCTATTCTAATCTTGGTTCTGGTGATTAGAGAACTTAGCTTCGGTTGAAGGAGAAACATTACCATCATTTACTGTATTGTAAGGAAATGTTTTTTAAATAGAAAGATTCTATTCAGTGGCTCAATTGTGGGGATTCAAATCATAAATTTGTATATGCTAAGGTAAAGGAAAGGTAACAGAGGAAATTAGTAGTCATGCTGCTGGATTATGAAAATAAGGAAGTTAGAGGGGCATCCAATATTCAAGCTGCTTTCATTGATTACTATAAACAGATCTTGGGAACTGAGCATAGCATGGTGGGAGCACTGGATCCTTCTATTATTGATTCTCCTACGTCTCATACTCAACATGCTGGGCTCACTACTCCTCTAACCAAAGCTGAAATCAAAGAGGTTGTTTTCTCTAGGGTGATACTAAAGCACCTGGGGTTGATGGATACTCTGCAGGTTTTTTCAAGGCTAGTTGGTCTATTATTGCTAATGAGGTACTGTGGGCTATAAGAGAATTTTTTTTCTTCTGGTTTCATGCCTAGGAAGATAAATACCACAGTTTTAACTCTTGTTCCAAAGAATTCAAATGCAAATAGGTGACTAATTTTAGACCCATAGCCTGTTGTAATGTGCTGTACAAAATTATTTCTAAAATTTTTGTGCAAAGATTGAAGAGTGTTATGCCCACTATTATTGATTATTCTCAGAATGCTTTCATCAAGGGCAGAAGCATTGGAGAAAAAATTCTCTTGGCTCATGAATTAGTCAGGAAATATTCTATTAAAGGTATTTCACCTAGATGTATGCTTAAGATTGATCTTCAAAAAGCATATGATATAGTGAATTGACTTTTCTACATAATGTCCTTCTCTTATATAGATTTCCTCCCCATTTTGTAAAGTTGATTATGGCATGTATTACCACTGTGTCTTTCTCAGTCAGCTTTAATGGGTTTCTTGCTGCTCCTTTTCCTGAGAGAAGAGGTTTAAGACAAGGAGATCCTCTTTCTCCTTATCTGTTTGTGTTGGTGATGGATTATTTCAGCAAATGCTTGAAGAAGTTATGGGTTGATCCAAGATTTCATGCTCACCCTAGATGTGAAGCTCTGAGGCTCATCAATCTCAATTTTGCAGATGATTTGTTGCTTTTTTGCAAGGGTGATTTGCAGAGTGCCATTTATCTTCCAGAGGTGTTATCTTAGTTTTCTGCACTTTCAGGGCTTTCTATTAATCCTTTGAAGTGCAGTGTGTTTTTTGGGGGTGTTGAGACCCATACCCAAACAACTATTATGTCTTATCTCGGGTTCCCTACAGGTGCTTTTCCTATCACATATTTGGGGCTTCCTTTGACTTTAGCTAGGCTATCTGCAAGCCACATGCAACCTCTGCTGGATAAAATTACTGCTAGATTGAGGCATTGGAACAATTTATTTCTATCTTATGCTGGTCGTTTACAGCCAATTAAATCTATTTTATTCAGTATCCAGCTCTATTTTAGTCAAATAATCTTGCTTCCCAGGAAAGTGTTGCATTGTTTTATTAGCATGTGCATGAGTTTCCTATGGTTAGGAAAGTTGAATGTAAGGAAGGCTGCCCTTGTATCTTGGGGCAAGCTTTGCTCCCCAACTAATGAAGGGGGTCTTGGATTACTAAATCTGGAGTTATGGAATTATTATGCTTTGGGGAAGCTTCTTTGGAATATTGCAGCTAAGAAGGATACCTTATGGGTAAAATGGGTGCACACCATCTACCTTAAGCATGGATCTGTGTGGGATTTTAATCCTTCCTCTCATACTTCTTGGATTTTTCACAGGGTTTTGCATATAAGACCTCTATTATAGGGGTATATACAGAGTTGTGTGGCAAGGAATATTCCTAAGTTTAGCATTCAAGCAGCTTACCATTTCCTTCATGCTAAACAAGATAAGAAGAAATGGGCAAGCCTGGTATGGAGACCTTTGACAACCCCAAGATTAAGGTTTACAGCATGGCTTGCATGTAGGAATATATTATTAAATAAAGCAAAGGTGAGGGAGCTAGGTATGGATGTGGAGCAAAAGTGTGTTTTCTGTCAACAACATGTGGAGACTAGGGATCATTTGTTTCTGTTTTGTCCTTTTACTTCTATTTTTTGGTAGCATATCAGGAAGGTTGGTGGAAGAAGTGACATGATTATTGGTTAGGATCATGACATCAAGGCTTTAACTACAAGATCTCGCAGGCATCTTGGAAAAAGCATATCATAGGAGCTTTGTTTATTTCTTACCTTGTTACTATTTGGCATGAAAGGAACATTCGATTGTTTTAGAATAAGGTTAGGCAAAATTCTATGATCTTAAGAATCATCATTATGAATGTTTCTAGGAGAATAGTTCATCATAGTCTTCATGCTAAATATGCTAGGTGGTTATCGCTTTTTGATTGTATTGAATGTTCTGCTTTGTTGTAACTTCCGTTTCGAAAGTAATAAATGTTCTTACTTATCGAAAAAAAAATATGTATTTTTTGTTAAAAAAAAATCCTCTAGGTGAAAAAATAAATATATTAAAAAATTTACGTTAACTTTTCAAATGGTATTTTAATACTTTTAGAATACAATATTGTACATATTACTTATAAAGCAAATATACAAAAAAAAATTAAAAATAAATAAATAAGGAGCTCAAATCAGATCATGACAATAATGACAAATATAATATTAGTATGTATTTATACACGCACACACATATATATTAAAAGAGTCTGGCGGGTCGGGTTGGGGTTTAAAACTACTGGACCTAAACCCAAAATTATTAAGATATATATAGATTCAGACTCAAACCAAATCCATCGGATCCAAAAATCATATACCCAAATCTACTAAAAATGAAGCGGGTCTATCAGCTCTGAGTCGGGTCCAAAACCCATTACTATCCCTATTTGGTCCAAACTGATTAAAGTCCATGGGTAAATGATTGAAATAACCATGACCCAACTTGACATTGATCCGCTAGGATGAACCACAAGTCGGTCCGAATCCATCTTATAACAATGTTTAATCCTAATTGGCAAAATCTCACTCTGCCACTTCATAGAGTACTCACATATCCGTTTAACCCAAGATAGTATCTCCATCACTTTGTAGACAACAAAATTGAAGTTTATTGGTGAATTTCTACACAGAAAATGTATTGTTTATGTTGGGAATAGTGCATACCGAAGTTGAGCCAAGACGTTTGCGTCATCGGCTTTATTCCTATCTTACCAAGTTTTGTTATGAGTTATCTGGGCAAAATCAAATAAAAAGGGAACAAAGAAAAAGAAGAGAAGTTTGAGCCAAGAGGTTTGCGCTATCGGCTTTATTCCTATATTACCAAGTTTTGTTATGAAGTTATCTGGTCAAAATCAAATAAAAAGGGAAGAAAGAAAAAGAAGACGTTTGCGCAATCGGCAGCCTTGATTGTTCTAACTATTTAGGGATGTCTGGGGAAAATAAAAACGTTTGTTGCTGGTCATAGTTATGACTAAAATTTTTATCTAGTAAATTTACTAAGATTTCTTATAAAAGTTTAAACATGGAGGTCAACAATCAGCAATCTGAAATAAATAAATAAAACTTTCTCAGACCACCCCTTAATCTGTACAGTATTAGGTGGTGATCCTGATAAAGGAAAAATAGAATATAATGTATAACCTGTTCAACGGGGATGAGGACGATGAGAGATAAAGGGAAATTGGGAAGGCATTTTGTTTTTACTTCACTCTGGTACAAAAATCAAAACACCCATTATATAAATCTCAATCGTTCGACGATTGCGTTTCAAAGTGCAAAATGAAAATTACAGATTTTGGCACGTTAAATGAGGTTATGTTCATGCAGTTTTCTCGGCTTCTTCGGCTTCCTCTTCTTCTCGTAGTTTCAAAAGCGAAGGTGGTGGCCTAACAACAATGCTTTGCTTCCATTTCCTATCAAGCTTCCTTGATAACCTCTTGCCAATTCCCTCTTCAATCTCCCTCTCCCTCTTCACAGTGAGCATTCGTGCGATCTGGTTTTAACAAAATTCTCCCATTAACAATTAATGCAGAACTCAAAGCAGGAATCATAAAATTCAGCGACAGGAGAAAAGGTCCTTAGTACAAGAACAAATATAATCCATGTGATCTGGAATGATAAATTAACACGCATAGGCAAAACGAGCACATAATTCATCATGAGACGTATGTGGAATCAAGTATCTCTCAGATGAGATAATATCATGCTCATCACAAATTAGAACACAACACAACCCTGTTGTTAGAGAACCCTTGGTTGATGAACTTTATATACTAGAGTTGAAAACAAAAAGCATATTTGCTCGGCTTCTGAAGCCACTAAAACTGTATCTGGGTAGTGACTAGTGAGTACTGGCAGTCTTACTCCAGACCAGACTCCAAAAATAAGCAGTCATACACTCCCAAATCTCATATCAGTAGAGGAACTTACGATCCAGATGTGATTTTCAATTCCTAGGGTGAGAATTGATATTCAATACGGATAAACCAATGTTGAATATAGATACTTGATTGTATCAAAGTCAATACAAGCACTCAGCAATCACCGTTAAGGAGCAAAGTCATAATTAAAGAGCTCGTGCAGCATCCCTACTGATGAACACAGCTACACCAAATTAAAGAGACCAAAACTCTGTAATTCTTCAATTTCTGTGAAACACTACAGAACCACAAAACTGAATCAACTCTTATAGTCCACCACCTGGCGTCAATATGATGTTTTTCGGAAACATACATCAAATGCAAGAAATTAAAGCAAAGGTTATAACACAGCCCCAGAACAAATTGCAAACCGTCAATCTAATATCAGTCCTATCAGACTGAAGATCATGGAAAGAATACAGAGAAAGACTGCCGCATGAAAAGGATGCTGGCAAAAGAACGAAGCCAATTTGACTTCATCAATAATAGGAATTATTTCATGCAGGCCATGCCAGTAGTCTACCAAATGACCAGGCATTCGCAAGCAGTTGAAAAGAACATGCAAAACCCATAGCTTCCCTCAACAAAAAATGCAAAAAGGGAAACTAATTGGTATCAACCAAACTTCATACACAAACCAACGAGGTTTCCGCCTATTAGTTAACACTACGGGAGCTAAGCCTACACATACCCCTCATGCAGAATGTATGAATCCTTCATAATACTACTTCACAAGTTAGTAAAAGTGAGATACGTATCCTAACCTCTCATCCATCCAGACCAGAAAATGACAGGGTTCTTATTGGGTTGTTTCTTCAACTTTTTTATGCAGTATCAATCTTGCTTTATGTGCAAAGACACACCCGAGATCATATCATGCCACAAGCAATGTCGCTTCACCTTCCTGTCATTTGCCAAAATCAAAGTCTATGCCAACTAGAAGGTGGCCAATTACTTTGTTGGGATAATAGTCCATATGTTGCCTTCAGCTCCAGAGCAGATTTATTGGTGATGCATGCACAGCCCTTACCCTACATTCCCCAATCGAGTAGTGAACTTTCAGTACACATAATGCAGGTCAAAGAATAACTATACATCTTCTATTCGAAGTTCTGTCTCTTAATACTTAAAAGTGGCTGCTACTGAATGAAGTTAGATGTCAACTGCAAAAGATTATGAAATCTAATGAAAAATACATCTATCATAATCAATCCACTGGAAGTCTGGAACCTTTCCAAAGTCAGTCAACCTCCTCAAGCAGGTTAGGTTAAATATATTCGAGATAGAGGAAGATATCTCTTCATCTGACTGTGTTCGCAAGATACAAAATCATACATAAGACTATGTTCAGAGACAACCCTGAATCTGTATTCTCATTTATCATCACCACAACAATTGTCTATAGATAATATAATCACTGCAACATTCACGCGGACTTGTAGCCTTCTCCAGAAAAGATAACTTAAAGGACCACATGATAATTGATACGCCTCCCGCAAGCTGCCATGGAAGTCTCTCAAGCTCAGCAACGGACAATGCCAACATAGCTCCCTTCGATCCAAAAACTAGGAATTGCTAAACGGTGCGTTTTGCTATTAAACTCTATGTTTCGATGTTTTCCATTTATAGATGCCTTGTAGTCTCCCTTAGTTGATCCTTCCCCCGAATTTTGTTGATGTATAATACCGTTGCAACTACCATTGGATTTATTAAGAAGAAGAAATCGATTCTCCACTCTCTAAATTTCCCTCTATCAATCTAAATCTTGTTAGCTTAACCTTTGATTTCCATTCTTGTTGCTCAAATTCCTGGGTAGCTATCAATTGGTATCAAAGCTGGAAGAAGCTGCCATGGCTGACAACATGCGAACAGCTACGCTTCGTCGAGAAATGGATCATCTCAAGACAACAGTGGAGGAAATGAAGACGTCATTCTAGAATCAATTGCGAGAAGCACAATAAGAGACTTCATATGTGCTACAAACCATCCTCTCGCAGATTCAAGCTCTCGTTGTGGGTCCATCCTCCAATCACAATCCACCTTCCACAAGCTCACCTACACCAAAGACCAATCACCCAAACAATCAAACTTCCCTATCAGAAATCGTTCCACCGCCCCAAATCATACCAACTGTGCCACGACCTCAAACTCAACATGTTCATCAAATTCCCTATAGACTGGCGAGAGTCAAATTCCCCAAGTTTGACAGTAGCAATGTAGCAGGATGGATTTATAAGGCAGAACAAATTTTCACAATTGACGAGACACCGGAGAACAGCAAGGTGTGCCTTGCTTCCATTCACCTCGAAGGGCTAGCTCTACAATGGCATCAAGGATATTTGAAAACCAGACCTCACCCTATGTATCTCACCTAGCAAGAGTAAGTTGATGCTATTACCGCTCATTTCTACTCCTCACCATTTGACAATCCCATGGCTGAATTATCCACCCTCAAACGAGGGTCGAACCTGACTGACTATCAAAACATGTTCGATGCCTTGATCACCTACCTAAATTTACCTGAGGAATATGTTGTGAGTTGTTTTTTAGGAGGGTTGCAACCCAGTGTGAAAATGTTCAAGCCCTCTACGCTCAAGGTGGCATACGAGTTAGCCAAGTTGCAAATGGCCGTAATACAAAGTTAGAGGAACTACCATAGACCGTCCTTACTTCCTAACCCTCAACCCGATCCAAAACCCCCCAACTATTCTAGTTCTATTAACATTCTTGATGGAAGACATTTGAGATCACTATCTCAAGAGGAGATGGATGTCAAGAGGACTAAAGAGGAGTGCTTTTGGTGCACTGAGAAGTTCACCCTTGGTCATCATTGCAGTAAGAGGCAGATTTTCATGATGGATGTGGTGGATGATGAAGAAGGGTTGGGGGAGACCTTGGTAGAAGAAGATGTTGTGGGGGACACGACATTAGAAGAGTCCCTTCAAATTTTAGTGCACGCCTTGAGTGGGATGTCTACTTACCAAAACATATGTGTTCCTAGATATATCAAAAGGAAGGTAATGTGCTGATTAACACAAGGAGTACTCACAACTTCCTTGACATGAAGATTACAAAACAGGTGGTATGCCACCTTATACCTACTCAACCCCTGACTATTGTTGTAGCGGATGGCAAAGCCCTTCAAAGTTGCTATTTGTGCAGCAGGTTGGTATGGAGAATCTCATAACATGAATTCTAGAATGATGCCATGGTGATTTCTCTTGGTGGATGTGACATGGTCTTAGGAGTACAATGGCTCAGCACCTTAGGATGCATCACCATAGATTACCACCACCAAAGTGTGGATTTTTGGATTAATGATAGGAAAGTGATATTGAGGGGTGCTCAGGGGGTCAAATCTAAAGGTGTCAAGGTCAAAGAAATAGATAAGGTTATGCTTAAGGCCTCTGGACAGAACAGACCTCATTTATACACCTTTCAATTGTATGATGGGGGTTTCAAAGAGGGAACAAACCTTAAGCTCTTGATGGTCAATAACACAGAAACCAATAGAAAGAAGCTACGAACCTTAATTCAAAAGTATTCAATGGTTTTGAGGAGCCAAAAAGGATACCTCCAAAGAGGGCTCATGACCATAAGATTCCCCTCAAACCAGAGGCAGGACCCATCAATCTGAAACCCTACAGGTACTCTTTTGTCTAGAAGGATATCATTGATGCTTTGGTTCAAGAAATGTTGAATGCAGGAGTGATCCAGCAAAGCACTAGCCTGTATTATTCTTCCCCTATAGTTCTCATTAAGAAGAAAGATGGAAGTCGGAGGCTCTACATTGCTTACAGAGAGTTCAACAAACAAACAATTAAAAGCAAGTTTCCCATTCCAGTTATTGAGGAACTACTAGAGGAGCTTCATGTAGCCAAGTACTTCTCCAAAATTGACCTCCGTTTAGAGTACCATCAAATATGCATGACCCCTACTGATATTCCTAAAACTGCATTCAATGCCCATGAAGGGTAATATGAATGTTTAGTTATGCCCTTTGGCTTAACTAATGCCCCCTCCACCTTCTAATCGTGAATGAATGAGGTCTTCCGACCATATTTGAGGAATTTTATTTTGGAATTCTTTAATGATATACTAGTTTATAGTTCGGATTGGCCGTCCCACTTGCTTCATCTTGAGTCAACTCGAGCATTGCTATGCAAGAACTAGTTGTATGCTAAGGAGAGAAAGTGCCTATTTGGGGCCACCCAAATTGAATAAATGGGACATGCTATTTCAGTGCAGGGGGTAGCCACAGACCATGAAAAGATTAAGGCAATCCAAACCTAGCCACTGGCCACAACACTTACTCAACTTAGGAGGTTTCTAGGCTTAACGGGCTACTATAGAAGGTTTGTCAGGCACTATAGTGCCCTTAGTAGGCCTTTGACTGATATGTTGAAGAAGGATTCTTTTGGATGGTCACCGATGGCACGAGATGCATTTGAGATGCTCAAAATTGCCCTCACTACAACCAAGATGCATTGTAGCCTTCCTAATACACAATCCATTTCTTCCTAATATACTTGAGACAACGCTAACAAACACATATCCAATCAATTATCAAAATCGTGGGAGTCATCAAAATGTCAAGTTAGATTGTACCAAGGAAAGCCAGAATTCACAAAATAAGTTGGTATTGATGCATCTTCAACTCGAAATTGAAAAGTAGAGATCGTTACCCTTTTACGCATGCGACGAAATTCGCTGGACTGGAATTCATTTCGGACTGATTTTTGGAGACGAAGCATGAAGAGCTCTCCCTTAAGATCGACTATTTCTTCATTCAGCTCTTCAGTGGTTTTAGTCCTAATTTCCTTCAACTCTTCTTCTCTCTTTGCCATCATCAACACCGACGATGAGGTTCGGGAAAAAGACAATGCTACCGACTGGCACGGTGCGCGTGACGGACACAAGCAACCAAGTCGGATGCCATGGAATGCAGACTTGGTGAGCGTCGCCGCAGCGGATTTAGGTGGTAAATTGAGGCTGGAGGAGGTAGAGACCGAAAGGGCCAGCAACATAGTGATTTTTGACTTAGAGGTTGGAGCACTTGCTTTTCTGAATGGAGCGAGACCGAGTTCCGGTCTTCCTACGCTTAGGAGGATCCCTGTGATTCAGCTTCGCTGCCGTATATTGTATGCAGATAAGGCTGCCTCTCTTTTTTTTCTATTTATCCAAGGCGATTTGAAATTTACCAACAAAAACATAGGAGGATTTTGTAAATCTGCTGTCACTATTTGATGAACCCAGCAACGCCTAGTTAGACGCGGCTAGTGTGTTGGGGCAGATTTTATTATGAAATATTTAAGGCATTTGTAAAACTAAGTAAATTAATCAATTTTATGTTTTGGTGGTTAGAATATATTTCTATTATGTTGTAGGTTATAAATTTAAGTCTAAATTTATGTATTTTATTTTTAGTTAATGTCTATTTTTGTATTGGTTGATATGTATCTTTCAAAAGGTTAAAGTAATGTATCATCTTCTACATTGATGTTTGTACTTCTATATTTCCATATGTATCTCCTATTAGAAGAATTTTATCATATCCTTCTTTAGGTCAGATTAATATTTATCCTTCTTCGAACAATTTCTATTTCTATTGAATAAAATTATAATATAAATGTTTCCAAGTAAACTTAAATCTATTAGTTGTTATATAAAAATAATCACACTAATCGCTATATTACAACATGCTTTGATTATAATTACTATATCAATGCCTTATAAGTTATAAGTCTTCTACCTCACGAGTGCACCATTCTTTGAATTGTATTAGTATGTTGTATAGTAAAAGTAGATGGGTAATTTTCGTGTAATATTTGATGATTATCTATTACGAATGTTTCTAGATAATTATCCTATAGTATTTGGTGATTATATTTTCACAGTAATAAATATAATTTCTATTCATACTTAGTAAGGATAATCTAGTTATCTAGATTATTTTCTTAATTATTGTGCTAAAAGCTAATCCACACTTATATAAAACCGAAGATAGTAAATATTATTATTGTTAAAATTAGTGTTGCCATAATGATAATTATTATAGATATTGTTTTTTGAGGTAATATAATTATAATCATATGAACTAATTAGTTAGTGTTGATTAATTTGAAATGGTAAGAATCAAGTCATAGATTGATGATTGTCATATAATAGTTTGGTGATTACCCTAATTATTTTTGTATCGCATGAAGTGTAGTTATTGTTGTGCCCAACTTGGTAGTTATCCTATGGCAGAGTGATGGTTATCATACAATATCTTGGATATTATCTTACCACATAGTGGTGACTATGTACTTATAATGATGATTTATTACTAGTATGGTGATTAATATATCATATAACAAATTAGTGATTATCATATAATAGTTAGATGATTTTTATTCATAGATTGATGATTATATACTCTGTGCCATTAAATTTCCTTCATAGAGTGATAATTATTAGTTATTATGTGATACTTACCACTTGTGACAACATGTTTGCTAAGCTAGACATAATAATCACTAATCTATTATATGATATAAATACTTATAATGTTAATAACAAGCCATCATAAGTACATTATTACCATTCTATAATAGGATAATTGTCGGCTAATTACATGATAATTGTTGACCTCATTTGCCAATCATCCTTATTTTGATAATAACAAAATTCTTTAAGTATTTGACATACCTATTTAAGTGTGCAAGTACTATATCATTCAAATCATGATAATCATACTCATTCACACTATCTCGCAAGTGAAAAGGTTAAAAAAACCATCAAGTTTCCAAATTACAAGAGAAGATGTACAAGGAAAGCTTTTAAAGACTTTGAATATTCATGGTAGGAATTATTTATGTGTTAGGTTACATGTACATATGTTTTACTTGTCGAGCACTTAAGATCAACAATTCTATGCTCTTCTAAAAAGTTTTAGAAGAATTTTAAATTACCTTACACTTGTTTATGACAAATAAAATTATTTTAACAAATTTTATCAATTATACCATGCCTTGAGGAAATAACCTTCACTTCTTTACACTTATTCTCCTCTTCTTGTTTAAGCTCAAACTCAATCACATTTTAAATGATTTGAAAGCTTTTTAAAAAGGCTAAACTCTTTAAATGCTAATATTTAGCTATCTAAGCATGGCAGGCAACTTGTGAATGAGGTCCAACAGTGTCCAATTGAACGAAATACAGAGATAGTGTAAATAGAATGATGGGTTCAATAGATTGACCAGTAGATGACACATAGACAGGTCCTTGATAATAGGTGGTTGAATTGAGCTAGCCTTCTAGTAAAAAAATGTATATTCTTATTCAACCATTAGAGCTTTTTTTGGCATAGCAAGTACTTATGATTGTAACACCCCAAAATTTACTACTAAAAATTTTAATTTACAACAGAAGCATAATATAAAAAAAAAACTAGGTGTTACTACCATAATTCATGTGAGTTTGGTTTATCATACCATACTCATATAAATCACAGGACTAAAAACCATTAAGAGTATAAAAGAGTAAATAGAAATGAGAGAAGGTTTATATATATAAATGGGAGTTCGGAGATTTACTCCGTGGTACAGTAACAAAATACAATAAAAGAGATAACATGGGTCTAAGAATCCAAAAGGTATCCAAGTAAAACTAGCATCAGAATAACATAACTCCACCACCAAAGTCCTAATACAAAAAGTCACTCTACCTCATACAAAGCGTCAAAAGATGCAAATTCATCAACTATGACCTCTTGGACATGCATATAAACATTTGCAAATTCATCAACTAGGACCTTTTGGACATACACATAAACATCCTAGGTCATCTGCTCATGGGAATAAGTAGAACCCATGAAAAAGATGATTAGTACACTACATACCGAGTAAGGTAACAATATGGTTGAAGTAGGGAAAACATATAATTACATGCATTTAGAGCAGAAAGTAACATACATGCGAGATACAATAATCAATACAAGGTAATTAATGATTTCGGATTCATACCAATAGAATATAATGTAATTCATTATTTTTATTTACATTAAGTTTAAGAACCCTACTATTCTCTATCGGTGGAACGGTTATCAATATATACAATCCTAAGGCAAAGCGCTCTCGGCCACTATTCTCATCCTATGGAATGGATAGGTATAACTGGTCCTAACTCACGTATTATTTCACTATAAGTGTTTAGTATCTTATCAATGATTATGATCATTGCCAATATTTATTTTAGTTATTGTTTAGGAGACCCACTATTCTCAACCGGTAGAGCGGTTATTCCATCCTAGGGTAAAACACTCCTAGCTACTATTCATACTGGTGAAAAGTTAATAATATACAACCCTAGAAAAAATGCTCCAACCACTATTCTCAACCAATGGAATGGTTATCAATATACAACCTTGGGGCAGAATGTGGGCATGTAACTAAAAAACAATAATGCTTTTCCCCCATCTACCAATGGGAAGATTGAGAGTACAATTCAGACACTCGAGGATATGCTATAGGCTTGCTTTATGGTTTTCCAAGGTATTTGGGAGGATGGTCAACATTTGGTGGAGTTCTTGTACAACAATAGTTTTCATGCTAGCATAAGGATGACACCCTTTTAGACATTGTATGGAAGCAATTACTTAACAACCTTGTATTGGAATAACATCAGCAAGATTATTATACTTGGCCTAGAAATGATTGAGGAGATAACTCAGCAAGTTTAGTTGAGCTAAGACTGTAAGAGAGAAGCTAAGAGTCGCTAGAAGCATTACATGGTTTAGAGACAACATAATGATGTTTTAAATTAGTAGATATAGTTCTATTGAGGTTTTCACCCACAAAGGGAGTATAGAGATTTGGTAGGAAGGGTAAGATATACCTAAGGTGTATTGGTCCTTATGAGATTCTCGACGGAGTTAACAAAGTTGCTTATCATTTGGCATTTCTACCAAAACTATCTCCAATTCATAATTCCTTCCACATCTTGCAATTGAGAAGTACATTAGAGATCTTTCCCATGTAATCAGACCTAATGAGATGAAGCTCGACAACTCTTTATCCTATGAGGAGAGTCCCTTGTAGAGTCTTAACACTAAATTATTCCGGACCTATAAAAGTTCAGTCCCACTTGTGAAAATCATTTGGTGCCGCATAAAGTAGAAGAATAAACTTACCAAATAGGGAAGGACATGTACGAGATGTATCCTAAGATCTTCATCATAAGTGTGTTAGATTATGGGATCACTCTCTTTTAATGAGGTAATACCTAGTAGCATAGTATCAGCTCAATTAGAATTAACCACTGAGACCACTCTCCCTTACACCCCTCTTCTGTCCTTCTCGAGCCTTGACATTTAACTTTGGGGATGAACTCTCCTTTTAAGGGGTAATGAGGAAACACCTTGAAATCTTATAAAAGTTGAATTTTAATTTATCAATATCTTAACCTAACCTAATTTTTTATTTTTAGATTTATTTTATTTTAACCAAACCCTAACTCTAAATTATTTATAGATAAAATTTTTATATGTATATAAAAAAAATTAACTATAAACTTAAACCTAAATTCTATGTCGAAAAATTTTTCATTTCTTTTTTTGATTTTCCTTTTTCTTTCTTCTTTCTTTTCCTTCTTTTTTCTTATTCTCTTTTTTCCCCTTATTCCTAAGCTACACTATCCCACCCCAACTTTTTTTTTTCTCCTCCTCCCCCAAGCGCATCTAGCTCAGACACTTTCTTATTTTTTTTTCTTTTCTTTCTTTCTCACCTTTTTCCCCCATTTGTCTCCCTCCTCATATCCCTCTCTCCTATCTTCTTCTATCCCACACAATGAATTTCTTATCTCCCCTATGCACGTTCCCTCTTACCTCTCTCAGCTATGTAGTTCCCACCATGAATGCTACACTACTCGTTACCCTACCACCCTTCAACATTACCTTGCACCCCTATCCCCTACCCCTACCCTTTTTCTTTTATTGCCCTACATGCCGAGACCCCCTTATGTTCCCCTATATTTTCTTCTTAATTCCAAAACCACATCACCTATATATACCCTAAAAGTCTGCCTCCTTCATTCCCCTTCTATTTTTTTCTCCCTTTTTAATGAGCTAGTAGAACCCCCTCCCTCTTTTACTTTTTTTTTTCTTCTTTTATTCTTCTCTACTTTAGTTCATTAGCATTGCCACCCTCTCTGCTAGCCAAACAACCCTATTCATGTACTATCACACTAATCGACCTCTCTGCCACCTCCCTTCTCTTACTTATATGACACCAATCATCCCTCTCTACTATGGTATCTTCCCTTCTTCTTTCCCTACACCTGCAGCTATGGCTGGCCAAATATGTTTTTGTGAATACTACACAACTTCTGGAAACCTTCTCTTTTCCCTCTTCACACCATTAACATTCCAACAGTGCCACCACAGGCACCTAAGCCCATCATCACCACCACACTAAGGCCTCTCTTCTCCCTTCTTATTTTCCTTTCTCAGACACCCCCATTTACCTACACCATCGCATGCTACTACTACTACCCTTTCTGTTACCTATAGGCCTCCACCGCCACCCTCTTATAACCTCACTAGCTCAACACTATTCCCTTATCCTTAGCAACCCATAGAAACCAACCATCCACCACAAGCAACTATCTCCACCATTCTTATAACCTTAGCTACCATCCACTAGCAACAGAACCAATATCACTTCATGCCACTAGGTCCCTCCATCCCCAACATCACCATCACCTCAACCCTTGCTTCCAACCATCACCCCATTCTTAAATTTTTGCCATCGCCAACACCATGGCCACCAATATGCACTACGCTGCTCAAGTTTTGTCACTTTAGTTACCTCAAATTCCTTCCTTCTTCTTTTTCTTGGTATTTCTGTAGGTTGGATTCTTCAAAAAGTATAAGTTTTATATATTATTGTTTTTATGTGATATTCTGGTGGTAGAGGAGGATGAAGTATAGGTCTTGCGTGCTTAGAGACAGAAGTCACTTCTCTAAGGATACATATTATAGATAGGGCTTGATGTGTTATAATGTATATCTTTTCTTGTGTTGATGTGTTTATGTCATTGTATGTTAGGTTACCTTGACATTAGTGTTATCTATATCATGATAAGAAAATTTTAAGAAAGTTAGGTAAATATGACTTCTGTTGAATACGAAGTATCTATATATAATCATGGCCATGCATTTCATGATAAGGGTATGTATGGGAGGTTGAAAATGTATTCATATTAGGAATCATGCAATTCAAGGGATAAGAAGATAGGTATTTTAGTTTCCTAGGGGGATTTTTGTCAACGTGGTTAAAAAGAGGCATGCTTTGTACCTTAGGGTGTTAGCTAGCTAAAAATAGGTTTAGGGGTGCTATAAGAAATATTTAGAGTGAAAATGAAAGGTTTATTGCCAATAAAGGAGGAGAAATGCTTTAAGTGTGAATAGCAAAACCTAGGGGTGGAGTCATAATCATATGTGCAACATTTTAGAGATTGACCCTAATAATTGATTATGAGATTAATGTTGGTGTCTTTGGTATGCATACCAAATTTGACAGCCATATGAGTTCTAGATAACGAGTGATGACTAAAATGTGGAATTTAGGTCTTATAGGAGTTACGAATAGTAAGCCTAAAGGTAGGCTATTATCACATTTGTAAGATAGGGGATTTGGACCATAGTGTTGAGATATTATGTCAACCGTACCATTTGGGATGTTATTATAGAATTGGTTGTCAGATGGGATGTAAGGAGATGGTTATGACAAAAAATAAGAAATTAGAGATTTGCAAGAGACCCAAATAGTAGCTCATCGAATGGATTGCTTGTTGTATGCCCCTCACGCACGCGATCCAAATCCCATCTCTTGTGATGGGAAAGACATAGCGAAAGAAGACCAAACAACTAGACAGTTCATCTAGTAAGAGTGTGCAGTTACCGACGAAGGAACAATTGATGACTAGCGATTATAATGATGATCAAAATAGTGATCGGAGCATTATCTTGGAATCTCCTAAAGTAATTACCTTTGTTCCTTCAAATAGGGAGAAGAAGGAAGAGCCAAATGAGGATTTTGTTGATTCATTACTGAAGGAGGGTAAGGCTATGAAGGCTATTGATTCAACTTCGATTGCTTTTAACCCTAACATGGATTATTTGAGTCACAATGGTAATAAAAAATCTATGACTAAGCCTTCTGAGAGTTGGAAGGATATACTGATCAAGAATCATAGAGAAGAAGGTGTCCTCAATCTGACATGCTCCCCTCCTATGATCATCAATGGTGAAGTACAAGGATAACTAGTGCAGGAGGAAATTGATGCTGAGGTGAAAAGATGGGCTTACACACTTATAGGAATGGTTGTAGGGTTTTAGCCATCATATCCACAAATGGTGAAATATGTGAAGGAAAATTGGATAAAAAGTTCGAATATTCCTCAAGTCTTCTTACATGATCAGGGATATTTCCTATTCATATTTGATAATGAATATGATTTTCTTTCAATCATGAGAATGTTATATTAGTGCTTTGGAGTTAGGCCCTTACTTATCAAGAAGTGGAATCATAATGCCGAATGGAGAAAAATGCCTTTGTGAATTACATTACCCAAACTACCTATAACTCTATGGTCTACTGATTCTCATAGTAGAAATGGAAGTTGCATTGGAGTTCCTATCTATGTAGATATGGTTACAACTACAAAGTCCTAGGTCTCCTTCCCTAGACTACTAGTGGAGGTGGATGTCAGTCTCCATATCATCAAACAAATACAAATTACCCTACCAAATGGAGTTATGAGAGGATAGTCTATTCATTATGAATGGAGACATAAATTATATCCAAAAAGTGATAGAGTAGGCCATGATTTAAATGCTCATTTACCTAAGCCTGTGCTAGAGAAGGATAAGCTTATCCAAAAATTATAGCAAGTGAAAAAGCCAACTCCACCACAAGGGTAGAAGGTAATACCAGAAGAGGGAAGGAGACATGATCAGCGTCAGATTGTAACATCATCAATGCAAACTAGGGAGATAAAACCAGGACAAAATTCAACTTGTAATGAAGATGACATCTTAGCCATGCGTGATCATATAACTACTGAAGAATACCTAAACAAACTAGAAAAAGGAAAAGGTAAAGAGATCTATATTGAGCCTGGAGGGGATATGTTTTAGAGTGATATTATACCACTACTTCCAATTCAATGAATCTTGTTGTATGGAATCTCAGGGGTATAAATGAACTATTGAAGCAAAAATTAGTTAGCAGATATATTAAATATAATAGCTTTCATATAGTTTGCCTATTAGAGACTCGTGTAAAAGAAGGAAATATATAAGGTGTCTTAAAGAGGGTTTGTAACCAGTACTCTTTGATTCATAATTATTCTTCTCACTATAATGGCAAGATTTGGATTCTTTAGAGAGTTGATTCTCTTAAAATTCAAGTTATTAGTACCTTTGATTAGGGTATTCATTATTATGTTGAATTACCTAATGGTAATCATTTTTATCTCTCAGTTGTGTATGCTCATAATGATAGGGGTGCTAGAAGATATTTTTGTACATAGCTAGTGGATTTCCATTCTCCAAATAAACGAAGCTTAGTTATTGGATATTTCAATGTGGTTCTTGCAGCATAAGAGAAGAGTGGTGGTAATCTTCACACAACAGATATGGAAGAATTTACTGACTATTTGTGTACTTGTGGTTTAGGGGAGATTAGATCAACTGGCCTTTTTTTTACTTGGTCTAATAATCAACTAGGCTTTACTAAAGTCTGTTGTAAGCTAGATAGGACTCTTAGGGATAAGAAATGGTTTGAAAATTTTAATCATGTTTGGGTTGAGGTTATAGAAGACTACCTTTATAATCATTGCAGGTTGCACTTAAAGTGGAAACAACATGATAGAACTGGGGTTAAACCCTTCAAGTTATTTAACTTCTAGACTTCTTCACCTAATTCCATGCATTGTGTTGCTTACATTTGGAACTAACTAGTCTAGGGATATAAGCAATACATATTGGTCCCCAAACTTAAATGCTTTAAAAGGCCCTAAAGCATTTTAACTTTGTGCATTTTAGGAACCCGAGTAGAAGAGTAAATCAAGCAAAAGAAGATTGGTTAAGTGTAACCAAGCCCTCCAATCTACTCCTGGAGACAAAGACTTGGAAATCCAAGAGGGTGTTTTAAGAAAGAAGTGGTGGCAATAAGTTAAATTAGAAGAGCATTTCATCTATCAAAAAGCTAGAATTCAGTATATCAAGTTAGGGCATGGAAATAATGGTTTTTTCCATCCAAAACCTAATGAGAGAAGAAGATATAGTGCTATATATACCCTATATGATAGCATAAGGAGAAATCTTACTTCTCAGCTACATATTATCAATGAAATACATAGGTTCTACACTCATTTCTGCATCTTGATATTGTAAAACAAGGCCTTATTCTTCAAAATGATCAAAGAGCCCATTTGGTAAGGCATGTCACTGATGCTGAGATAAGGGAGGTTGTATTTAGGATGGGAGACAATAAGGCTCTTGGTCCTAATGGATTTAATGCTCACTTTTACAAGTATACCTGGTCTATTGTAGGGCAGGATGTTATTGAGATAGTAAAACATTTTTAGGAAATTGGGTACCTCTTACAATCTTTGAATAATACATCTCTACACATAATATCCAAAAACTCCTCTGCTAGAACTGTGATTGACTATAGACCAATATCTTGTTGCAATGTTGCATACAAAATTAATTCCATAGTTCTCACAAAATAGTTGTAGAAAATTTTTCCAACAATAGTTCATGGATCTTAGAATGCTTTTGTGGAAGGGAGACGGATAGGATAAAGTGTATTATTAGATCAAGAACTACTAAAGAAATATAGTAGGAAGGACATCAGCCCTCGTATGATGTTAAAGGTTGATTTAAAGAAAGCCTATGATATTGTGGAATGGAGTTTCATTAAACACCTCTTAGAAGGTATTAGTTTTCCCTGTCATTTTACTAAAATGGTTATGCAGTGTGTCTCAACAACTCAATTTTCCATTAGTTTAAATGGTACTCCATATAAACCTTTTAAGGGTTGTAGAGGATTAAGACAAGGTAATCCTTTATCTCCTTATCTCTTTGTGCTGACTATGGACTATCTATATCGGTTAATGAAGAATTTATCGGATGATATTAAATTCAGAGGGCATTTTGAATGCAAGATTACCAAATTTATCTTGTTTTTGTAAGGGCGACTTTAAGTCAGTAGAGATGATTATGGATAGATTGAAGACTTTTTATATCACTTCAGGCCTTCAAGCAAAACTTGGAAAAAGTAGTGTCTTCTTTGGTGGAGCTAATGAAGATACAAAGCATCAGATATTATAGATGGTGAACTTTAAAGAGGGAACTTTCCCTTTTAGGTACCTTGGTGTTCCTCTTAATCTTGGATCTTTCACGGTGGCTTAGTACCAGCCTCTCATTGATTGGATTATGCAAAAATTGAAATCCTGGACTGTAATATACCTAAGCTTTGCTGGGAAAATGCAATCGTTACAATCTGTTATTTTTGGTATTGAAAAATTTTGGATGCAAATGTTTGTGTTTCCTAAAGCTCTTATACATCAATTGGACAACCTCTATAGGAATTTCTCATGGAATAATATGGATCCACAAAAGAAGAAAGCTCCTATGGCCTGGTCAAAAATTTGTGTGACAAAGGAAGAGGGTGGGATGGGCTTTAAACAAATGATTCACTAGAATTCAACCTATATGGCTAAATACCTTTGGAAACTTATAGAGTTTAAGGAAAGCTTGTAGGTAAAATAGATGCATGAAAGGTACATCAATGGAGGAGATATTTGGAAAGTTGAGAAGACAATTGAGTACTCTTAGATGTGCAAGCATCAACTAAGGGTTTAGGACCAGATTCGATCATATTATGCCAAATGTTGTATACCTAGAAAGCTGAGTTCTAACCTGGTGTATCATGCCATTAGATTAATAAGGCCTAAAGTTGCATGGTGCTCAGTTTTTTAGAAACATAAAGGATTGGAAAAGCATAAATTGTTTATTTGGATGATCTATCATAATGCCTTATCCATTAAATCAAAATTGTATAAATAGAGGATCAATATGGATAGTTTGTGTGAGGTATGTGGAAATGATGAAGATGACCTCAACCATCTATTAATATACTATCCAAGTGTTAGTATCCTATGGAACTATACCCTAAGGTGGTTGAAAATGCAAAGGCATGTCATAGAGTGGTAAAGCTACCTTGATTAGCTGATTAGGAAGACCATAGGGAAGGAAATAAGGTGCTATGGAGAGCTGTTTTCAATGCACTTCTCTACTATATTTGAATCAACAGAAATATGGTTATTTTATAATTACTCCAATGGAACCCAAGAGCTACGATTAGACAGATAATCTCTGAGGTTTTTATACTCCTAATGTACATATAAAGAACTACTAAAGGATACTTGATAGATGGATAGTGTAATTTAGTTAGGGGTATGTCCCTTGTGATTTTATAGTTGAGCTACATTATATCAGCTTCCATTTTGTTAATAAAATTCTTAATTAATTAGCAAAAAAAATAGTAACTCTAGGGATAGGTTATTATATAAGACATGGGATATAAACTATGATTTTTGATTAAATGGTTAATAACAACACTCTAAGATTGGGAATAGAATCTAGGGACTCAATGAGTGCTAGAGAAGGGATTATGCTAGGGTTATAAAATTAGGGTTTCTAAAGGAAATAAGATATTTTCTAGGATATGTGTGGGATAGTGTATTGCATAAGTATGTGTATATGATTATGTAATGACCTCAAAATAACTAGAGTATGACTAGTATACTAATCACCTAAAGCAAATAATCATATTTATCGGGACCAGTTGTACTAGTTCGTTCCACCGGATAAGAATATTGGCTAGGAGTGTTTTTCCTTAGGGATGTACTCATGCTACCATGCACCAATTGAGAATATTTGGGTCCCTAAACTCAAGTTAAATAAATAATTAGAATGATTGTAACCCTTCATAAGATACTAATCACTTAAAGTGATATACCACATGAGTAAGGACCAGTTGTACCTGTCCATTCCATTAGATGAGAATAGTTTCCAAGAGTGTTTTTCCTTAGGTTATATATTATTATAACCATTTTAGCGATTGATAATAGTGGCTAGGAGTATTTTTCTCTAAGGTTGTACCTTGTCACTGTTCCACTAGGAGTATTTTTCTCAAAGAGTGTTCTTCTCTACATAAACATTTATTGTATATGGTATTAAAATAATTATTAAAGTTTTCACATTGAAGCTATATTATATATAAAAATTTAATTTGTCATATAATTGTAAAGAGAGGATTAAATCATCCCTTAGTAGTTTTGATGTCTTAAAACCCTTGACTATTGTCTTATCCTTACCCACCATTATAGCCTCAGCTAATTCAAGACAAGCACTATCATTTAGGTGGCATTTGAACAAGGAGTAATCATCATGTATGTTTAAAGAGGCTACATTATATTCAATAGAGACTTTAGAGCCCCTTTAACAAAATATCACGAAGGTAATATCTCTAGTTTGAGTACACCAACATCAGGGCCTTATAGCACAATAATTACTCATGTGGAGCTATTAACGCTTTATTTTAAAGGATTTTGGGGGGGGCACTAGCTCTTATACTAGACTTTTGTTTTTAGGAGGGAAGAGTATTAGCTTCCATGTTTATCTTTTCTCTCCCTTATTATTTTGGAAAATAATTCCCTTCTTCTAATAGTATAATGATGTCTTTGGCTAAGGTTGGGATGTAAGTTCCTTTACTTTGTAGTAAGGAAAGAATTTTGGATTCCTCCAAATAAGGGTCCAACCATCATTTGTATTTTAGTTTAGTATTTTTATGATGTAGCTCTAGAATATTGCTTTTGTTCTTTGGTTGCGATGGCTTAGGGGTAGCACTAAGTTTTTGAGATGAAGGTTTTGGAACCTTTTGAGCCTTTAAACCTTAGGGATAGCCCTATGTTGAGATTCCTCCTAAAAAGATAAATAATATTTTGAAGAACTGGTGATAACGTACTTAAGCCAAGGGATAATTAAGTGGGAAAAAACCTTAGAATTTAAGAAAATGTACATACGAAGAGGTGGAATATATAAAAGCAAGATGATGATGAGCCCCAACATACTCAAGGACATATACATAACAAGAGTCTAAAGATACGAACACTTTTTAATAATGAGAGGTAAAAAATAAAGAAAAAATTTATTATTGGTATCAACAGATAAATAAACATGTTTATTATGAAATTTTGCGAACACAAGGACATTTTTATTAGAGGAGTGAGTAGCCATAGAATGAATGTTACTAAGTTTATTTTTTATTTATTTTCTTCTTTTCAGAGCCCATTTTTGCAATCCCTTCTATTTCTTGAAAATATAATGTACAAAGGAATATTTAGAGCATGATGATTAAAAAAATAACTACTAAATTAATGGAAAATGTACCTTCCATTTGGCAACCCTAATAGTAAAAGTTCTATTTGGATGACAAATAGTGCACCTATTTTTATCCCTAGAAAGTTTAAAGGGGATAACATTTTGATGATTCTTCCATTCATCACACTCAACAAGTAAAAGAATATAACTCTATAAGCTGATGAACTTGTTTATTTAGTAAATGGACAAAATGACCAAAAGGGAAGAAGCTACAAGTCATTGTACAAAATTATGCTTGTGTTATTGAAGCTAATAGGGTCATTCAAAACTTCATTATTATTTATAATATGCCTATCTTGCACCAACTTGTCAAACTTATTTATGTTAGCTTCTAACTATAGTGAGAAGGGTAGACACTCTCAGATATCAAGATTCAATTAATTTTATTTAGTTAGATCCCACTTGACATCCTCTAAAATAAAGTGAAATACCCCAAATCCTTAATTTAGAAAATTATATTAAAATAGGAATTTATTAGGAAAATTAATTAAATTAATTATTTTATTAAAATAAGGGGAATATTTAAGGAAAAATCAAGAGGAAAATAATAAATAATTTAATTATGAAAAATTAAGGTGTTTTACTAATTAAAATAGAATTTGAAAAAAATTACCTAAAATATCCTAAATTAATATAAAAAGGGAATTTAATTATTATTTTACTAATTTTTATTATTTAGAAATATTTAAAAATACCAAAATATTTTAAATACCCAACCAACCTATTTTTCCTTTTTTTCTTTTACTTTTTCCCCCTTTTCCTTCCTTTTTCCTTTCTCTTTTCTCTTTTCTCTTTTCCTCCTTCCTCCTTTCCTTTTTTTCCCTTTATTCTTGGTTTGGGCATGAACCTTGCGGTCCAACTCTCCTCCTTCTCTTCCCCCCCCGCACGCCCAACCCATGCTTTTTTCCCCTCCGCCTCACCTGCCTAGTTCCCTTCCTTTTTCTTTCTTTTCTTTTTCCCCTAAACTGGTTGGCCAACCCCCTCTTTCTTCTTCCTCCCTTCCCATGTGTTTTAGGTGACCTACAACTTTGCACCATCGACCAGCCAGCCACCTCACCACCATCTTGCCACCTTCCTTCTCTTCCCTATCCCTTTCCTTACCAATTTCGGCTCCAACCCACCTATACCTGCCCTCATGTGTGACCCCTCCCTTTCCTTTTCTCCTCCCCAACCAAACTTGTAGTTGCCACTTTGCAGGCTTGTATCGGCGAGCTCTGCCACACCTTCTCCCTTATCCTCTTCTCCCTTTGTCTTATCCTCCCTCCAATAGCTTATAAATACCCCCAACCGATTCTATTTGGTCACTTTTTCCTTGCCCAGCAAAATCAGCTATCTTTGTGCCAACTCGGCTACAAAAGTAGTCCTCGCCGTCACCCGAAACATCTCCCAAACTCTTCCTTGCACTACTCTCCACCAAAACATACCACTCATCACCCCTAGTTCCCCCTACACAAGCCACCCCAACCGTGCAAAGTTGGTTGCTCGACCTACCACTTTGCACCCATCACCGCCCCTCTCGTGGCTGTACGCCACCATCTCTATCGTAGCCACCACCTCTCTTACCACCCAAACCACTCAGCAAAGTCTCCCATACCTCCTTCTACCTTCCTTTCTCCCTGTCTCCCTCTCCTTCACCCTTCCTCCTTCTCCACCACCTTCGGCCACCATAACAATCACCACTTGCACTGCCACCTTTATTGTGCCACCACCACCATTCCAACCCTCTTAACCTATAGAATCCACCACCACCAAAACCACCATCTCACTCTCCCTCTTCTAGCCTAAAAAGCCACCTCTCCAACTCCCACTTCCTCCTCCACTGCCGTCGTCGCTGCCCCAGCTGCCATCTAGCTACCACCACCATTATGTTGTGTCTTAACCTTCCTAACTTTTAAATATAATTGATGTAATTGTTATTTTATTTTATTATATTAATGTTATTATCATGATTATTATTAATATTATTATCATTACCATTCTTATTATTAATATTATCATTATTACTATCATCATCATCATCATCATTATTATTATTGTAGTTGTTGTTGTTGTTATTGTGATTGTTATTAACATTGGCACTATTATTACTGGTATTATTACTATTATGATTATTCGAACTCTTATTATTATTATTATTGTTGTTGTTGTTAATATTAAAGTTGTTGTCTTTAATATTGTTAATAATACTTTAACATGGACCAATATAACTACCAAGACCTATTTTGAGTAGTAGAAGCATGATTAGCTACTTTAAGAATAATATCCTTATTTTTACTAATAAAGCCACTATTATGTTTAATAACCCTAATACTAGGTTATGATAAAGGTAAAGTAGGAAATAATGATAATGTTGGTAAGAGGGAATTTAACCATAGTATTTTCCTCTTATAAGGGAACCAAGTCAAAATCCTAAGATGGCATAGGAGCGTGCTCCAAGCCTGGTGTCATTTTAGGTAAAGATGTAGTTAAGGCTAATTATGTGTGTTATGTGCTTTGTATGTCATGTGTTATGCTATGTTTACCTTATGTGATTATGACCACTTACTTGTAGTGTAGCACAGAGTTAATGTACGTTTATGTGTCCTCCTTATGGCATGTGTAAAATGATATATATGTTGTGCTTGTGGTGTTATGTGATGTGGCCCTCTAGGACATGCATGCTTAGATGACTTAAAGATATGGCACAGGGTGAAGGGATGAAAAGGAAAAAAGGGAAAGGAGTTAACTAAAGGGAAGTGAGAATGACTTAATTATCTCATGACCTATGAGGGGATAAATAAAGAAAAATATGGACAAAATAAGAGAGTGAAGTGAATCTTGCATGGGAAGTCTAGGGTTTGTATAGGATGGATGGTGTTTGTATGGGGATGATCCTTATGTGGGAAAAAATGATTTGGGGTGTAAGTATGGTAAGGGAAGAGTTGTTTGGGTGATTGGATTCCATGGGTGAAAAATAGTACGTAGGTTGGTATAAGGGTGCATAAGAAACTTGGCTAGGGTTTGGGAGGAAAACCCTAAGTGGAGGAGATTGTGGAAGTGAAAAATAATGGAGAGGATTGGAATATGGGGTAAGAGTGGAAGGATATCACATGGAGAGTGTGTACGGTTGTCATGTGGAAGAGGGGATGGTAAATGAGTAATGGAGAGATGGTATATGAGAAAAGAGAGGTACTATGATTTGGGGTGGCCAACAAGGGTTTTGTGGTCACATATGCAAAATGGGAAGTAAGGTGGAATGCTTGGGTTGAATCTAAGTGAGGTGATGAGTTGGAGATAAAAGAGCATGAGTTGTGTGTGATAGGAAGGTTGGGCCATGTAGGCTAAATTAGGGTTTTTTGAGGAAAACCCTAAAGGGCAATAGTGAGTTGACTTAGATGGTATGGGAAAGTGGGCCTCGACCCACACACTTAGGAGTTGGGTATTCATGGTAAGTAAGAAGAAGAGGAAAGGATGTCTGGGAGGGTTATGAGGCACAAAATTCCTAAGATATAGGACAAGCCCCTCTTAGGAGAATAGGAGTACACAGATTGTGTGAGTAGGTAATCCAAAGGACATGCATGTCTAGGGTGGAATATATAATAAATAAGACACAGATAAGACACCAATCATTTAAAGCGAAAGATTATTAAGCCAGGCCTAGACCTATCCACTGGCATAATAATGGCCAGGTGCCGGGGTGCCTCGGAGACCGATCTACAGGTGAATAATTATGGTTAGAAGCATTTTTCGATCTACTAGCTATAATAGTGGGGGATCCCAAGCTCAATGAACAAAACACTAAGTTATGATAAGACATAGGAAATATACTAATTACTTATAGTGAAACACCATGAGAGTCAAGGCTAGACCGTTCCACCGATAAATAATAGTGGTTAGGAGCGTTCTATCCAGTATTTTTCTGATCCACCGGTCATAATATTGGGGTTCTTGTACTCGCATAGACTTACAAAGAGCATGGTGTGAAATGAGCATATTGACCAGAGATTTAATGATTAACTATAACCAGACTGTAACACGACCTCTACTATCTGCATTGCTTGTATGGTTTATCAATAACACATCTCTACCTTGTAATTTGTAATACCTCCAAACTCATAGTTGAAAGTTTTTGTTTAATTAAAACATACACAAGCACGGGGGATGCTAGCGCTGTGATCAGCACAAGCCTGACCCCAACCAGTCTCGTACCAATTATAAGGCTAAGAATAATTTCACAAAACATTAAACACACTTATGATGGAGAACCATAAAAATTCAAAATATTCATAAAGAGGAAATCAGAGTGTGTGCTTAGAAGTCAATACAACCAAAAAAGGTTACATAGTCAAAGCCACAAAGGGGATAGAATTATACAACACAATAAACCAAAAGCAGAAATAAGAAGAGTCCGGATTACACTGCTCTTGGGCCCCATGTCAAGCCTCATAAGGTCAACACTTAGCTTTGTGCTGACACCTCAAATGTGTAATAGGCATTGAGTAAGGCATCTCCTACCTACACAAACTGAGAAGGGACCTCTGTTTATGGGAATGATCAACACCCATGAAATGAGTGATGAGTACACTACATACTGAGTAAGGTAACCATGCAGCTAAGGCCATTCACAAAATATAGATAATACAAGCAGGTAACTATGCAGATAAGCCATACTTAAAACACATAGAGTACAAGCCGTGATTCATTTCGGTTAAATTTAATCATTAGATCTCTGGTCAATATTCTCATTTCACACCATGTTCATTATAAATACATGCAAGTATGAAAACCTTACTATTATAGCTGGTGGATTTGAAACATCCAAGGTAGAATGCTCCTGACCACTATTATTTGCTGGTAGATCGATCTCCAAGGTAAGGTGCTCCTTGCCATTATTATGCCGGTAGATCAGTCTACCTCGACTCTTATGGTGTTCCACTTTAATTAATTAATATCTTTCCCACGTCTTATCATAACTTAAGGTTTGGTTTATTCAGATCGGGATCCCCCACTATTATAGTTGGTGGATCGGAAATTGATATATGGGATTTATATATTATTGTCCTAAGTAAAAATATCATTTATTTCTCATTATTTTTATAAGATTTAATATTTTCTCAAGTTTTTCTCTTTTGAATAGATTTTGCAGGTAAAGATAAAAATGAAGAAACTTAAAGGAGAAATTGAAGGAAAGAGGAAATGAAGCAAATAACACATTAAGAGATATTAAATCAATGGGAAAAAATTATTAGAAATGAAGAATATATATCGAAGGGAAGCTTGTATTGAAATTTCACAAAGAAATGATGAAGGAACAAGTAATAGGTACCCCTGTGTTTCCCAAACATGGGCTATGTTATTCCGCTAGAAGACAAAAATCTCAGTTTTCAAAATTCAACAATTGGAAGAGAATTTAGGGAAAAACATGAAGGTCCTGTGTTTCCCAAAACACGAACCATCTTTTTCTCAATTTTTGTAACAACTCATCCGAAATTTTTCCTAATATATTTTCTAACTATTCTGAAGATTCGACATTTGGTTTTTGGCAGTTTGAGAGTTAAATTCTCTCTTGTTCTTTATATTCTCTAGAAAACACATGTACTGCACAATTCTAATTCTCTTTCTCTCCATTTTATTCAATTGAACAATTAACACTCTACAATTCAAGTTGATAAGTTCTTCTCGATTCCTTTGTTAATTGTAAGTTATAATTTTTGATTGAAAGTAAGTAAATTCTCTTTATTGTATTATTATTTCTCTTACTTTTATGGTTTTATTATTAATTTATTTGTAGTCATTGATGTTAGTGCAATTATGAAGATAGTAGCATAGATAGTATAATGTAGGAGGATTTGATGATGGAATTAGGATTTCGGATATGATAATGTAATTTGAATTTGTGATTCTAAATTGAATTTAATTGAATTAATAGATGGAATCGAATGATCTCACATCATAGGTTAAGAATTTAAACTAATTAGATTGTTCACCTATTTAGTTTAGATCTTAGTCAAAGATAGGATAACGGAATTAACACATAATTGTTAATTAACATTTCCAAAGTAGCAAGAGATTACTTATTAATCTTGTATATTAATTCTAGAGCTGACAAAAGTTGAACTAACCTACCCAACCTGACTTGGCCTGAGCAAAACCCAATCTGATAAGACTTAAAAAGTTTAGCAACCCAACCCAACCTAAACCTGACCTGATATTGACTTTACTCGGCACTAACCCGATAAAAATTAACCCAACCCGGACTTGACCTAACCCAATCCTAACCTAGACCTGTTCTATATTCGACCCGATAGTGACTTGACCCTACATTAACCCCACCTGCCTTCGACCTAACTCGATATTGATCCGACACGACTTTGAACCGACTCGATTTTCACCTGATCCGACCTAATAATGACTCGACCAGACATCAAAATCTATTATAATAATAATAAATTACACATATTTTATTATTCATTTAAAGCTTTGAAAAATATAGTGTTTTATAAATTGTACTTATTTTTCATATTTTTACCCTACACATTCTTATTTATTAATGATATCCTAATAAAATTTTTCACACAAAAACACAACATTAAGAAGTCATAATAATAATTTGATAAACAAGTGACAATTAAGAACATATTTTTAATTACATGCTTATATGAAATCAAAATTAGGTTAATGAGTTGAAGAAATTTTGGTGGTAAAAGCGTATACTAGATAGTTTTTTAATATCTTTTTATCTTCTTTGCCTAACTATTTTTGTAAGTTCATAAGTTGTCAACATACACATGTCCTGTAATATAATATGAACTTATACATATAATTATTGATTTATTATATTATATGTTATTACTTATGATGTAAAATAATATTTTTTTACTAATTCCATTATCCATGATATGTATAACAAGTTAACAACTAATAAGTATCAATATGTTATTTGAAATCATTTTGATCAATACTCCATGTTTTTAAATAAAATAAAATAAAATATATAAAATAAATTTATCTTATTTTAAATAATCAAATAATTAAAATATATGATAGGTATCTAATATTTTTACATGTAAAATTTATAAATATTTTAAGTAATCAAATATAATATTGTTAAAACTTATAAATAACTTTATTATTTACCTTTGTAAAAATAAAGCATAGATAATATTCTTATTTCATTTATCTTTATTAATAATCATATAATTGTCTCTAATATTTATAATGTAATAAATGCTAATTATACATTGTATAGTCATATTTATGATCACCTTTATTTTATAAAATTATCTTTTCTTAAGTAATCAAATAAAAATAATAAATGATAAATACCTAATATTTTTACTTGTAAAATTTATAAATATTTTAAGTATTCAAATATAATAATTTGAAAATTTATAAATATCTTTATTATTTACCTTTGTAAAAATAAAGCACTTATAATATTCCTATTTCATTTATCATTACTAATAATATTATGATTGTCACTAATATTTACAATTTAATAAATGATAATTATACACTATATAATCATATTTATGATCACATTTATTTTATAAATTTATCTTTTCTTAAGTCATCAAATATTTTAAGTATTCAAATAAATATAATATATGATAAATATCTACTATTTTTACTTGTAAAATTTATAAATATTTTAAGTAATAAAATATAATATTACTAAAACTTATAAATATATTTATTATTTACCTTTATAAATAAATATATTTATTATTTACCTTTATAAAAATAAAGCACATATAAAATTATCTTATTTTAAGTAATCAAATAAATATAATATATGATTAATATCTGATATTTTTGCTTGTAAAATTTATAAATACATTAAGTATTCAAATATACTGTTGTTAAAACTTATAAATATCTTTAATATTTACCTTTGTAAAAATAAAGTACAGATAATATTCTTATATAATTTATCTTTACTAATAATCTTATGATTGTCTTTAATATTTACAATATAATAAATGATAATTATACATTATATAGTCATGTTTATGCTCGCCTTTATGTTGTAAAATTATCTTATTTTAAGTAATCAAATATAATATTATTAAAACTTATAAATATCTTTATTATTTGCCTTTGTAAAAATAAGGCACACATAATATTATTATATCAATTATCTTTACTAGTAATCTTATAATCGTCTCTAATATTTACAATATAATAAATGATAATTATTCATTGTATAGTAATACTTATGTTCATCTTTATTTTGTAAAATTATCTTTTTTTAAGTAATCAAATATTTTAAGCAATCAAATACTTATAATATATGGTAATAACTAATATTTTTACTTGTAAAATTTATAAATATTTTAAGTAATCAAATATAATATTGTTAAAACTTATAAATATCTTTATTATTTACATATAAAAATAAAGGACATATAATATTATTAATTCATTTATCTGTACTAGTAATATTATGATTATCTCTAATATTTAAATGTAATAAATGATAATTATACATTGTATAATCATGATATGATCACCTTTATTTTATAAAATTATATATATTTTTAAGTAATCAATTAAATCAGAATAAATGATAAATAGTTTTGTTAGATTCAATCATGCAATATTTTTTATTATTAAAATTTATAAATATCTTTACTATTTACTTGTGAAAATAAAGCATATCTAATATTCTTAATTCATTTATCTGCAATAGTAATCTTATGATTATCTCTAATATTTATAATACAATAAATGATAATTACCTAGACCCAAATTTGACTTAACACATCAAAACTCGACCCGACCTGCCTCGACCCATCATGTTAATATGTAATTATTCAAATCCAACCCGTCAAATTGCACAAATGACCCAACCCATCAAGTTAACCTGAAATAACTCTTCAAATCCAACCCGTCAAATTACACAAAATGACCCAATCCATCAAGTTAACCTAAAATAACTCAGACCCAACGAGAGACCAACTCGTCATATTGCACGAAATGACCCGAACGGACCGAAGCCACCTAGTTATATGAACCATAAAATGACTCGAAACCAACCTGACCCTACTAGTCAAGTTAACTCGAAATGACCCGAACCCTACCCAACTCGATAAATTAACCTGAAATGACCCAGAACCCAAATGACCCGACCTGACCCAAACAAGGCAACAACTAGAAATGACCCGACCCAACCCACCTGACCCGATTACCACCTCTAATTAGTTAGTACGATTTTATAATCCAAACTTATATGATTATGGTTGTAGTTAACTGCTTTCCATTTATAATGCTTCCATTAATTGAATCTAGTGTTCTTAATCTAGGTTATTAGTTGGCTAGGTGGTAAGTTGAGATCTTATTCAATTTATTAGAATTAAGAGATTATCATGAGTTTCTATAGGTCAATGTTAGATCATTTAGAATCATTCTTTTCTCCATGATTATTTGATATCCTAATACCATAATCAATATCTTCCTATCCTTATTCATTAATTAGTGAGCAACGTGTTTTATTATTTATCCATAGTATAGAACTTAGTGATAGAAATTAATGTTATTTAATAATTGAGGTTTTAACATTAATTATAGAATTAATGATTATAAATCATTCCCTGTGGGTTCGACTCCTTCTTACCAAATACTATGCATTTGGAATTAGGATTCATTTATTAAATCTGTTGTGCATACGATAGCATATCAAAAACATCCAGGGAAAAATATACCTAACCATTATTATTTGCTGGTGGATTAGTTTCCAAGGCACCTTGCACCTGCCATTATTATGCCGGTGGATCAGTCTAGGTGTGGCTCAATAATTTTTCACTTTAAATGGTTAGTGTCTTATTTGTGTCGTATTTAATAGATACTTTCACCCTAGACATGCACGTCCTTTGGACTATATGCTTGCACAACCCCTCTACTCCTAGTCTCCTTAAAAAGGCTCATCCCATATCTTGGGACCTCTATGTGTAGTATATCCAGGCGTCCTTTCATCCTTTTCCTTGCTTACCATGAATACTTAACCCCTATATGTATGGGTCGAGACCCACTTTCACATATCTCCGTGTCAACTCACTATCGCCCTATAGGGTTTTCCCCTAGAAAACCCTAATTTGGCCCATATAGCCCAACCGTCCTCTATCTCACATAGCCTAAGCTTTCCTTGTCCTTGACTCATCACCTCACTTGATTCATCCCTAAGCATCCCACTTTACTTCCCATTCTGCACATGTGACCACGATACCCTAGTTCACCACCCCAAACCCTAGCACCTCTCTTTTCTTATATGATGTCGCTCCATCACTCTCACTTACAATTCCCTCTTCCACATGACACACATTCACCCTCCATGTGACATCCTTCCACTCTCACCCCATACTCCAATCCATTCTATTATTTTTCCCTTCCACAATCTTCTCCACTTAGGGTTTTCATCCCAAATCCTAGCCAAGTTTCCCATGCACCCTCATACCAACCTACATACTATTTTCCACCTAAGGACTCCAATCACCTTAATAACTCTTCCCTCACCTTACTTAATCCTCAATTCAACTTTTTCCATGTAAGGATCATCCCCATGCAAAGACCATGCATCCCATACAAACCTAAGACTCCCCATGCAAGATTCATTTCACTCTCTCATTTTATTTATATTATCCTTTTATTTGTCCACTCATAACTCATGACATACTTTGGTCATTCTTACTTCCCTCGACTCAACTCACTTACCTTACCCCTTTCATATTTTCATCTCCACACCATATATTTTAAAGCCTCCTAGCATGCATGTCCTAAAGAGCCATATCACATAAGCATTACAAAGCATAAGGTACATTATCATTTTACACATGCCATAAAGAGAACATATACACTTACTTTAGCTCCATGTTGTGCTATAAGTACATAGTCTTAATCACATATGGTATACAAATATATCATCACACATAACATACAATGCACATAATACACATATTAGGCCTAACTACATCCTTACCTAAAACAACACTGGGGTTTGAGCACGCTCCTACACCTCCTTAGGGGTCAGACTTGGTTCACCTATAAGAGGAAAAACACTAGGGTTAAATTCCCTCTTATTAACATTTTCATTATTTCCTATTCATCTCTATTGTAACCTAGTATTAGGGATAATAATAATAGTAGCTTTAGTAGTAAAAATAAGGATATTATCCTTAAAATGGTTAATCATGCTATTATTAGCCAAAATAGGTTTAGTTAGTTATATTAGTCAATGGCAATATATTGTTAACACTATTAGCAATGATGATGATAATAACTTTCATAATAATAATAATGATGATGATGATGATGATGATGATCATAACAATAACAATAATAACAATAATGATGATGAAGATAATAATAATAATAATACTAATTATAATAATAATAATAAGCTTAGAATAATAGTTACACTAAATAAATTATACTTAAGAGTTGGGAAGGGTTAGGGCACAACCTTTCCTGGGTTTTTTAGAGAAGTGGTGATTTAGAGAAGGTGGGTTTTTTAGGGATAGAAGAGAGAGGGTGAGATGGTGGTTGCAATGGTCGTGGACTCTCTAGGTTGAGAAGGTTGGAGTGGTGGTGGTAGCGCAATAAGGATGGTAGCATAGGTGGTGGTGGTTGTGGTGGTCGAGGGTGGTGGAGAAGGAGGGAGGAGGAAGGAGAGGCAGAAAGGAATAAAGAAAGGTAGGGGAACATGGAGGAAGTTTTGTTAGGTTGATTAGCTGGTAGGGGAGGTGGTGATTACAAGGGAGGAGGTAGCTCATGGTGGCGAGAGGGGATGCGATGGGGTGCAAAGGGGTAGATCTAGTAGCCAAATTTGCACAATTGGGGTGGTTTGTGTAGGGGGATTTAGGGGTAGTGAGTGGCTTGGTTTGGTGGAGGGTAATGTAGAGAAGATATTAGGTGGTGTTTGGGGTAATAACATTATATTGCAGTAGTTTGGGCAGGTGATAGCAAAAATGCACTAGAATTTATAGGCAGAGTAAAAGAGGCCAAATGGGGGGTCGGTTTAGGTATTTAAAGGCCAAAGGAGGGGGAGAAGACAAAGGGGGGAGAGGAAAAGGGGGCAGGCATGGCAAGGACTCATCGGCAGATGGTGGTAGGCCGATACAAATCTCCGAAGGGTAGGGGTAGACATGGTAAGGGAGAAAAAAAAGGAAAGAAAAGAGGGTACGTGAGGGAGGCATGTGAGGGAGGTTTGGCTAGAAATGGGAAGAAAAAGGACCGAGGAAAGAAGGGAGGAGTTGTTCGGGCGGTACGGTGGCAAAGTAGGTTAGCTTGTGGCAGATTTGTAGGCCCGACCAACAACGTAAAGGATGGAGAAGGGAGGAAGAAGGAGAAGGGGTTGGGCCAGCTGGTTGGGGAAAAGAAAAAGAAAGCAAAAATGAGGTAGAGAAGAGAGGGAGGGGGAGTTTAGCTGACGGGCATGGCCCAATCTGGGAGGAAGAGGAGAAAAAGAAGGGATAAAAAGGAAAAAAAGGAAGGAAAAAGGAAAAGGGGAAAAAGTAAAAAGGAAAATAGGTTGGTTGGGGTTTTAAGGATATTTTGATATTTTTGAATATTTAAAATTAATAAAAATTAGTAAAATAATAATTAAATTTCTTTTTATATTAATTTAAAATATTTTGGGTTAACTTTTCCAAAATTTATTTTAATTATGAAATTACCCTAATATTCCCTAATTAAATTCTTTATTACTTTCCTCCTTTTTGTCTTAATTACTCCCATAATTTTATTAAAATAATATATTTAATTAATTTTACTAATAAATCCCTATTTTATCATAATTTTCTAAATTAGGATTTTGGGGTATTATATAATTACCCCATGGATGGCTACATTTTGGTATTTTACATGAATTATTTGTATTGTCTTAGTTTTCAAAATCAATGAGGCATGTATAAGCTGATTTCTTTTTCTTAAGTAGATAATTCTATTAAAATGTAACTAAGTAGTAGGAAATGTCATGTAGTCAACCATGCTAGTTAAGATAACCATTAAGTAATTTAAGGAGCCTAACATATCCCTTATATGTGTTAGTTCCTATATTGAATCATATTAAACTCACATTTGGCAAAAAGCATAGAGTTCTAACTCAAGCGTTTCATTATGAGCTAAAGTGAAGAGTTTAGTTTTACACCTTCAAAAATTCTCACATTCTTTATCCTTAGTGTCAACACGTAAGCCGATGATTGTAAGTATTTAATTTCAAGGGTTAATTGTAGATCAAATATCTCTTGAATTGTCTCTCAATCTCCCTTTTCCATTTTCATTCATGGTTATGACTGATCCCCACCACCATTCTTCATTGCTATCTCGAATCTTTTCTTTAGCTTATGGATGAAACTTGTGTCAAGGCTTAATGTTGATACTTTGGAATTCTTATTTTTATTCTTCTCATATTCAATTTCAAGATTAGTTCTTCTACCCTAAAACCTCTCATTCATACTTTCTTTTCAAACCTTTTACCCCTTTTTTTTCATGAACTTAAAGCACTATAGAAGAATAAACACCTTAGGATTGACCATTGATGAGGCACACAATTTTAGGTTATACAATCCACTAAATCAATATAAAATGACATGAGGCATGCACTAGGTATTTTGGAGACTTTAGCCTAAATACTAACCCATGAAACCCTTAGAGAATCCTAAGTTCATTCTTCTTTCCTATCTTGAATCTTTTATTTTGCTTATTCATCATCATCTATCATAATTCATACATAAAAACTCAAAGAAACCATTCTTTCAATCCAAACAAAAACTCTTCTTCTTTATCAACATTTTTTCTATATAATGTAATACATAATTTGATGTGGGAGAATGTTTTAATCCTCTTGAGGAATTAACATCTATTACAATCGAACAAATCAACTTTGAAATTCTTAATACTAATACCTTAAATATTGATTTCACTTTGAGTCATTCTTGTAGGTATGCAACATATTTGTAAGGAGAATATTAATACATCTTAATATGTCAACTTACATAAGATACCATGGGTTACAAGTTATTACAAGAGAAGAGAAGCTATTACGCATGGAAGATAAGTTGCTAGGTTAGTTTTATACATGTAATATATAGGTTAGTTATGAATTTTTGCAAGTGATTAGTATTAGTTTGATATCTAATACTATACAATGTCTATATTTGTTACATGGTACTCAAATATGAGTTGTAACAATGATAGGGAGCATATCTATTAATTAGTAATTACATAAGTTAAATGAAACAAGCTAATGATTAGATATATAAGCCTTTGATCGACCCATTATAACAAACGTCCAACATGATTTGAACATAATACAAGTGAATTACTTAATTTTTTCTATGTTTGAGATAGAATATTATTCATAGTAATAATATGATACTTCCTATCAAGAAGCCCTTGATTGTGTCTTGGAGAAACATTCTAAGATTACCCCTTTGTTATTGAGTACTGAGGATTGTGATTAAAACTCAATCTTCCCTTTTATTCAATTCCAATCTTGAACAAAAATTGAATCCTTAACCTCTAAATGTTGTTGAAGATTCATCTGTTCTTCCTCCTTGTAGTAAAGGAAACAAAGAACCATCATCTAATCCATTAAAACTAGTAATTTCTATACAAGACTTGCATCACAATTAATCATGAACCTAACCTAATATCAATATTTAATAATTAACATTAACCCAAAATTAATATCCCCATAAAATCATGCACCAAATCATCAAAAAAATCATGAAAGCCTAAGCCCTATTTAAACCCCAACCCTCAAGTTCATTTAATTATTCTTCTTATTTTTGAATCAAACCTTGTGTGGCTATTGTAAATTACTTAATTTTGGTCATGGGTGCTTGTAATATGCATCAAATTTTTTAATAAATTAATTCCTTATTGAAACCAAATATGCATCAATCCATAATCAATTAGGGGGAAAAAGACTAAATGATACACCACAATAAACATAAATCTAAAGCTAGATTGCTACCGCCATTTCTTCATGAGATTTTATGCCCTCAAATGAATAAGGCATTCCAAGTTTCTAGGAGCGTGATCTATAAAGGCATGCTTATTCAATCCCTATGAATCACTAATCCCCTATACATTATCCCTAATAACATACCATTCTTTTTCACTACCTATAAGTTATAGTGTAATAACTATAAATTTATAATTTTCATCCCCATAAAATTACATAATGATTATACACAATAGAGCATAACTACCTTAATATCGTTTTTCTACAAAAAAATCATGGGGGGATTGAAAATTCCTCAAGAACTATATATCCCACCACTACTTCTTCCATGGCCTAAATGACTAGGAGAAAAGAGAAATGTACCAAGGGAAGAATAACCACATCCTCAGCTTGATCAACCTTATCTATGATACCCCATTTCTTGAAGATCTTATTTATTCAATTTTTATTCATATGATAATGAAACAATTTATCGTGTACATTTGGTATATCCTTTGATGGAACAGAAACCCTTATTTAATTTCTGAAATATTTTTTCTAGTTCCTAGCCTTTTCCCCAAAATTTTATGTCTACGAAATCATTTCAACCACTTTTGGATATTAAACTTCTTCTTAATCATTTAAATTTTTTGCATTTGGATTCCTTTTTTTTACTTATCGTAGATAGTTTTAAAATGTTAAATATATATCTCTCTGAAAAGTCAATATTCATGCTTCAATTAGCTCTATTTTTGCGCTTTTACCTCGAAAGAGCTTACTTGTCCTTTTATTAGTTTATTTTAGAATGTTATAGTGAAAATCATCTAAAATGGTTGTGTATGTTATTATTATAATTTTTAAGAATTAATTCATATTTCTCATGCATTAATCCATACTAAAAAGTTTGTTTTAGCTTCTACAATTGTTATAACCTTGTGGGACTCTTTCCAGCACCTTAGATCTTCTTTAATATAGAAAAATCAAGGGCCAAGACAAGTCGTAGATGGAACAAACACCCTTTTCAAAATAAATTATTTTCTTTGATTTTTATCTTTGTTATACACCTAATTAATGTTTCTAAAATAACTCTTGACTTAACCATATGTTGTTATCATGTTATAAATTCATACAGAACTTTAGAGAGCTTATTTTAGCTTCCCTAAAATGACACACTAAAACCACCATAGCCATAATTTTTCACCACCATCAAAACCATCCCAAAACCTCCAATTTTCTTCCCTTTCTTTTCTTTTGCACTAAGGAATAATCCATTATTATTTTTATTAAACAAAAGTGAAAGAATTGGGAATTATTGTAAAACTTCCTCTTATTCATTCATTTGAATTCTCTCTTTTTTGTAGATTTAAAGCTTAGGTAAACATAATACCTAATAAAAGTAGATAACTTTTGGTGTTATCATGATTTATTGTATTAAGGATTTAATTTTTCCATGATTAGGTGTATAAGAGGTTTTTAGTCATTTAGGCTTATATCATTAACCATGTATTTTATTTTAATCCAATGATACCATGATAATGCTTGTTGTTTCTATATGACTTTTGATGTTTGGAATGTCCTATTGAAGCTAATTTTGATGTAATAATTTAAACAAAAAGTATTTACATATTTAGATGTTGTTGGTGTTATTCAGTGTTCTTGATGTTTTTATGGGATTTTCTTAATTATATGATACTAAGATAATCATTATAATTTATAGGTAAACTGTGATAAAAACCTTTTTAGATAAAAATCATGTTTTAGCATCTTTAATATTTCTTGAATGTTGTAGGTATTTATTGGTGTCCCTAATGAGCTTAGGGCATTACTAAATAATAAATAAAAAAATCCTTATTACCCTAAGAAGGGTTAGAGGGATGAAATTAATCATGTTTATGACCAAATTTCTTATGGAAATAAATAATATATTCTAAAATGCCTTAATAGTGTAATTAGAGGTTAATGGTTATCCTTTGACTACTATCCATAAACATTGACCTCATAAAAGTAACCTAGTTTGAATATCATTTTTTCTAGTAAATAGTAAGTTTTAATAATAATTTTTTGATAGTTTTTGGATTCAAGCTTCTTGATCTAAACTATAATTTCCCATCATTTGTAAATGGTAACTCTTGTACATGTTATTTTTGAGAAGAGCTCTATTTGATCTTTTTTGGTGTTTTGAGTTATTTTTCCCCAATAGTTTGGTTTTTGTTGGCCAAAAATCCTCTTCTTTGTTCTATAAGGTATTTTTAGTATTTTAGATCATAATGGTTTTACAAAGGGTCCATTGTCTTGCTTACATACCCTTAGTTTTAATTTTATAAGCCTTACTCTTGGGTTCTTGCTTAGCTTGAACAACTTTTATACCTTTAATGTTTTGATGTAGTGATGCAGATCAAAGTGGAGGAAGAAGCGCGGGATCTATAATCTATTATTCCAAATGATGGCAAGTTGAAATTACAAGAAAAATGCTTCGATTTAATGTTGTTAAATTCAAAGTATATGGCAGGTTTGAAGGATAGTGTTTCTTCGAATGTTGAATGTACATTCAAAGGCCTAAAATGAAGATTAATCCCAAGCAATTATTCAATCTAGAAGGGACCCAAAGAGGGAGAAAAACACAAGCAAATGCTCGAGACTTGATGTTCAAAATTCTATTATTCAGCTCTCCTTTCATGCGTGTACAAGGAAGTATATATATAGGCATCAACCGACATAATAGGCCTTAAACCAGCTGGTTGTTTCTCTTAATTTAAGCTACCTTAACTCACTTGAATTAAGCCCATATAATACCTAATCTTACTCATAATATCATCATTTAAATGATATTAATGACTAACATTACAAAGCCACACTATCAACTATGGTACATACATGAAATTACAACAAAACCCTAGCTTACATAAAATACACTTAGGGTTTACAACAATTTTAATATAAATAATGATAAAATCACTATATCTTGTTGTAGTGTCATCCCATGTATGCCATAGCCTTGCATGCTTTGAATGCTTGTACACTTTAAGTCTCTTTTTGTGTGTTAAGTTCTCCTTACAAATATGTAATATACCTACAAGAATATCTTGAATCATTTTCAATACCAAGCATAGAAATATTATCAAGAACATTTAAAATGATTGACTCCATTGTTAAGAAGGCTAATTCTTCCTTACCTTGAGAATCATTAGATTCATTAAATGCACCTGCATCATGTAGCTTTATAGTGTGTTTTTGTGAACTAGCCCTTATAAACTTTGTAGATTTAATGTCTTCATTTTTTATAGTCTCCTACCTTGTTTTAATTCTAGATCTTTAGGTTCCTTTTATGGATTTTGTTATTTATTTAATTGTGGCTCATCTTAGATTACTATGATTATGTGTTAAACACTACTTGTTGTATGTTGATTTAGTTTGATTATAGATCTCCAACTCTCAAAATTTGTTAAGCTAAGGTTCAATAAGATATATACAAGCTATCTTTATTAGGAATTTTATGCTTGTATATGCTACTTTTAAGTAGGAATGTGAGTTGCTTCCATTGTTCTTCTTACTCTACTATAGTAACTATAGGGTGGTTAGTCATAGAGATTTTATTTTGTATCCACTAAATCAACTTTTCCCCATTCTCTATTATATATAGGAGTAGACTTTATTGACCCTAGATGCCTTACATCCTTTTGTGGATACTGTTTGATGGGTATTTAGGGCTGATATTTGTATTCTTATGTGAAGTTGTCATATTTATGCATCATAAGTATCCTAGTTGGTGTTATATGAACATGTGATGGTAGTGTGCATTTTCTAGTTTATATTATGCTAGTTATGACATTTAAGCACTATAATATGTTAGCATGCAAGCATGAGTTAGTATCATATATGTGCATAATTTATTACATGTGTATTCAACATCTTATTCTATAAACATGAATAAAATTTAGTGTTTAACATGAATAGCTATGAATAGTATAAATAGTTATTTTAAGTAAATTTGAGCATGAGTCTTTTGTTAATGTGTTTTATGCAACTTGTGCACCACCTTATGTTCCCTATGTTATCTGTTATAGTAAATTATGTTTACTCAGTACATTTATCATACTGAAATTATACTTTTTCTTTAGTTTTTATTTGAAAAAGGTTTAGTTGTGGAAGCCTGCGATGGGATGTGGCTCACAAGAGTGTTTTGGGTTGTGATATAAACTACTTCTTTAGTTTACTATTTTCCCTATGTATGTTGTTACTGGTCTCCTATTTTTATATATAAATAAATTATTTCTTGTGTTGTTTATGTTAGTGTTTATTTTTGTAGTGTTTTGTTACTTATATGTTTAGGATCAATTGTAAGACACATAAAATGAGTTGATTTTATCCAAGCATTTGGTATATGTTGTTAATAGTTTATGTCTTACTTGTGTTTTATATGATTATAAACCCTATCATCTTCTTATTTTTCTTCTACAAAATGTTTTGAAAGTAACAAAATTGTTAGTGTGAATAAGGAGATTTGCATTATTCTCTAGCTGAATTTGAATATGCAAGCTCTAAATACTCCCACTTTGATAATTCAATCCTTGTATATATTACTAGGATCCTTACCTTTATGAACATTTTTCTCTATCATACTTGCATTAGTAAGATCAACATCTCAATACTAAAATTAGAAAATTGTCATAGACATGAGAGTGAGTGGTCAAGCATTATTTACAAATTATATACAATAATAAAAATTAAAAAGAACATATAGATGGATCAATGGATGGATCTTAAAATGCAAACCTTTCCCTTATTTTGAGAAAAGTAAGAGTCTTAACTGAAGCAAAAGTACTTCTATAATAACTGATGAGCTTTTATTTATGTGAATATCTCATTTTTCACATGTGGACTTTATATCATCCTCAAATAACACGCACATCTGAAAGACTTAGAAACAACTATATCAGATTTCTTCCTCTCATTCCTATTAACGTCCAATGTTCTATAATGTTCAATAAATGTGAGCTTCTAGAACAATATATAATCCATAGATTAATGTAAAATAATAACCCCAGACTGCACTAAATCATTTTTTGGCTCATTGATTTAGAATCATATTAATGTGTCTATCTTTAACTATAATGTGTTGAAACTGATATGAGATAATTCTATATACCTTTTAGTTTTCCAAGTTCATTTTCCACCCTATAATTAATACTTCAAAATATAAATGATGGTTATTAATGTAGGAGCATCTTCATCTCATTCTTCTTATGTTGGAGCTCAAAAGCTAGCATATTTGGAGATGGTACCAATTATTTTTGAAAATTTAGAACATAAATAATGTTTCATTAAGTTATTCTTACAAGTTATATATGTTTGCAAGAAAGAGATTACACCAAAAATATCTAGTGTGCAAGAAAAAGACATTGCAAGGGTTACAAAGTTTCATAGAAGACAAATCTAGAAGATATGAAGCTTGATTAATTGATTTCTCAATATACTATGATGATTAGAGTTTATATAGCTTTGATATTTTATGTATGCCTTGTAATGTCTTGTCATTTTTAATTGTAAATCTTTATGTTTACCATATAGATGTGCACTAGTTCATTCTTTTGTCAATTAGGCCAATTGGTTTGGGCTTGATTAATAAAGTATAAACTAGGCCTACATATATTTGTGTGTGTATATATATATAATGGTTCTTGTACGTTAAAAGGACAATAATTGAATGAATGAAAAGATTTGGACAATTTGTTAAGAATATTTTGACCCTTCAAGTGAGTTTTTCTTCAGAGTTTAGATAGTTTCCTATAGATAAAAAATTATGGATTCTCTTTAGAATTCATTTGATCTGATTGAAGATCAAATTTCCAATCGTACGTTTGGGTTGAAGATAGCTACATATTTGAATCCTACTTCAACTTTGAACATCATTATTCTTCAAACTACATTGTGAATGATAGTTTTTCCATTATCTTACACATTAATTTTGGTATCTAAGCAAGGTCTCTAGTTTAACAAAACATGGAGGAGAACATGTCTTCAAAGTGGAAATGAGAAAATACATCAACACCAATTTTGGTTGAGGTTCTTAATCATTCTTGCTATGATTCATTAAATTTTGATTGCTTTTCTTAGAATCTTGCATTCATGTGTAAGATATTAGATGGAGAAATGTGGAGGTAGATAATGTGATATAATGATCTTGAATTAAATCTTGAATGCTTACACAATAAGAATCAAACAAAAAGACTGTAACTGCATGTTAGAAATTCTAGTGGTTTAAGGAAGAAAATGTGCAAGTGTGTTACTTGTGCATGAGAATCGATTAGTTATTTACCTTAATCGCCATTTATTTTTCTTGAGAATTATATCGGTTGTGTGTCTTTTGTTTCTTCAAATATAAATTGCGTAGTCCATCATTTAGACATGTTTTTTTGCTTGAGTTTCATACACATACCACAACCAGCTTTGTGTTTCAACATTACTTCACTTATATTTCATGATAGAAGATAGAAATATACATAATCTTCTTGGAAGATGTTGAGTGATTAGCTATAGTTTTTTTAGTTCTATATCAAGAACTTAACAAGGAACATGTAAGGTGTCGTTATTCATTTGTATGTGTGGTATATTTGATTTTTGGTAGTGGTTTTGATTCATTAGAGTGAAAAATATCTGCAAGAACAAACCAAAAAATGAAGAGGAACATTCCTTGATTTGGATTTCCAATTAAAATCCTAAGGATTACTAACCCTTTAATTATTGTGTTAGGAAGTTGATTACCAAGGAGGAGGAACCAAATTTTTGAGCCATTTTATAGTCAATATAGAAGATCTCAATCAATCTAGCTACAACCAATGTTGAAATTCAAGAACTTTCTATAATTTAAAATTAATTTAATAAGATAGAGTCTTAATTTTTTGAGGAAGATACAGTGCAAAATATGTAAGAACAAAAGGAGTTCCATGGATATCAAGTGGGAAGTGTAGGAAAACCAATTATCCCAGCAAGAGGGGGATATTTAAACTCACATGCATACTCTGAAAAGAGTCATAAGGGATTGGGAGTAATTGAAGGATTTATGATCATTAACCAAGGCATAATTAAAAAAAATATAAAGATATCAAGCTTGATCTTCTTGATTTTGATGGTAAACTTGATGTTGATTTATTTCTAAAGTGGCTATATTTGAATTCAAGGATTATCATGATGAGAAAAATTGACTATTAACTAATCTCTAGTTTAAGAACTTTGCTAGGATATGGTATGATAACCTGAAGAGAACCAGAGAAAGGAAAGGTAAATCTAAAATCAAATCTTGGGATAATCTTAATAAATATTTGAGAAAGAAATTTGTACCTAAAGTGTATAAGCAAGATAAATAAAGTTGATTGACTATTCTTAGACAAGGATCTCTAAGTGTTGAAGAATATGTTAGGGAGTTTGAGAGGTTAGCACTTATATGGGACATCCATGATAAAATGGAAAAAACATGTACTACATTTCTTGGTAGCCTTAACTTGATGATATGAGACAAAGTTAAAACTTGTTTATATGATTCTATTGATGATATGATTATTCTATCTTTAAGATTTGAAAATCAAATCAAGTCTACTAAGCCTCATGAAAAACAAAGTATATCATATAAAATATACTGCCCAAGTACACAAGCAACCAAGTAAAGGACGGGTACCTCAAGATCTACAAATGCTGAAAAGAACAAGGACTTAAATGAGAGGAGAAGGGAAAGTCCAAGGTTAATGTGGTCTTTACAAGAAATATTTTTAATGTTAAAGAATTTAACATTTTGCTATAGAATTTTTTAATTAAAGAGTGTTTTCCATGCAATATATTGAAGCTATAGAGACTTGTGATGAAGACCCTAAGTTCGAGTGAATTAAAGTAATTTCAAGGGAGCCCAAGGATGAAGGAAATGATTATTATGTGCTTCAAAGGGGATAGTGAAATTGAATCTAATGAGAAACCTAATAATGATAGAATATATTTAAGACTAAGGGGATAGTGAGAGGTATAGTTTGTCAAGTTATCACTGATAGTGGATCATGTACAAATATAGCTAATGAGAGGATGGTGAAAGAGTTGGGGTTAGAGAAAAAAAAATTTTTAATCCTTATTCTCTTTAATGGCTTAGCAATGAAAATGGAGCCAATGTAACCAAACAAACCCTAATCTCATTTTGAATTTGTAATTATCATAACAATGTACTATGTGATATTTTGCCTGTTGATGCATATGGAATCTTGCTAGCCACATAATGGAAATATCATAGATGTGATATTCATAATGGTATAACTAATAAATATCTTGTTGAAAAGGGTAAGAAAAAGCACAAACTTAAACCTTCTAATTTTGATAATAATAACATAGATGAGAATAAAAGAGATTATTTTTATATGAAAAGGCTATGATAGAGTGTATTAAGGAAAGAATGTAGTTGTTACACTTTGATTATCAAGGAATACCTAAAAGGGTATGAAAATGAAAGTAATAATCAATTAGATGAGATTATGGATGAATATAAAAATGTATTTCCTTATGACTTACAATAGGGATAATTTAATGAATGAAAATATTTAGATAATTTCTAAAAAGGTCTTTGACCTCCCTTCCTTCCTCTTTTAGTGAATTTATTTTGAGAGTTTAGCTATTGTTATCTAAAGAAAACTTTGTGATTTATCTTTACAACTCATTTGATCTTGGTGAAGATCAAATTTCCAATAATGCATTTAGGTTGAAGACAACTACATATTCAAATCCTACTTCAACTTTGAACATCATTCTTCTTCAAAGAACGAGACATCCTAAATTTTGTAAGGTAATTCTTCGATTATCTTCCACATATGTTTTTTTTGGAATAAGTTAGATGAAAAATAATAATTACTACAACAAATTGCACCTATTAGTTGTATAAGTGCTAAAGAAAAGAATTGTGCAAACTAATACAAAATAAGCCTTTGTGTGTTTTAATTGCTAGAAGATATAACTTGAGTGTGTAGTATCCCTCAAAGGTTTGGGATGCACTAAATTTATTTGCCAAAAATACTATAGTCTATATCTAAATAAAATACATGAAAGAAGACATTTCAAATTTTCACTCAATGTAAGATTATTAACTAAAGTACTAACAAGCTCAAATGAAAAATCTAAAGGTCTTAATTTTAGCTTATCAAGGATTAAATTCATGATAATAAGGAATATGCAAAAGGGATATCCCAAATAGCCATGCACTAGAATATCCATGACATTATAGTATACATGGAAATCTAAGGTATAAATACTCATCTTCCCACTAGGTCTCAAACAAAGGGAGATACAATATTGAGTCATCACAATCCTCAAATATGAACCTCTAATAGTTTCACATAATGGGGTTGCTAGGGTTAACTTAAGGACCTAAGCATGTTAATATGTAATACCATATTTTTGAAAACCCTTATTATAAACCGGTAATTATGTGTGTTTATTGTACTAATTATTTTAGGATGTTTTATATTAAATATATTGATAATATGTGTATTATTATTATTATGACTTATTAGATCTAAAATTTAATTAGGTTAAAATTCTTTATAGGGTGCATTATTAAATTTTAAACCTAAGTCAAATCTTAACTAGTACCTATTGTATTAAGTAAACCCTTATTTTGGTAACTTGATAATTTTATCCAGATAATTTATCCTGATTCTTCACATATATAATTACCCTTACCCTATGCTAGATTTTATTACCTCACCCTACTCCCTTTACCATAGCATACTTTACCCCTACATGCCATGCCTTGCACCTTACCTACCTTTCCCTAATGTTTTCCACTCCCTATTTAGCAACACATTTTCCCTCATGTCGTCCTCTTCTTAACAACTTCTCCTCTTCCCTTTATGTTGTGCCTTAACCCCGAGCAAGCCTCTATTATCCTATCCATCTCCTGAGCTCATTCATGAAAAATCCCTCTTTATTTCTCCATTGTTGCACCTTCCTCCTCACCTTTTTATCTCCAATGCACTATACCACAAATCCCTCTCTACTGCCATTGATCCCTTACCCCCACCATCGGTAACTCCTACCAATACCACCCCAACACAAATCCACAAGCTCACCAAAAGTAACCAACATCCCTCGTCCAACGACACCAAAACTTCTCCTTCCCCTTAGCTTCAACCAATTTTGCCAAAACAGCTATCACCCCACCACCTACCCTTCGTGCAGTTTCACCTTCTTCACCTTTTGCTAAAATAACAACAACTTACCCTTTGCCACTAGCCAAAACCACCAAATTTCTCCCTTCCTCCTTTAGCTAAATTTCTAAAAGCTCACACCCTTTGTTGCACCTTTTTTACCCATTCTCCCCTCCCTAGCACCGATCATTCTTGGTGAATATACATCCCTATCTTTAGCTATTCTCTTTTTGCTCCTCCTCTCCTTTTTAGCAACATCCACCAATATTTTTCCCCTTTTTTCGCTCAAGTTTTGTTTGGCTCCAATTGATTTGTTTCAACTGGTTAGGGATCCTTATATTGATTTAGTAATTTTAGATTATTATTGTGTAATATTGCATGCTAATTTATTTGTGTTTGGGTATTGAATTCCAAGGTAATTCTCGAGGATCTTGGAGAAGACATTTTATGTGAACTTAGATGAGGTAAATCCAATCCATCATAAGATGGTTAAATTTATGTGTGAACATACTAGGATTATTTATACCTATAATTATGCTAGTTTTTATTCTTTTCAAGTATTATGACATGCATAAAAAAAATGATAACATATGGAATAGATGATACATATAATTGTTGCAAATTAAGTTATATGCATGGTAATATTTATTGTATGATCTATGTCTACATGTATAGTGTTTTGTTTGGATTTTTTTATCTTGGCATGTTATAATTTTTATCCTATAGTAAATGCCTCATGATTTCTAATGTATGGTAGTTAGGGTTATGATGATTCTTATGGAAAAATATATACATGATTTAGTTTAGCTTATGACGATTTCTATTCACATGAGAAAGGGGTAGAGATATTTCCCTACATGTCATTTGATGATAGTTTTACTAATTGAATGATGCATTATGCTTCAAACACATATTTATGTGTTACATGGGATATGTGCCACATGAGAGTTACATGATTAGGGTTTGAGTGGGAACAACCCACTAAATACATGAAAAGGGGAATGTAAAGTTAATTGCCAAATTTTAAAGATTATCTATGTGATAAAATAATTCAAATATTGCTTTTTACCCTTTTCACAATAAATATCTTGTAATAATAATGTTTGGTAAGAAATGATTAAAATGATTAAACAAGTGTTTTAAAGGGCATTTTGTTAATTTCAACCTAATGTATCTTTTATGAATATTCAAATGTTAGGTTGGCCTTATAATTTTTATTGGTTAACCTTAATGTTGATTAGGCTTAACATAGATAGATGACCTTAAGGTTTACCTTAATAACTAAAAATAAAAAGGAAAATGGTTAAGTATCAAAATGAAAATTATTTTCCTATATGTGACATCTATTATCACTTCATAAATTATTAATACTTAAAAAAAAATATCTTAAGTTCATAATGGTTACCCTCTAAGATTAGCTACCCGAGAGATAATGTGTTAACCCTCATTTTTTTTGGTTTGCTGATGTGTTGTTATTCCTAGTAAGACCTTATTCTACTGTATAGGTGACCTACCAATCCTATACTTAAGGATTATATGACCAAGTTTGAAACATAGTATATAGCCTTTGTGAGTTGGTATGATCAAGTATACTATTGTGTTATTAGGTTTGAGAGTAAGGGTATTGTGCTACCTTCAAGTGCATTGTGCTACCTTCAAGTGCCAATAAGAAGGGGTGTACCTTAGTGTCTCTAGTTTGATTATATCTCCCTCGAATAATTTCATATGGAAGTGCTTATTATGTAAGAAAATAAAAATTAATTATTTGGATGTACTGGTAATATGTTTTCCTCAGTGCCTTACCTTTGTAATGTTTTGAATTTGTTGGTTTGGTATATGCCTTAGTGCCCTACATTGGTATTTGAAATAATTTGGATGTGTTGGTTTGGTATTTTCCTAAGTTTCCTACCTTGGTATTTGGAATCTATTTAGCTAATCAAATATGTATATTACGCCTTTAGATGATGTGAAGTGAACTATTATATTTTATTGTTGAGCTTGAGAATTGATGCTATTTATATTATTCCATAATTATTTCATATGGTTATAGTACTTGTTTTATGCTTTAGTATGCTTTGTAGATTTTTTTGTGGCTTTGTGAAATACGGGTATAGTATCTCTTGTGAGGTATTTTGATTTACTTAGTATAAGAATGTCTTATAGATATTGCTTTTGCATGTGACTACATGAAGAGCATGGAGTAGCTCCAAGAGTACTATAGGGACAAGGAAGACATTCCTTGGGAAGATATCCTATTATCAAAGTGGGCCTTTGGGTGTAAGAGATAAAAGAAAACATTATTGCACCTTTGGGTACCTGTTTTTGATATAATCGGTCGATTTTCTTTGGACTCTTATATCTCTTGGTGTTTTTGATTTTTATTTTTGTATGAAGTATATTTCACACAAAATTTGTTTATGAAATATCTTGTATTTTTTATCATTTACTTTTGTTATGGTTTATTTTATTCTTAGCACTTGATATAAGAAAGATGAAGGAGTTAGACTTATTATAAGTGTGGCCATAACTCCTAGTAGTTTGGTAATTAACACTTTTGCAAAACAAGATTTTTGAGAAATAAAAGTGGGGATGGTATAGGTTGGCACCAAAGCTTTTGTTTTAAAATTCTCTCTTCCATTTTCAAAATATTCCATTTATAAAATTCTTTGAAACTTGGTTTAATCTTGTGAGGATTGCAAGTTATAAGTTTATATTTGCTTTACTTTTAGTATTTGGAGTTATATTCCTGCGGTGGTTCTTGATGACCTTTAGTATAAAGAGGAATGAGTTAGGTCTTAATTGGATGTTTGAGGGAATTATTTTGTTGGGAAATGGGTTAGTTGATGAATTATATATTGATTTTTTTTGTTTCTTGTACAATTCCTTAGAATTTATTTTGGAGGATCATGACAACCCATTTCATGCCTTGGGATGTTCTTTAGTAATGATATCAAAGACCATGTCATATGGCTTGCTGAAGAGTTGAATCATATAGTAGATGCAAACCAATACATCATGCCCTATATGTTTTGATCTAACCACTTGTTAAGGACCCTCCCTTTGGTAGAGCTATGGATTGTGGCAAGAGAAGTGTATAGGGACTTTTTGTGATGACTTTTTGGCATCCAAGTTTTACGAAGGGTGAACATTTTCTACTACATGACGATTAGTTGGTAAGAGATTTAATAATGATTAATGATTTATGGAGAGCTAGGATGGAATTACCACTAATTACTAGCCTTGATTATCTGAGTGAGATAAATGAAGTGGATGGAGCCTTCTTATGATTTGGAGAAAGGGCAAATGATACCGCATAAGGAATGGTTCTAGTAGGTGATCTACAATAGTTAGGCATTTGATGCTGCTATAAATTTAACTCTTTAGGGTATTGAATGTGATGATTGATTTGGGATAGGTTTTGAAGTTTTGTTAGGCATTCAATTCTTAAGGTTGATGTTAGGTGGATGCTTAGTATGGTAATGATCTATCCTTTTGATACGCGTAAGCTTAGGAACATTGAAGTTTCCTTTTGATTGTTGATGCTATAACTACTATTATTGTGATGTTTATAATCATGAATGTTTTATAATGATCTATTATGCATGATAGTACTTCCTTTTAATTTATGTGTATGATGTTGTGAACCTTTATGATAAATATTAGTGTTATTGTTGGTCTCTAAGTGATATGAGGTGCTTTGCCTTCTTATATGTGGCTTCGATTTTCTTCTTTAGGGTTGTAACCTTATTACTCTATTTTATTAGCACAATGGCTTGAAACTTTAACCTCGCTTGTATGGAATAGTTACTTATCGTAGTAGTAAAGACAGTGGCACAACCACAACCATAGCCTTAATCATTGCTTACAGTACCTACTCAAGCTGAGAACTGGCTTAGAAAGGTGGATGTCATCACCTACCTATTTTTAAGGGATTTGAGGATCTAATAGTATTAGAATGGTGGACTACGGAGTTGGAGAAGACCTTTAAGGCCTCTGATTGCATAGATGGAAAGAAGGTGGATATTGGTACTTCATACCTATGAGGGAAGGTAGATGAATGGTGGAGAGGATATGAGCTTCAAGCTTTTGAGTCAGTAGAAGCTTACGAATGATTTTTGGCATCTTTGAGAGCACACTAGTACCCTTTGAGCATGTGTCATGTAAAACATGTTGAGTTTTTAACCTTACAATAGGGTAACATGTTAGCCAAGGATTACTTTAGTAAGTTCTTCGAGCTTCTTGGTTTTACGCTAGATATAGTTGGTAGTGACTAGATGGTTGCTCATCACTTTTAGTAACGTTTAGATCTATGCACTTAGTAGCTATTTAGAGGAGAGATTATGATGTATGAGAGGGCTTGTGCATTAGGAAGGATTTTGGAGGCAAAGAAGGCCCTTAGTGTGCCTAATAGGTATGTACATAGCTTTTAGCATCATGGAGGTGAAAAAGGGTTCAATTGCGTGGTCAACAAAGTTGGTCTAGTGGTGGTGAAACTTCATCATTTTCTAGAGTGTGGTTTAGAAAAAACTAACCCTCGAGGCACTATCACTACAAGATTTGTAGAGGGAATAACCTAGGTAAGGACTCTAAGGGTAGAATAATAGAGTGTTGGATGTGTGGCAAGATGGAATTGGTGTTTAGTATCTTTAGGAAAAGTCAAGTGGTAGAACCACCTATCTATAGCAGCCTTCCTTAGCGACTCAGATACCCAGCAGTGGTATCCCAGGTGTGAGTACTAACGGTAAGGGACTTGCCTCTCATCCTTACCAGCAAAGTAGTGTAGGTCAGACTTCAACTATTGGAGGTACTCATAGAATTTCGATGATTAACATTTCTAATGTGATTAGTGATGCACAATTTCATAAATTTGTACATAGCACTGCTAGTATGCCATTGTGCTTTTGAGTGTTTATACTTATTCGTTGTTTGTGCATACATGTGTGTGATTGATTGATTGATTGATTATTCTCTTGATGATTATTCTTCCAACGGGGTTGTGACCCTATCTTGTAAAACCTTTGTTTAAGCACAACCCAAGGTTGTAGAGAGTTAGTTTTATTTTTGTTAACCATAGGGATAAAGTCTCTTTTAAAAGGTAGTAATGTAATAACTTATTTTTGAAAAACCTAATTATAAATTGATAATTATTTACATTACTTGTAATAATTATTTGAAGATAATTTATATTAAATATATTGTTAATATATTTATTATTATTATGAAGTATTAGATATAAAATTTAATTATATTAAAATTTATTAGAACGTGCATTACTAAATTTTAAACCTAAGTTAGATGTTAAACTGTACCAGTTATGTTGAGTAAACCTTAATTTCTATAACCTAATAATTTTATCCAGATATTTTACCCTATTTATTAACCTATATAATTAACCCAACTTAATGCTACATCTTCTTACCTCACCCTACTACCTCTACACTGACATCATATACTCCTATGTGCCATGCCCTACACCTTACCACCCTAACCCCATGTTTACATCTCCTTATTTTGCTCCACATTTTCCCTTTTGCCATCTTCTTCTTAACCCCTATTCCTCTCCCTTTTCTATTATAGCTTAACGTCGAACAAGCCTATGTCATCCTCTTCTACTCATGAGCTCCTTAATCCAAAAGCCCTCACCATTTCTCCATCATTGTATCTCCATCCTCACCATTTCATCTCAAAAAAACTCTACCTATAATTTTTTATTGTGTATTTGAGCATAGCATAATAATATCTTAGGTCAAGTAGATTCTGGAGAATTTTAGTGTAGTATGGAGGTTTATGTGGGAAACACGGGGGTTCCATGTCAATAAAGACAATTCGTGTTTTAAGCACAAACCATACTTTTTTTCTTCTTATTTTTGAAACATGTTATTTTTCCCTTTGGATTTTCACTTATATAAAAGGAGACATAATGAAACCTTATCCATTGAGAGTCATGCGTTTAAACTTCTTCTTCTTCTCCAAAGAGTTCTCCATTCAAAGAGAATTATAGTTTTATGTAATTGAATGATTGATTAGTTTAATTATCCTATAATTACACAAGAGCACAACTAAATAGCTCTACTTTTCCCTCAATTGTTTTGTTTTGTTTGAATCTCTTTAAATCCACCACAACAATTTGTATTAGATGTGCATTATTGAAGAGATCCGATTATCGAGGTGGGTACAAGATTCAATATTGAGAAGTTTAATCGGTATGCTGATTTTAGATTATCAAAATTGAAGCTACAGGGCATACTACTTCAAAATTTATTAGAGAAAGCTTCATTTAGTCATTCGAAGAAGCCATAATTGATGATGAATGAGGGATTTGAATTCCCTCTCTACCATATAATTGTCTTTGTTAAATGAGATATTAAGGGAAGTGGAAAAAAAAAATCACAAGGGTTTCCTTGTGGTTGAAGCTTGAGTCATTATATATGATAAAATTACTAGCAAATTGGCTAATATTGAAGATTTGGCTTCATGATCTGAAATTAGGCGAGAGTTAATCATTAAAAAGTCACTTTGATGAATTTGACTCTATTATTATGGATTTTCTTCATATAGATATTAAATTGTATGATGAATATTTTTCTATTATGTTATTATGTTCTTTGCCTATAAGTTATAAACATTTCTGTGAGACTGTTTTATATAGGAATGACGAGTTAGTCCTTGAGAATCTAAAATCTGTCTTGCTACTATAGGAGTTGATTGATAGTAAGTTGAATGGTAGCAATACTTCTGCGGACTCACATAGTGAGGGATTAGTAGCCAAGTAGAGGACACAAGATCGGGGGTCTGGTAACCTTAAGAAGTCCATATCTAAGCAAAAGAACTTTTAGAAGAATGTGATATGCTATGGGTATCATAAGAAGGGGCATGTTAAGAATTTTTCATCTAACATGGTGATAGTGATGGAGATGTGTTGTAGGACACTAATAGTTAGAACAAGATTAGTGATAGATGGATTTTAGATTCTAGGTACGCTTACTATATATGTCCTAAAGGAGTTGGTTTCAGATGTTCAAGGTGACTTAGGGGGATTTATCTTAATGGGCAACAATACTGCTAGCAAAGCCATTGGGATTAGGACGGTGAAGGTGAGGATGCATGATGGTGTGGTTAGGACACTATCTAGCTGGAGACACATTCCTAAAATGACCAAGAACCTCATCTCTTTAAGTTCCTTAGATTATAATGGGCACTAGTGTGTTATTGATAATGATTCCCTAAGAGTTACAAAAGAGTCTCTGGTGGTGATGAAGGGGAAGCTAGTCAGGATATTATTTGAGTTGGTGGGCTCCATTATTGTGGGGATGGCTACTATGACATTATCAAGGTTTTCAAACATAAATGTTACAAGAATTTGGCATATGAGATTGGGACACAAGAATGTGGTCTAATTGAGCTCTCTTAGAGGGGGATGATAGATGGGCAGAGTAAAAGTAATCTAGAATTCTATGAGCACTTTGCTTGTTAAGTAGAAAAACATTAACTTTCCAACAACAAAGCATAGTACAAAAGGGCCTCTTAAGTATATTCACTCATATTTCTACGATCTAGTAAGAATGGTTTCTAAAAGTCATTTGCAGTATTTGCTCACATGGAAGTATAACTAGTGAACAGGTCACAAAATGGGTCCATTTATTTAAAGAAACCTAAGGATTTGTTGTCTAGTAGGCTAGCTAGTTACTTTAATTTGTATGTCATTGGTTGTGTGAATGATGATAAACTTAAGGTAAGAAATAAGAAGTGTATCTTTCTTATCTTTCCATTTGAAGTGAAGGGGTACAGGTTATGAGACCTAGTTGCATCTAAGTTCTTAATTGGTAGGGATGTAACCTTCAATGAGTCCATGTTTACTTGAAAGACTGAGTGTGGTGATGGTGTCACAAAGATGGTGGATTAGGAGAGTGTTCAGGCCAAGTTGAAGTTGAGGTTGAGTTAGATGATATAGACACACTATTCTAGAAGTGGTTGGATCTAGGTAGCAGGTGGATCAAAGGGGTTTTGTTCTAGACAAAGTAGAAAGGATTGTCAAGCCCCTGATTAGGTACTATTACGAAGAATTAGCTAGTTATGCATTATCTAGTGCATAGTCTTTATTGATGTGCATGAGCCAACATCATTCTTAGAGGTTATTGAGACTGCTAATTTTGTTGAGTGGTGTGCTACTATTAAGGAAGATATGGAGTCCTTATTGATGAATTAGGCATGAGAACTTGTGGAAGCATCAAAGAAGAAAAAGATTATTGATTGTAAGTGGGTATAAAGTTGAAATAGGGAGCTCTAGTGGTGGAGAGATCGAGATAAAAGGCTACACACTTGAGATTAACTATTTTTATTGTCCTAAATCTAAAGAGAAAGAGGAGTTTATGGAAACTATTCTATATTCAAATGTTGTTAATTATATAATGTACATTATGGTGTTAACCGACCTTATAATGCTCAAGATGTCAGTGTTGTGAGTTGATATATGATAAATTTGGCAAAAGCTCATTAGTAGGTGGTGAAGTGGATCCCAAGGCACTAGGAGGGAATGAAATCAGCTTACATTGAGTATGGGAGATAAGTTATTTCACTTGTTGGGTTTGTAGATTTTGATTATGGTGTAGACCTTGATAAAAGGAGATTTACCAATAGATATGTTTTTTTAATCTTGGTTATTCAAAAATTATTTAGAGGCCTTCCTTGTAGAAATTGATGGAATTCTCCATTATAGAGGCAGAGTATATGGACATGACAACGACATTTTAAGAATACTTGTGTCTTGTTGGTTTAGTATGAGAGTTGGGGTTTGGTCATGGTACTCAAGTTATTCGTGGTAATGGCCACAATGCTATCTATTTAACAAAGAATTCAAATTATTTTCACTATCAAATGAAGCACATTGACATCAGGTATCACTTTATTTGGAGTAATATTTTTGCAAGAAAAGTTATATTGGAGAAAGTGGGTATTGTAGATAATCTGATTTATATGCTAATGAAGACAATAACTGTGGTTAATTTCATGTGTTTCTCAAACTTGATTGATGTTCAAAGGCTATGAGGTCCTTTGTTGGTCCAAGGCTTTTTTAGTGGTCTTTACATATCATGCGTCACAAATACTATGTCAAGGTGGAGAATTTTTGAGTTTTTATTAGGTATTTGAGCATAACTTAACATTGTGTTGATTTGTGAAGGTATTTAAGAAGTTTATTGTAGTATGGAGGTTTATGTGAGAAATACAAGGGTACCATGTTAATAAACATAATCCATTTTTCTTAGAGAAAATTTTGATGTATTTTGGGTAAAAGTTGAGAGTAAGGAAATAAATATAAGGGTCCTATGTTTCCTAAACACAAATCATGTTTTTTCCTTATTTTTGAAACATGTTATTTTAACCCATAAGGTTCTTCCTTCTATAAAAGGAGACACAATGAAACCCTAGCCATCAAGAGTCGTGTGTCCAAACTTATTCTTCTCCTCCATATAATTCTACATTCAAAATAAATTGTAGATTTCTATAATTAACTGATTGATTAGTTTAATTATCATGTCATTACATAAGAGCATGAATAAATATCTATAGTTTTTCCTCAAGTGCTTTATCTTGTGATTTAATCCTAAAATGTGCATAATATTGTTAATTTTAATTTGGTTTAAGCTCTTTAGTACCAAGCTTATTTTGCAACACTACCACCGATCTCTTTACCCTAGCACTATCCATTACCATTGAGCTCTAACCCCTACACCAATAACTCTTGTTGAAAGCTCCCACACCAGTGCACAAACTCAATAAAATTAACCTAGATCCCTTGTCAAACCACACCAAAATTATCCTTCCCTTTAGCTTGTGTTGTTTCCATAGTAACCGCTACCATCATCGACCATCCTTATCGTTGTACCGTCGTTTGCTTCGACAAAAATGGTTGCACCTCCTCCTTTACCATTGGCACCTCCTCCTTCACCATTAGCCAATACCACTAAAGTTCTCACCTCCTCCTTTAGCCTAATTTTTTAAAGCTCACCCTCTTTGTTGCACCTTTGCTGCCCATTCTCTCCTCCCTAGCACTTGATATTCCTATCAAAGATAAATCCCTAACTTCACTGGAAGCTACCATTACTTCTCCTCTCCTTGTTAGGAACATCTACCAATCCTTCTACACTTTTTTTGCTTGAGTTTTGTTTTGATTCATATGCCTTGTTTCAACTTATTAGTAATCCTTTTATTGATTTAGTAATTTTTAGTTATTTTTGTGTAATATAAAATGCTAATACATATATGTTTGAATGTTAAGTTGCTAGGTAATTCCTGAGGATCCTAGAGAAGACTATTTTTTGTGAGCTTTGATTAGGTAAATCTAATAACTCATAAGACATTAGAATTCATGTGCAAGCATGCCAGGATTATTCAAACTAAGAATCTGTAACACCCCAAAATTCACTAATTTTTTTTTTTAAAACGGAAGCAATTAAGATAGAAACACTTAAAACCTGTGAATTCTGGGAATGTTACCGCCACACTTAGTACCAGACCGGTTCTCTCCGACCGTTCCAGTACCAAGTGCTCAGGCTAAAAAAAAGATTTATGTTAAATTCAAATTAACAATTCATAAAAGAATTCAAAAGATCATACAACAAAATCAGAGTACGCATAAACGTTTATTAACACTTGTAACTTCCAAATATAAATACATTTAAACAAGATAAAACCCGATGGGTCAAATTCCGGATTGCCTACTCACTCAAGTCAGGCCTGCCACCCCAAAATAGTCTCTGATTTTAAACCTGCACAAGAGGTCTGCTCCCCACCATCGGTGGATCATCACAGGACCCATCAACCAAGGTAGTATCAGTACGGGTCCAGTACTGATTAAGGTGTCTTGATCACTAAGGCCAACACATAGTTGTACAATAATGCAAGAATAATAATAATGCATAAGACCAATATGATCACATAAATACATACAACCATCCAAGTAAGAGTACAAGGCCCGATTGTAGACTGGATTAATCGTTTCATTAATCTATTATTAGAATTCATTTCACACCATACTTTTTATCAAGTCCATACGAGTACGGGAACCCCACTATTTTAGCCGGTGGATCGGTCGCAAGGGTAACATACCCTGCCACTATTTTAGCCGGTGGATCGGTCGCGAGGGTAACATACCCTGCCACTATTATATGCCGGTGGATCGGTCTGGCCCCTTCTCGCACGGTGTTCCACTATAAGTAGATAATGTCTTCCCATTTATTATCAACATGTATAGTTTGGTTCATTGAGCTCGGGATCCCCCACTATTATTGCCGGTGGATCGGTCGCGAGGGAAATATTCCCTGCCACTATTAAGCCGGTGGATCGATCTCCAGGTTACCGCAGTACCTGGCCACTATTATGCCGGTGGATCGGTCTGGGCCCGGCTCAACATCTTTCACTTTACGTGATTAATATCTTAAGTATCTTATTCAAAGGCTTTCACCATGGACATGCACGAATCATAAATCATAAATTCCATATTCATCATCATACTTTATTCACCAAGCACACGTGTGCTACCACCAAACCCTAGACATGCATGAATCTCTCCCTTTACACTTATCCTCCAATTTTACTTCACATCTCACTCTAGGGTTTTATCCCGAAACCCTAATATCACCATGCAACCATCAATATCACCATGTAAATCCTAATACCACCATACAACTATAATTACCACCATACAAACCTTAATATCATCATACAAGTCCTAATACCAACATACATCCATTAATACCACCAGGTAAACCCTAGATTCCGTCATACAAAACCATAAATTCAATCCAACCAAATCAAAGATTCACCCATACCAAACCCTAAATTCAAACCATAAAGATTCTTCCATACCAAACCCTAAATTCAAGCCATAAAGATTCTTCCACATAAAATCATAAATTAGAATCTCCCAAGGAAAACTATAAATTGAATTCCCCCAAGCAAATCATAAATTAGATTCCCCCATAAAATATCATAAATTACATTTTCCCAAATAACATCATGAATTAGATTCTCCCAAACAAATTATAAATTAACTCTCCCAATCAAATCATAACTTAAATTCTCCCATATAATATTATAAATTGCATTCTCCCAAATAACATCATAAACTAAATTCTCCCAAACAAATTATAAATTAACTCTCCCAATCAAATCATAACTCAAATTCTCCCATATAATATTATAAATTAAATTCTCCCAAATAGCATCATAAACTAGATTATTCCTTATAAAACCATAAAATTAGGTTTTCCCCATCCTCCTTTTTCATCCTTCCTCTCACACAAACCACATCGACTTCCTCACATACACAACACATATCATCATACATAATTAATATGCATACCATGCACAACATACTTCAACTCCAAGTCATACCACATATAAAATATTTAATTATAATAAACATCACATGCGAAACACATAATACACATAAGCACATAAAAGGCCTTAGCACTCCTTACCTAAAACGACACCGGTCTTGGAGCACGCTCCTACGCCTCCTTAGGGTTTTGACTGGTTTTACCTATTATGGGGAAGAAATACTAGGATTAGCTTCCTTCCTATACTACTATTAGTTTCTAATTTATCTTAAGTCTTGATTCTTAATTAATTATGCCCAAAACCACTAAAACATTAATACATACTATTATAATTTAAATTAAAAAGGTGATATAAGGGTTTCTACCCTTTACCGAAATAAAGTTAGTAAAGGTAATAATAATAATAATATTTATTATAATAATAATTTTAATATTAACAAATTATTACTAATAGTAATAATATTAATAGAAAACTTAATAATAATAATAATAATAATCTAAGCCTTAAATTTACAAAGTGGATTTCGAAACCTCCCCATTTAATGATAATACTATTTGAAATGTAAAAAGATATTAATATAATACATATACTTATTATATAAAGTTAATATGGTTAATAATAATAATATAATTAGTAATAATGTTAAAAATGCTAAAAATAATAATAAAAGGCAAAGCTACGAGACTTAATTAAAATTTTAGGTTTCTAATTCTCCTGAAATAATTGCAGTATCAAATAACTAATTATACTAACAATAATAATATTAATTATATTATTAATAATATTATTAAACATGTAATAATTACATTAAATAGGCAAAATTCGAGATTAATAATTTATCTTACTCAATAATACTCCCAGACCTGTCAACCAAATTTAGAATTTAAAATACAGTTGATAACAGCAATAACAATAATTATAATAATAATAATTAAACTCGAATTAACATTAAAAATTAGAATAAAAGCATAATAATTATCAATAAATCGAAATTAAGTATTTAAAAGTTCTAGGGTTTCACCTTGAGTTGGAGGGTATTGGTGGTACCGGCGGTGGTTCCCGGAGGTGGCCGGAAAAGTGGTCTAAGAGGGCCAAAAATTAGGAAAATGGGTAATGGAGAGGAAGAAAAATTAAAATAATTATATGGGGCTGTAGAGGATAATTAGTAGGATTTAATGGTTGGTTTGGAAGGTGTTAGAAGTGGCGCATGTGGTGGTGGAAGGTGGTTCAACGTCTCGGGGTGAAATTTTCTGTCGAAGCAACTAACCAACTTTGCATGGTTATGGCAGCTCATTCAAGAAGAATCGAAGGATTTGAAGGGCTTAGTTAGCTAGAGGGAATTGCAGGGAAGAGATTGGTAGCAAGAGGAGGTGTTGAATTTGGCCGGGGAAGGAGATATTGGCGTCTGATGGGGCGGTGGCTGGGCGATTCTGACTTAGGGTTTCGGAAGGAAGAAGTCTCGACCACACTCACAACCAGGCTATATATAGATTTTAGATGGGTTATTAGGTTTTGGAGGTCAGCAGGATGGGTTTGGGTTATAGGGTTTGGGTGGCCGGCGTGAGAAATCGGCCGGCGATCATTTCGGTCGGGTCGAAGGTTCGCGAAGCCAGAGAGAGAGAATGAGCGAGAGTTAAGGATAATTGATTATTCCAAGCTAATGTGCGAGCCGAGAGGAAGAAAAAGAGAGGTGACTCGGCCGGTCAGAGCTCTCGTAGCCGGTGCCGCCATTATCGGGGGCGGAAGCTACAGGCTGTGTCGGGGCTGGCAGGTGCGAGGGGCTAGGGGAAGAAGAAGGGGCTGGGCCGGGCGGTTCGCGAGGAAAGAAAAGAAAGAAAAAAGGGGGCAGACCGGGCCGGTCGGCATGATGGGGGAGGTGCGTTTAATGAAACGCCGAGTTTCAGTGGTAAATGAAGTAAAACGCGGCACAGCGTGGGACGGTAAGGGCGCCGGTCGCGCGGGCTGGGCTGCGGGAAAAAGGAGAAGGGAAAATGGGCCGCGAGCTGGCCCAGTTCGGCGAGAAGAAGAGGAAAAAAGAAAAAGAAGAAAAAGAAAGAAAAAGGAAAGGAAAAAGGAAGAAAGAAAAAGAAAAAGGAAAAAAAAGGAAAGGAGAAAAATAATTATGTTGGGTATTTAAATTAATTAAAATATTTGGAATATTTAAAAATAATAATATTTGAATGAAATAATATTTAAATCCTATTTTAGGCTAAATTAGGATTTTAAAAATATTTTCCATAATTTCCATTTTAATTAGCAAAACACCCTATATTTCTCCAATTAAATTATTTATAAAATTATTATTAATTTAAAACTATTTTCTCATTCTTATTTCAAATAAAGTAATTTATTTAATTAATTTCTAAAATAAAATCCTTATCTAGTTAAAATACCAAAATTCCACCTAATTAAAACACTTATAAATTTATTCTAGATTTTCCCTACTCAATTCTCTTTTTATTTTAATAAAAATAATTTATTAAATTAAATCTTTCTAATAAAATCTCATTTAAATATAATTTCTAAAATTAGAAATTTTCGGGGTATTTCAGAATCACTCTAGGGTTTTATGTTTTTCAAGTATTATGACATATTTACAAATGTTGCAAGTTAATATATATGCATGGTAATATATATTGTATAGTTTATGTCTCAATTTATAGTTTTTTTAAAGATTTTTGATCTTGTCAAGTTTTGATTTAAATCCCATGGTAAACACCTCATGATTTCTAATGCATGGTATTTAGGGTTATGATAATTCACATGAAAGCATATATGCTTGGTTAGATTTATCTTATGACTATTTCTATTGGCATGAACTAGGGTTAGACATATTTCCCCACATGTATTATGATGATAATTTTCCTATTTAAATGATCCATTATGCTTCAAATACGTACCTACAGGCTACATTAGATACATGATTTGTGAGAGTTTTATGATTAGGGTTTTTGTGCGCACAACCCACCCACTAAATGCATGAAAAGTGAAAAATTACAGATAATCACCAAAATGTAATGATAACATGCAAGCTAAAATAATGTGAAATATTACATTTTAGCCATTCTCATAACAAATTTAACAAAGTAATAATTTTTGGTAAGAAATGAATTTATGATAAAACTAGGGTTTTAAAGGGTATTTTGGTAATTTTAACCTAATATATCTTTTATGGATAATTGAATGTTAGGTTTGCCTTATATTTTTGATAGATTAACCTTAATGTTGATTGTTCTTGACATAGACTGATGAGCTTAGCCTTTACTATTGTGAAATATCATGGATTGAAAGGATTGAAACAAAAAACTAGAATTAATAAAATTATAAACAATTAAGGATTCAATCGCAAAACTAAACAATTGAGGGAAAATAAGTTATCTTTATTCATGCTCTTATGTAATAAAAAGATAATTAAATTAATAAATCAATTAATTACACATATTTACAATTCTCTAATAAATGGAGAATTCTATGGATAAGAAGAAGAAGTTATATCATTCAACTTAATTTGTTGGGATTTATAGAGTTTGTTTTATATATGATAAAACCCTAAGGAGAAAAATAACATATCACAGAAATATAGAATAAAAAACATTCTATGTTTGGGAAACATATCCCTGGGTATTTATTTATATTATTTCTAATTTTTCCCAAAATTCACATCAAAATTTTTTATGAGAAAACATTGGGCCCCCGTGTTTCCTACAAAACTCACATATCAATCCCAAACATCTCCAATACTTGCATGAGCCAGCTTCAAATACCCAGTCAAAGCTCACAAGTTTCTATCTAGACATAATATTTATGACTCATGATATGTAAAGACCTCTACAAAAAATCCTATCCCAACAAAGGGACTCATGGCCTTTAAACACCAATCTAGTCCGAGAAATATTTGAACTTACACGTGGTTAGTGGCTTTATTAGTATATCAGCTAGATTATCCAAAGTACCCACTTTCTCCAACACAACTTTACTTGTAGTAAGAGTACCCCAGATAAAGTGATGCTTGATGTTAATGTGCTTTGTTTGATGATGGAAAGAATTCTACTTCTTTGCTAAACAGATAGCACTCTGGCTTTTACCTTGAACAACTAAAGCATCATGACCAAAGCCTAGCCCTCACACTAAACCACCAAGCTACATCGCTTCTTGGAAAACCTCTATCATAGTCATATACTCTACCCAAGTACTTAAGAAGGTAGTTACTGTAACACCCCAAAATTTACACATTTTAAAAAAAAAAGCAATACTCATAAATTAAAACCGTAAATTCTGGGGATGTTACTGCCACACATAGTACCAGACCAATTTACTTCTACCGTTCCGGTACCAAGTGTTAAGGCTAAGAAAACATTATCAGTAATACCATACAAATTCAAATTTATAAAAACAGAAATGAGAGTACGCGTAAGTCTTATATAATTTGAAATACTGGCTATTGTTTTTCCAGATAATAACTAAACAACCTTAGTAAAATTGTTTCGACAATTCAAACACAATAAAAGATAACATGAATCATAAATTTAAAAAGGACAACTTCCACGTCACTCTAAAGATTGATCCAGCCCAGCCATCACTCTGCCCTCCTGATGTCCCATAGACATCGATAGCATCAAAGTAGGTATCTCCTACCTACAACAAATTAGACGGGCCTTCTGCTCGTGGGAATGAGCAGCACCCATAAAACGGGTGATCAATACGCTACGTACCGAGTAAGGTGACCGAATACTAAGGCCGACATATAACACATTAATTCATGCAGAATAATGATCAGCATACATTTACAACCCACACATATGATACATAGAAGCATAAAATGAAATCACTTATAATCAACAGTCCACACATAAGGCCCAAAAGATTCGGATTAATCATTTAATCTTTCTTTTATCAAATGTAGATACACACCATTTTCTTTATCAATCCATGCGAGTACAGGAGCACCCCACTATTGTAACCGGTGGGTCGGTCATATATAGGGTAAAAACCCTAACCACTATTCCTAACTAGTGGATCGGCTTGGTTCTTGTCCGCATCAGATCCATGCGAAAACAGGAACACCCCACTATTATAACAGGTGGGCCGGACACACATAGGGTAAAACCCTAACCACTATTCCTAACCGGTGGATCGACTTGGCTCCTGCTCACATGGTGTTCCACTGTAAGTAATTAGTATCTTTTAATAGCATTAACGATCTGGTTTGTCTTTATTGAGCTCGGGATCCCCCACTATTATAACCGGTGGGCCGGATACACATAGGACCTCATGTCCTAACCACTATTATTACCGGTGGATCGGTCACACATAGGGTAAAACCCTAACCACTATTCCTAACCGGTGGATAGGCTTGTCCCGTCTCAATATCTTCCACTTTAAGATATTAGTGTCTTAAATATTTTATTCAAAAACATTTGACATTCACAAACATTTGTCCAGTAATGCGTGACTAAATCCATGAAAACCCTAACTCCCATGCAACCCTACTCCATGCAAACCCTATCTCCACGTAAACCACACTTCCATGCAACCCCAATTTATGTGCAAACCCTAGCTTCACATATACCACCCTTCCATGCAAACCCTAGCTCCACGTAGACATGCTTCCATGCAACCCTAACACCACATTTCATGCAAAACCCTAGCATCATGTCATTTCATGCAAACCCTAACTCCAAGCCATTCCATGCAAACCCTAGCACCATGCCATTTCATGAACCCTAACAACATGTCTCAAGTCATATCATACAATAATGACATAAACATACTCATAGTTCTCATGCCACAGTTTATTCATACCAACATACTTCAACTCTACAATCATGCCGCATGCGAAATAATTAATAATAACGAACATAAAATACATGGCATATCAAACACATAGTGCATACAAACACATAAATGGCCTTAGTAGACCCTTACCTAAAACGACACCGGTCTTGGTGCACGCTCCTATTCCACTTGAGTGGTTTGATTGGGTTCACCTATTATATCAAAGCATACTAGAATTAGATTCTCATATATAATTCTAACTTATTTCGAGGTTTGGTTTTAGGATGACATTTTACTATTCAATAATTAACTTTAGGAACTAATATAATTAATTCACTTATTTTCTTTTGAAAAGGTGATAAACTAAGGGTTTCTACCCTTCTCCCAAAATAGATTTAATAATATCATAACTATGATGATGATAATAATAACAATAATAAGAATAATATTAATAAAAATAATTAGTAATATAAATAAAGTATAATAATATTAATGATACTTTTTATAAATAGAATATTAGATATTAATGATATCAAAATTCTTAAAATTAAAAGTTGGATTTCTAACCCTCCCACAATGATAACCATAATACTATTTAGAATTGTGATAATAAAATTAATAATGTATATATATACTTATATTATATTTTAATAAAGGTAATAGTGGTAATATAATTAAAATAATGTTGAAAAATGTTAATAATGTTAATAAATTTTATAAATGCGAGGCCTAATTAAAATTTAAGGCCTCTGTTCTTCCAGTAATAATCAAAGTATCAACCAAATAATTATACTAATAATATTATCATTAATAATATTATTAAGAATAACATCAATTATGTAAAAATCTAAGTAAATAGGTAAAGGCCAAGATAATTACTGTATCTTACTCAATAATACTCCCAGACCTTCTAACCAAAATTTAGAAATTAGAATACAGTCAACATTACTAATAATAATAATTATAATAATAATAATTAAAGTTGAATTAATACTAAAATTTTGGCTAAAATTAGAATAATTATAAATAATTCGAAACTAAGTATTTAAAATGTCTATGGCACCACCTTGAGTTGGAGGATGTAGGTGGAACCGGCGGTGGTTCCCAGGGGTGGTCGGAAAATGGATCTAAGAGGGTTAAAAATGAAGAAAAAGAGGTGAGGGGGAAGGAGAAAAATAAAATATATCTATGGGGCTGTGGAGGAGATTTATCAGGAGTTAATGGTTGGCTTGGAAGGTGTTATAAGCGGCGCATGTGGTGGTGGAAGATGGTTCAACGTCTTGGGGTGAAATTTTCTGTCGAAGCAACTAACCAACTTTGTGCGATTATGGAGGCTTGTACAAGATGAATCGAAGGTTTTGGTTAGTTTAGTTAATTATAGGGTATTGCAGGGAAGAGATTAGGAGCAAGAGGATGCGTTGAAGTTGGCCGGAGGTGGCGCACGATCTGAACTTAGGGTTTCGGGGAAATAAAAATCCCCAATCCGGGTTATGAGGATGGTTTTTATAGTTGTGGAGATTAAGTTTGAATTGGGAAGGTTACCAGGAGTTGAAGTTGGGAGCGAAATCGGTTTATTCGAGCTAAAGGTCGGCGACAATATTTTTGAATTTTTACCGACTTTCGCGAGAGAAATGGCGAAAAACGTGGGGAAGAGAGGGGGAATGGAATAGTTCAAATGAACGGGAAGGTCGAGAGGAAGAAAAGGCGTGGGAGAAGAGCTAGTCATGCCACGTGTGGCCGGCGGCGCCATTTTCGGGGATGGAAGGAAAGTGGACGGTTATGGCGTCGGCTTGAGGAAGAAGAAGTAGGTGGGAGCTGGCCGGCCGGTTCGTGGGGGAGAAAAGAAAGAAAAAGGGAGGGAGACCGGGCGGTTCGGCGCGAGGGTGAAGGAGATTAAATGAAACGAAGCATTTTGGGTGCAAAACGGAATAAAGAACGACGTTCCGGGCTGTCGGGCGAGGGTAAAGAAAATGAAATAAAACGCGGCGTTTAAGTGGGAGAAAGAAGTCAAAAACGGCGTGGAGAGAGGGAGGGCGGCGACGACGCGTGAGCTGGGCCGCGCCGAAGAGAAAGGAAAGAAGAATAGGAATTGGGCCGCGCAACAGGCCTAATTCGGCGAAGAAGGAGAAAAAGAAAGAAAAGGAAAGAAATCAGAGTACGCGTAAGTCTTATATAATTCGAAATACTGGCTATTGTTTTTCCAGATAATAACTAAACAACCTTAGTAAAATTGTTTCGACAATTCAAACATAATAAAAGATAACATGAATCATAAATTTAAAAAGGACAACGGCCACGTCACTCTAAAGATTGATCCAGCCCAACCATCACTCTGCCCTCCTGATGTCCCGTAGACATCGATAGCATCAAAGTAGGTATCTCCTACCTACAACAAATTAGACGGGCCTTCTGCTCGTGGGAATGAGCAGCACCCATAAAACGGGTGATCAGTACGCTACGTACCGAGTAAGGTGACCGAATACTAAGGCCGACATATAACACATTAATTCATGCAGAATAATGATCAGCATACATTTACAACCCACACATATGATACATAGAAGCATAAAATGAAATCACTTATAATCAACAGTCAACACATAAGGCCCAAAAGATCCGGATTAATCATTTAATCTTTCTTTTATCAAATGTAGATACACACCATGCTCTTTATCAATCCATGCGAGTACAGGAGCACCCCACTATTGTAACCGGCGGGCTGGTCATACATAGCGTAAAAACCCTAACCACTATTCCTAACAGGTGGATCGGCTTGGTTCCTGTCCGCATCAGATCCATGCGAAAACAGGAACACCCCACTATTATAACAGGTGGACCGGACACACATAGGGTAAAACCCTAACCACTATTCCTAACCGGTGGATCGGCTTGGCTCCTGCTCGCATGGTGTTCCACTGTAAGTAATTAGTATCTTTTAATAACATTAACGATCTGGTTTGTCTTTATTGAGCTCTGGATCCCCCACTATTATAAGTTGGATTTCTAACCCTCCCACAATGATAACCATAATACTATTCAGAATTGTGATAATAAAATTAATAATGTATATATATACTTATATTATATTTTAATAAAGGTAATAGTGGTAATATAATTAAAATAATGTTGAAAAATGTTAATAATGTTAATAAATTTTATAAATGCGAGGCCTAATTAAAATTTAAGGCCTCTGTTCTTCCAGTAATAATCAAAGTATCAACCAAATAATTATACTAATAATATTATCATTAATAATATTATTAAGAATAACATCAATTATGTAAAAATCTAAGTAAATAGGTAAAGGCCAAGATAATTACTGTATCTTACTCAATAATACTCCCAGACCTTCTAACCAAAATTTAGAAATTAGAATACAGTCAACATTACTAATAATAATAATTATAATAATAATAATTAAAGTTGAATTAATACTAAAATTTTGGCTAAAATTAGAATAATTATAAATAATTTGAAACTAAGTATTTAAAATGTCTATGGCATCATCTTGAGTTGGGGGATGTAGGTGGAACCGGCGGTGGTTCCCGGAGGTGGTCGGAAAATGGATCTAAGAGGGTTAAAAATGAAGAAAAAGAGGTGAGGGGGAAGGAGAAAATTAAAATATATCTATGGGGCTGTGGAGGAGATTTATCAGGAGTTAATGGTTGGTTTGGAAGGTGTTAGAAGCGGCGCATGTGGTGGTGGAAGATGGTTCAACGTCTTGGGGTGAAATTTTCTGTCGAAGCAACTAACCAACTTTGTGCGATTATGGAGGCTTGTACAAGATGAATCGAAGGTTTTGGTTAGTTTAGTTAATTATAGGGTATTGCAGGGAAGAGATTAGGAGCAAGAGGATGCGTTGAAGTTGGCCGGAGGTGGCGCACGATCTGAACTTAGGGTTTCGGGGAAATAAAAATCCCCAATCCGGGTTATGAGGATGGTTTTTATAGTTGTGGAGATTAAGTTTGAATTGGGAAGGTTACCAGGAGTTGAAGTTGGGAGCGAAATCGGTTTATTCGAGCTAAAGGTCGGCGGTAATGTTTTTGAATTTTTACCGACCTTCGTGAGAGAAATGGCACAAAACGTGGGGAAGAGAGGGGGAATGGAACAGTTCAAATGAACAGGAAGGTCGAGAGGAAGAAAACGAGCGGGAGAAGAGCCAGTCACACCACGTGTGGCCGGCGGCGCCATTTTCGGGGATGGAAGGAAAGTGGAAGGTTATGGCGTCGGGCTGGAGGAAGAAGAAGGAGGTGGGAGCTAGCCGGCTGGTTCGCGGGGGAGAAAAGAAAGAGAAAGGGAGGGAGACTAGGCGGTTCAGTGCGAGGGTAAAGGAGATTAAATGAAACGAAGCGTTTTGGGTGCAAAACGGAATAAAGAACGGCGTTCCGGGCTATTGGGCGAGGGTAAAGAAAATGAAATAAAACGCGACGTTTAAGTGGGAGAAAGAAGTCAAACGCGGCGTGGAGAGATGGAGGGCGACGACGATGAGCGGGCTGGGCCGCGCCGAAGAGAAAGGAAAGAAGAATAGGAATTGGACCGCGCAACAGGCCCAATTCGGCGAAGAAGGAGAAAAAGAAAGAAAAGGAAAGAAAAGAAAAGAAAAGGAAAAAGGGAAAAAGGAAAAGAGAAATAATTAGGTTGGGTCAAATTAAATAAATCTGAATATTTAGGATATTTAAATTTAATAATATTTAAATAAAATAAATTTTAAATCCCTTTTTAGGCTAAAATAGGCTTTCTAAAGGATTTTTCCAAAATTTTCATTTTAAATTAATAAATTGCTCAAATTTTATTTAATTTAATTATTTATAAAATTAAAATTAATTTGAAACTATTTTATCTTTCTTAATTTAAATAAAATAATTTATTTAAATTAATTTCCAAATTAAAATCTTTAATTAGATAATATGCCCAAATTTCCTTTACCTAACATATTTATAAAATTTCTTATTAATTTGCCTTAATAAATTTTCTTTTATTTTAATAAAATAATTTATTAACTTAAATTTTCAAATACAACCTTATTTAAATATAATCTTTAAAATTAGAAAATTTTGGGGTATTTTAGTTACCTCCTATAAGGAATACCTCTAGCTAATAGTTAAACCACTATGACAGAAAACATATCCACTAGTAGATTTCCTTTTATAGGGGTCTCCTCCATAATCAGAGTCCAAAAAATTCAACTAGAGAATAAGATGATCTCTCATACTCAATATAAGCTGATGGCATTCCCTTCAATTACCTCATGATCCACTTCATTTCTTACCATTTAGTGTTACCTAGAGTAGCCATATATTGCCTCATAATACTAACAGCTTGAGTGATATTAAGTCAGGTACACACCATAACATAAATGATATAACCACAAGCATTTGAATATGGAATAGTCACCATGAACAACTCTTCCTCTTTTGATTTGGGTCAATCAAAATTAGACAATCTAAAGTGATTAGCCAATGGAGTGTGCACCATCTTGGCATCCATAATATTAATATTCTCTAGCACCTTGTCCTAATATGACTCCTGTGATAAATACAAAAGCTTCTGCTTACAACCTCTAATGATGTCCATGTTAAGGATCATCTTTGTAGCTCCAAGATCCTTTATCTCAAATTCAATCTTTAGCATTATCTTAAACCTTTTAATATTAGACATATCATTTTATACAACTAGAATTTCATCAATATATAGCAAAAGATATAAAAAAGAGTCACATTTATCTCCTTCAAGCACACACATCCATCATACTCACTCCTAAAGAAACCATGCTTAAGCATAAATTGATCAAATTGTTTATACAAGTGTCTAGGAGATTGCTTCAAACCTTACAATAACCTCTTCAATAGGAACACATGGTCACTAATACCCTCAATAATAAACCCATTAAGTTGTCACATGTAAATCTCCTCTTAAAGCTCACCATAAAAAATGTAGTTTTATCATCCAACTACTCCAACTCATGATCATGCATAACAATATGCACAAGGAAAGTATGAATGGAAGTATATCTAAACCTCATAATAGTTTATTCCTAGAATCTAACTAAATCCATATGCAACTAAACAAGCCTTATACCATGGTCTCTGTACCCCTAGATCTCCCTATATGAACTTGTACACCCACTTTCAATCAACTATATTCTTCTTAATTCCTTGGTACCTTCTTAAGTTCTCATGTTTGATTCTTCATTAAGGACTCCATCTCCTCGTCTATAAATGCACACCACTTAGCACAATTAGTATCCTCAATAGCCTTAGAGAATGATGCTGGTTCATGCACATCAACAATAATCTTTAAACTAGATAAAGCATTGCTAGCCAATTCTTCACACCATACGTGATTGGAAGCTCGACAATCCTCCATGCTTTACATGGAGCAATGCACCTTTGATCTACCTATTGCTTGGATCCACCCACTTCAGCAATAATGGGTCTATCAATAGGGTCGATACCTTCCAACTCAATCTCAACCTCCACCTTGTCTGGGCACTATTATACTCCACCTCCTCACAAACACCATATCAAGACTTAGACTTCTAGAGGAATACATACTCATTAAAGGTAACATCCCTACTAGTCAAAAACTTTAATGTTGGTGGGTTCTATAACCTATACCCCTTCACTCTAGATGTAAAGTTATTAAAGATACACTTATTGACTATTGGCTAAAGTTTACCATCGTTCCTCAATAACACATTAGTATCCATTACAATCTCAAGAACATAAAGAGATGATTTTCTTAGTTATCTCTGGAACATGTCTTATGTTAGCAATGTCCTAACAACACTAACATGCATCCTCACTTTCACCATTCCAATCCTATCAACTTCTCAAGCAACATCATTCTCCATCATGAAAACTCCATCTTAACTCACCTCAAATGTCTGAAACCAACTCTAGTTGGGACATATATGGTAAGAGCACCTAGAATCCAATATTTATCTATCATTGATCTTGGTTTGTCTATCAATGGCTATCAACACACACTATCATCATGGAAAAATGTAGAATCATCCTTTATACTAGATGACTCATGAAATTTAGCACCGAGCTTCCTATTATGTTAAAACCTCCTAAATTTCCCCTTGTTGTGACACCCACAAAATATTATATTGCTCTACTAACTCTTCGACTTAGATCTAGAATTTTTACTGTCACCATATCCCCACTAATATATCCTTCCACTAGCTGGAAATTCCTCACTATGTGAGTCCCTAGAATTACCACTACCATTCAACTGACTATCAATCACCTCGCACTATAGCATGGTGGATTTCACATCCTTAAGTACTAAACTATCATTCCCATATAAAAAAGTCTCTAAAAAAAGCTTAAAGCTTTTAGGCAAAGAATAGAACAACATAATGGTCATATCTTCATCATCTAATTTAAATTCTATATTATGTAAATCTATAAATATGGATTCAAATTAATCTAAATGACTTTTCAAACATTAACCCTCACCTAACTTCACATCATGAATCTAAATCTTCAACAGTGGTTGGTTTACTACTAATTTTATCATGATCAATGACTCAAACTTCAAAAACAAAGCAACCATAGTTGATTCCTTTGCCACTTCACATAATACCTTGTTTACTAAGAAACGTTGTATGGTAAAGAGAGATTTTAAATCTATTTCTTCAAATCTCTCATGCACTATTGATTTTGGCTTAATCAAATGATCAGATAAAGCCTTTTTCCAATCTATTTTGAATTAGAATCAACTGCATTTTCAATTTCTATAATCCAAAATTGATGGACCCTTAATATCGAGGCTTGTACCCATTTTGATTACTAGATCTTTAAGAAAAATAGATTTTATACCAAATTATTATAGAATAGCATGGATTGAAATTATTTGAACCCAAAACCACAATTAACAATATTATGAATATTTGAGGATTCAAGCAAAAAATAGAACAATTGAGGTAAAATTAGATATTTGTATTTGTGTTCTTATGTAATTAGAAGATGATTAAACTGATCAATCTATTAATTACATAGATATAAAAATAAGTAATCAATGGATAATTCTATGGAGAAGAAAAAGAAGCTAGGTTGCATGGCTTAATGGCTAGGGTTTTATCAAGTTTCTTTTTATCAAATAAAATCCTACAGAGAAAAATAAAAGTGTCATGACAATAAAGAATCAACAAGGTCCGTGTTTAGGAAACACAACCCTCTCCATGTGTTTATTTCTCTTCTCTTGAATTTTGTCTAAAAATAACATCAGAACATTGTGTGATAAATATGCCCCCTGGTGTTTCTCAGAAAACTCACATATCACCCCCAAACATCTCCATCATCTACACTAACAAACATAATGTTTTGATGTGTTTCAAATACCCAATCAAAGGTCAAAATAATGTTAATAACTAGGAATAAAAGGTATAATGATTAAGTATAGAAAATGGAAATTATTGTCCAATATATGACATGTATGATGCCCTCATAAAATATTAATACTTAAAGTGAAATACCTTTAGTTGTGAATGGTTTCTCTCTAAGATTAGCTACACTAGGGAAGAGAAGTTTGCTCTCATTTATTTTTGTTAGCTAGTGAGTCACTCTGGTGGAGTAAGGCCCTACACTACTATATAGGTGATCTATGGGTCCTATAAAAGGTATTTATACTTAAGGAATAAGTGACCAATTTGGAGGATGATATATATCCTTTGTGCCTAGATATAACTAGGCATACTATTGTATCCCTAGGTTCAAGAGTAAGGGTATTATGTCGCCTTTGGGTGCCATTATGATGGGGTGTACCCCACTGTCTTTGAGTTGATTGTATGTCTCTTAAGTAATTTAAAATGGAAGTACTTATTGTGTAAGAAAATAGAAAATAGTTATTTTGCTGTGTTAGTTTAGTAGTTGCGTTAGTGCCCTGCCTTAGTAATGTTTTGGATTTGTTGGTTTGGTAGACGTGTTAGTTACATACCTTGGTATTTTAAATTATTTGGATGTGTTGGTTTGGTCATTGCCTTAGTGACCTACCATAGTATTGTTTTGGATTTTTGGATTCGCTAATTGCCTTAAAGCCCTATCTTGTTATTTGGAATCTATTTAACTAATTAGATATATGAACTAAACCTCATGATGATGTAAAGTATCTAGTATCTTTTACTATTGAACTTGAGACTAGATGTTCTTTATGTTATTATATAATTATTACATGTATTTATGGTACATGCTTTGAGCTCCACTATGATTTTTGGATTTTACATGGTTATGTGAAATTTGGGCATGCTACCACTTATTGGTTGTTGTGATTTATTCTGTATGATGAAGTCGTATTGATACCACTTTTAATGATAAATACATGAAGGATATGTGGTGGCTCTAAGAGAACTATAGGGACAAGGAATAGAATCCTTAGGAATATTTTTCATTTCTAGAGTGGGCCTTTAGGCTAAAGAGATAAGTCAAATTGGTGTTGTATCTTCTAGTACCTTTCTTTTGATGTAATTAGTTTTCTTTGGATTCTTATATCCGTTGGTGTTTCTGATTTTCATTATTATATAGCCACAACTTTTATTTATGACATGTCTCATATTTTTTATAATTTAATTTTGTGATAGCTTATTTTAACCTTAGCACTTGGCATTAAAAAAGGTGAGGGAGTTGGACATATACTAAGTGTGGCAGTAACACCTAGTAATTTGGTAATTAACTATTCTAAAAAAACTGACTAATGAAAATGGGGGTGTTACTATATGTCACCCTGATAGCACTTTGATTCTTTCCACCATACCTATCCCTTTTGAGCTATGTTTAGCTAGATGGGTACTGTTTGTGGCTATTAAACAACATTCATCACATACTGTAGAACATTAAAGATTAAATAGTAATTTAATCTCAAGCAATAATATATTCAAGTTATTACATCACACATATCAAATCAATGTACCACACAAAAATGGAACTTATGTTTATTTACATGGAATGAAAATAGAGTATGAAATACGAAGTAAAGGAAGAGAAGATGAGTCAAATCGGTAATAGTAATACTTAAACTTTCCTCCTTTACTCACATCCATCAAATTTTTGTAAGACATATAGCCTGTGCACAACCGTGTAACACTAATTTTTCTTATTTCACCCCCGTGCAAACTAGCATGGTTTACCCATGAAACCCTTACAATGCCTGTGCACAACCCTGCATGCCAGTGCACACCTATTTGATTTTGTTTTTTTTTTTGCAATCAATACTTGAGAAAGGTTGTACCACTTCACATAGTCTACCTATGCCTGATCCCAGCTTACGGCCACCGCTTACTACATGCCCATGTAGCCTTATGATTTCAGCCATGCTCCCTCTTTTTCTCCTCCAAACCATGTCCAAATACCACAAAATTTTTACCATAGCTCCACCATACACTCCACTACACATCCACACAATTGAAGCTTCCCTTTTACTCCGATTATTTCCAATTTTACCCTCCTTTACCTTAACTTTTCCCTTGGTTATAATCTTTAAGCCTAGCCATGTATTATATTTTCCTTCATAGGTGATATTTTGGTAATCTTGGAGAAGAAAGTCTAGGATTTACGTGTTTAGAGCCTTGTGTACAAATTGGAAAGGATGCTAATCAATGTTTTATGGCTTTTGTGTTAATTTCTTGTATGGATATTTTTATTTTCATGATATTGTTGCCATATGAATTAATGTATGTTGTTAATGATATGTTATGAAATTATGGAATAAATGTTTGAAAGAAAGTAAGAATAAGCAAGAGGTATGGATATGATTATTTATGTTAAGTCATATTTGTTGGGAATATATTTTATGGAATTAAATGTATGCCAAATGAGCTATGATAAGTGAAAATAATCATATTTAAGGGATTTTATTATAAATGGACGATTTGGGAAAAATAATGGATGTTGAAGGTACAAGATTTTATAAAATAAAGGCTATTGGTTATCCTTAAGGGCATTTTTGTCATTAGGGGTTAATATGGAAATTTTTGTATTATAATGTATTAAGTGGATTGAAATATGATGATGATATTATCAAACATCTATTTCAAATGATATACAATATGCCTTAAGGGTAGATTCAAATGACTAACTATCGAATCATCATTATCATTATTCTATCATATTCAAACATCCTCATACTTAATTGACCACTTTTAAATAATCCTCTTCCTAATTACAACATAATTGAGATTTAGTTTTACAAATTTGATAATTTCATATTCCCACACACATCAATTGTGATATCAAATCCTTAGGTTTGATCAATTGTGAACAATATCCAATCTTTCTTTAAGATTCTTGCAAGAACGTGTCTTTACTTTAAGATTCTTCAAGATTATCCCAATAATTCATTAAGAAGATAATAAAAATCCAGCACTTGGAGGCATGTTTAGAGAAGCACCACCCTGTTGGTGAAGGGAGGAGATGGCAATCCAAGAAGAGGACTTAAGAGATATTCTCAAGGTCTTAGTGGATGAAATTAAGGAGGTAAAGCTACATGTGAGGAGAATAGAAATCACAAGTTCAAGGGCCACATGTGCAGCTACAAAACTGAGCGGAATAAGTAGAAGAAGACCACTTAAGAAAGGTACAAACTCAAATGAAGGAAGGGGAAGAGAGTGTGGAAAATTATGGAAGACCACATGACACCTCAAAAAGAACATAAAATGATGTGGAGAAGGGAATCTGACTTAATCTACCAGATTTCAAAGATAATATTGATCCAAAATCTTTTCTCGAATGGTTATAAATTATTGAGTCTATTTTTATGTATAAAGAGATTGATGAGGAGAACAGGTGCCAAATAACAATATTAAAGTTTAAAAAAATTACTAGAGTGTGGTAAGAAAATTTGAAAATGAGAAGGGAGAGAGAAGGAAAACTAAGAATTAGGTCATGGGAAAAAATAAAAAAAATACTTAAAGAATAAATTTGTGCCTCAAGAGTATGAGTAACAAAATTTCATAAAGATGACTACTTTAAAGCAAGGGTTGCTTGGACTCGAAGAATACATTAGAGAATTTAAAAAAATTAGCTCTTATTAGTGATCTCCAAGAATGAGAAGAACAAACGTGTGCATGATTCATTGGAGGGCTAAATATGAACCATAGAGAGAAGGTGGATGTGTATCCTTATGAAGTGTTTAAAGACCTTACCAAGTTAGCAATCAAGTTCGAGAAATAGTTGAATAGAACAAAGCCACCAAACAAGTTAAAAAATGCTCCATATGGTTTGACTTTCAAGGGGGTGCCGAAGCACCAACTTCTCAAGCCACAGATCAAGATAATGTTAAAAAGTTCACTCTTGAAGAAAAGGGCAAGGATCAAGTGGTTGATAAGGTGAACAAGCAATGCTTCAAGTGTTGAGGTTATGGTCACTTTACTTTGGATTGTCTAAACCAAAGGGCATTGAAATTGAAGGAGATAGCAAATATGGAGGCTTGTAATGTGAATGAAGACCTTGATGGAGACCTTGAAGAGGAAAGTTATAGGTTGGAGGATGCTTTGGAAGAGGGACAAGTGGATTGCTATGTGTTGCAAAGGGTTATCCAAGTGTGACAACATCCACTACTTACTCAAAGGGAGAATATTATCAAGGCCAAGTGTAGAGCTAGTGATAAAGTGTGTGATGTCATCATTGATAGAGGCTCATGTACTAATGTTGCTAGTGAGAAGATGGTGAGCAAGTTTAGTTTGGAGACCATGGGGTGTCCAAGGCCATATTCACTCTAATACCTTAATAAAGGCAAAGGCATAATGGTATCCAAACAAAATTTTCTCTCTTTTAAGATTGGAAAATATTTTGATGATGCTTTACATGATATTCTAGCTATGGATGCTTGTCACATTTGGATGGGGAGGTTATGGCAATTTGATAGGAAGTTTGTGTATGATGGGGTCCTTAATGAGTATGTGATGTGTAAGGGTCAAAAGAAGTTTAGGCTAAAACCTAATCTAGATGGGGAGGATTCAATTTTGAGGAATGAAAAGGGGGGAAGTAGCCAAGAGCATGCAGTAACAAAAAAAGAATAAAAGAAGAAGGAAGATGTCAAGTGTAGGGAGGAAAGAAAGGAGAGTAGCATGGAGTTGTTGATCCTTAAGGAGCGTGAGGTGATTAAAGCTATCAAAGATGAGAAAATATGCTATGCTTTGGTGGTAAAGGAGGTCCAATTAGGAGAGAATGCTAATATGGATCCAATATTGCGATAAATGTTGAAGGAGTATACTAATATTTTTTCGGATGAGTTGCTAATTAGGCTACATCCTTTAAGAGGTATTGAGCATGCTATTGGTCTTATGTAAGGAGTCCCATTACCAAAAAAGCCAGCTTATAAGTGCAATCTAAAGGAGGCTAAAAAGCTATAGAGACAAGTGCAAGAGTTGTTTCACTGAGGCTATATTTGGGAGAGTATAAGTCCATGGGGTGTTCTAACTTTATTGGTTCCTAAGAAGGATGGTATGTGGAGGATGTGTATTTATTCAAGAGCAATCAACAACATCACAATCAAGTACATATTTTTTATGCCATGATTGGATGACATGTTAGATGAGTTGCATGGAGCAAAGGTGTTCTTGAAGATTGATCTTAGGAGCAGCTATCATCAAATAAAGATAAGGGAAGGGGACGAGTGGGAGACGGCCTTCAAGATTAGGTATGGATTGTATGAGTGTTTGGTGATGCCATTTAGGCTATGTAATGCATCAAGTTCCTTTTTGAGATTGGTGATTGAGGTGCTTAGAACCTTCCTCAGTCTTTGTTGTTATTTACCTCGATTATATCATAGCATATATCAAGAGTGAGTTTGAGCACATATAACACTTAAAGAGGATATTTGACAAGCTTAGAGAAGTGAAGCTCTATGGTAAGTTAGAGAAATTTGATTTTATGATGGAGAGTGTGGCTTTCCTTGATTATATTGTGAGTGGATATGGTATTAGAGTTGATCCATCAAAGGTGGAAGCTATCCAAATGTGGCATATTCCCACTAATGTCCACGAAGTTTGAAGTTTCCATGGGTTGGCCTCATTCTATAGGAGGTTCATCAAAGACTTCTCTACCATTGCAACACTTATCACATAATTGATGAAGAAAGGAGATTTCCATTAGAATGATCAAGGGACAAACGCTTTTAAAGACTTGAAGACAAATATCTCAAATGCATTAGTATTATCTTAACCTTTTTTTGATAAATTGTTTGAAGTAATATGTGATATCAGTAGTGTAGGCATTGGGGGTGTGTTATCACAAGAAAGGAAACCGATTGCTTTCTTTAGTGAAAAGTTGAATTGTGCAAGACTTAACTATTCAACCTATGATAAATATTTTTATGCTGCTACGTATTATTTGGAGACATGGAGTCATAACTTGAGACCCAAGCCTTTTGTACTTCACTTGGATCATGAGAGTTTGAAGTATCTATATGGTACAAAAAAGGTGAGTCTAAGGCATGCAAAGTGGATAAGCTTATTGCAAAAGTTTTTGTTCTCTAGAAGATATATGGATGACAAAGAGAATGTTGTAGCGGATGCATTATCTAGGAGGACTATGTTACTTACCATGATGGATACAAAGCTTTTGGGCTTCGAGATAGTATATGGTTTTAATCCATATCTACCGATTGATATGGTACCATTAAAAAAAGGTGAAGTAAAGAGTTATGATGTGTAAGAGAGAGTGGAGTTCTTTCAAAAATTTCATCAACAAACCAAGCACAATATTGAGAAGGTGAATGAAGTGTATAAGATATGAGCAAAAAAGCATAGGAGTCGACATGTTTTTTCAACCGGGATATTTGGTATGGTTGTGCTTGAGGAATAAGAGATTTTCTAATCTAAGGAAACACAATCTTATGCCAAGGACAAATGGTCCTTTCAAAGTACTTTGAAAGTTTGGGGAAAGTGCTTATGAGCTAGATTTGCTAGATTCATATGGTGGGGGCATCATGGACATTTAATCTTAGATACATTAACCCTTACTATAGTGATAAAAATTCGAGGGCAAATTCAAGCTAAAAAGGGGAGAATGATGTAGGAGTAAACACTCAAGAATTGGCATTCATAATTATGGACCCAATTATTTAGAATGCATCTCCCACAAAATTGAAGACAAATGAACGGTTACGTTGCTAGTTATAGATGAAATATACAATACAAGTTACTAGGCATATACATGCATGTGCATGGCATGCATAGAGTTCTAGGCTACGTGCATGGGGGAAGTAATATGCAGCTTGGAAGTGCATATTATTTGATTTAGTTAATTAATTAATTAATTAGTAAATTTAGAAATGAGCTAGAGAATAAGGTAGCATAAATCTACCTTTTTGAAGAATATTCTATATTTTAGTATCTTTTAGCTAGGTATCTTTTGAAGAATTATGCTTTTTAGCTAGAATTTTTAATCTGTAGCCTTGGCTCTATAAATCCATAGAACCCACGATTGGAGATAAATCAAGAATTGAAGTTGAATGCAAATTGCAAGTATTAAATTCTATGTCAATACATCTCAAGTTTAATCGAATATGTGTGAATGATTAATCTTGAAACCCATAATCTCTTCATTAGTGTGAATTAGGGATTAAGTACTATCCTTATAAACTCCATAACCCATGCCATTATTAGCCATATCCATCATCTAAATATATCCCAAAATAAAAACCCTAAATTGAAACCCTAATCCTAAGTTTCGAACCAAACCCTAACCCTAATTTTCAAAACTAAACCCTAACCCTAACCATTCCTAACGCAAAAAACCATCCATCATCAAACCCTAATTATCAAATCATCATCATCATCATTATTCTATCATATCCAAAACTCCTTATACTCAATTCACCACTTTTGAATCATCCTATTCCTAATCGAGCATTAGTTTTATAAATTTGATACTTCCATATTCCCAAACACATCTTATCTGGTATACTCTAGTTAAGTAGTCCTCGAAGTAAAATTCCCAAGGTTCTATTAGTCACATTTTTTTGACCGTCTATTTGAGGATGATGGGATGCATTAAACAATAAATTTATACCTAACATATGTCAAAGTGTCTTCCAAAAGTAACTCAAAAATTTTACATCTCTTTCCGACACTATACTTTTGGGAATACGATGGAACCTTACAGCTTGTTTGAAATATAAATGTACCACATGAGTTGCATCATCTATTTTATTACAAGAAATAAAATGTGCCAGTTTAGTAAATCTATCTAACACTATCATTATTGAAGAAACTCTTGCTTTTTTAACAATTCATGCATCTCCCAATAACTTCTTATACCCGTTTTATCATTATTGACCAATAGACATGTTCTTATAATATTTCCATAGTTTTATGAACTTCAAAATGACCCACTATACCTCTCACATGTACTTCTTTAATAATTATCATGCACACTAGATCGAGGTATAAAAAAACTATTAAGTTTGAAAAGAAAAATCACCTTAAAGCACATTATAATCGTGACTATGATTCTCCTTACATGGATCATAAATTTCCAAGAAATATTCATACTTTCCATATAAGTTGTTTCAACATTTTGAAACCTAATAACTTAGCATCCAAAACAATAAGTATCGAACATGTGCTTGATAAGGCATATGCTACCACATTTTCATTATTATCAAAATGTTTGACTAAAAACATGAAGCATTGTAAGAAACTTATCCATTTTGCATTCCTAAGACTAATTTTCTTTTCTCCATACAAGTATTTCAATCATCCATGGTTTGAATGTAAAAAAAAGGCTTAGGTCTCAAATAACGGCTCCATGTTTCTTGGCTTTTTATGGTGCTATAAGATTCTTTATCATATGTGGAGTAATTCAATTTGATCGTAGTTAATTTTTCACTAAAGAATGGAATGACCATTTCTCTTGTGACAATACACTTCCTATCTCTAGCCTACTAGCATCAAATGTAACTTCAAACAATTTATCAAATTTAGGTAATGATAATATTTGTGCATTACATAGCTTGTCTTTCAAAGTCTTAAAGGCTTTAGTTGCATCCTCTACAAATTTGAATTCCCCTTTCTTCATGAGATATGTCATTGGTTTAGCAATAGTTGAGATGATGAATCTGCTACAACAACTTACTAGCCCATGGAAACTCCTCACTTCATGAATATAGCTATCGAAGATAATGGATGAATTATCCTTCACAATGCAAGATATTTTTGCATTTGTTATTGAAGAAGAATGTTGATCAAAATAGAGAAGAATTTGAAGTTGCAGAAGTCTTCAACTCAAATGCATTGTTAGAATTATTTGATATTCACCAAGATCAAAAGAATTCTAAACAGAAGTCATAAATTTCTCCAAAAAACAATACCTAAACTCTGTAAAGATAAAATCACTTCAAGAGGAAGGAAGGAAGGTCAAAATCTAAGAGTTTCAACTTAATTTTTATTCATTAATGTTCTATTCACCATCTCTACTGAATGTACAAGCTCCATATATGGACACACACACACACACACACATAAGGCTGAGCTTAACCTTCATTAACTCTGCCTAAACAAACCATTTCAATTAAAAAAAAAGCTAAACTAATACAAATACATATGGTATATATAATGATTTATAATTACAATGACAAGATATAACAAATTGTACATAAAATATCAAATATAAATAAAATGTAATCATAATAATACATTTAATAGTCTAGTAATCAAGCTTCATGTCTTGTGGCTTTCTATTCCATGCAACTTTTTAACCCTTGCATTGTTATTGTCTTGCACACTAGATCTCCTTAGTAAAATCTACTTCTTTAAAACATATATAATACCTACAAGAATCACTTAATGAAATATTATTTGGGTCATTATGAAGGTATTCAAGAATTTAAAAAATAATTACTACCATTTCCAAATATGATATTTCATGACCTTAAACTTGAGAAGAGTGAGATGGATATGCTCCTGCATCATTGTCCCCTTGTAAAGAAGATGCTTTTCTTAAATTGGCATCACTATAATAAGGAGACAAATCACCAACATTGAAAGCCCTAGTAACTCCTCTATATGATTCAAATAATTCTAATTCATAAGCATTATTTAAAAATTTTAAATAGTCCATTGACTCTAGACATTAGTTTATTTTTCCATAAGTTTGGAAATCTCTCTTTCAATAAGTATAACCATACCAAGTATCCTAATGGAAATACTTGTGTAAATCTATTTTTGTTCTCTTTGGTTTATTATTAAGCATTAGATTTATCAATATTATTCTTAATTTGTTCATGAAGTTTCTTAACAAATTCAATTCTTTTTCTTTAGCATCATAGTTCCTAATATCACCTTTTTTTATGAAAACATATCAACTGACAAATAAAGATTAACTCCATTGACAACTCCAAATGGATTTGATTGCATTGTACTAGAAGGAATTCAGTTGTATACAAATTCAGAAGTGCAAGTTTTATATCCCAATCTTTTGTAATCTTTTAACTAATCCGTGCAGTAAAGTTCCCAAGGTCCTTTTAGTCACATTGGTTTAACCATCCATTTGTGGATGATGAGACATACTAAATAACACATTAGTACCTAATATATGCTAATTTGTTTCCACAAGTAACTCAAAATTTTCACATCTCTATCTTAAACTAAACTTTTAAGGATACCATATAATCTTACTATTTTCTTGAAATATAAATCTGCCACACGTGTTGTGTCATAAAATTTTTTATGAGGAAGAAAATGTGCCATTTTAGAAATCTATCTAAGACTACAATAAAAGAATTCTTTCCCTTTTGAATCCTTGGTAACCCTAAAATAAAGTCCATAATAACCACCTCACATGGTTGAATAGGAATAGTTAAAGGAGTATATAAACCTTTACAGCTGAAACTCTTACTTTTTTTTTTACAAATCACATCTCCCAATAATAGCTTATAATAACTTTCTCATTTTTATCCAATGGAAATGCTCTTGTAATATTTCTATAGTTTTATGAGAATCAATATGATCAACTATAACCTCCTCAAATACCTCCTTAACAAGTAAATCACATAGACTAGAATGAGGTATGCACAACTTATTATGTTTGAAGAGAAAGCCATCATGAAGCACATAATTATTATAAATATAATTTTTCATACATTCATTATAAATTTCAAAGAAATCTTCATCTTTTGTATATAACTCTTTCAACATTTCAAAACCTAATAATTTAGCATATAACACGATAGGTATCATAGATCTCCTCTATAATGCATCTACTACTACATTTTCTTTACCATCAAAATGTTAGATAGAAAACACAAAGTATTGTAAGAAAATACCCTATTTTGCATGCATAAGACTAATTTTCTTTTGCCCATGAAATTATTTTATACTTTCATGATCCAAATGCAAAACAAATGGCTTTGACATAAAGTAATGAATCCATGTTTCTAAGCTTCTTATAATTGCATATAACTCCTTATCATATGTTGAATAATTCATTTTAATACCATTAAATTTTTCACTAAAAAATTCAATGTCCTTTTATCTTGTGAGAGTAAACCTCCTATCCCTACACCACTAGTATGCCAAGGAACTTTAAATAATTTAAGAAAGTTTGTCAAAGATAATACTAGTTCATAACATAGCTTGTTCTTTAAAGTCTTAAAGGCTTTAGTGAAATCTTCTCTCCATTTGAATGCACCCTTCTTCATAATATGTATAATTGGTGCATCTATAGTTGAGAACTCTTTATAGGATCCACTCGTATACCTTCACCACTTACAATATAACAATGAAAAAAAATACTGTAAACCATAAAATTATATTTTTCCATTATTCCATAAAGCTTAGCTTCCCTTAACTTATCAAATAATCTCCTTAAAAGACTAAGATGATCATGCTCATTTTTACTATACAAAAGTATATCATCTAAGTATACCATAAGGAATTTTCTAAGAAAAGGTTGAAGAACTTCATTCATTAATCTCTTAAACAAACTAGGTGCATTATACAATTCAAATGGCATAACAATCAATTCATGAAGACCATACTTTTTTTTAAATCGCTTTTCCATTCATCCCCTTCTCTTATTCTCATTCAATGATATACACTCCTTAAATCAATTTTAGAGAATAATTGTGCTCCAGATAATTCATCTTACATATCATCTAATCAAGGCATAGAAAATCTAAGTTTGATAGTTATATTGTTCACAACTCTATAGTCAATACACATGCACCATATACCATCTTTTTTTAAGATTATTAACACTAGTGCACAAAACAGACTCATGCCTTCTCTCACATATCCCTTTTTATAGAATCTATTGTATTTGTCTCTCTAATTCCTTAGCTTCTTTAGGATTACATCTACAGGTAGGTCGATTAGACAAATACATACTAGGCATTAAGTCTCTAGTATGTTCTATTCATCTTTTAGGTGGCAATCCTGATCATAAGTCATTAGGAAATACATCTTTATATTAATCAATAAATACATATAATTGAGGATTATTTTCATTTTTCTAGGGATTTGTTGATAATCAAATCATAGCAACTACCTTCTTCCTTAGTACATTCTATCATAACCCTTTTATGCAAAAATAAAACCTTTTTATTTTTGACTATGTTATCTTTATCATACTTAGAAGGTCTAAGCTTTTGCTTTTTCTTATACTATTTAACAAGATACTCTTTAGTAATACCATTATGAATAGCATATCTAATTATATTTCTATGGTGAATCTAATAAGATTCCACAAGCATCCATAGGAAAAGCATCGCATAGTATATCATCATGATAATTAGCAGTTTGAAATGAGACTAGAGTTTGTTTGGTTACCTAGACTCTATTTTCCATGTTAAGCTATTGAAGAGAATAAGGATTTGGATTTTTTGTTGTTTCTAATCCCAACTCCTTCACCATCCTCTCATTAGGTACATTTGTATATGATCTACTATCAATGATAACCCAGCAAACTATATCTCTCCCTCTCCTTTTAGTTTTAAATATCTTCTCTTATTGGTTATGTTGCTCATTATCTTGCATTTGAATTACTCTTTATAGCACATAACAAATATTTCCTTCATCCTTAGATTCACTTGAAATTTATTCATTTGCCTCAAACCTAGTTTCTTCATCATAAGTATCCATAGTTTCAATCTCTTATATAGACAAGACTCTTTGGTTAGGACATTCTCTAGCAAAGTATACAAACATTTAAAGCATGGCTTTATAGAGACATCATCAACCATAGCCTCTCCCTTCTCCTCTTGATTAACTCCTAATTTATTCTCAACATTTTTAGAGCTTGAGGTACATGTCCCACAATTGGTAGCTTGTGTACTCAGGTAGTACTTTGTAGAAGAATACTTTGTTTCACATGAGGCTTAGTAGATTTGATTTGATTTTCAAATATCAAACATAGATTAATCATATAATTAATAGGATAATATGAAAAAGTTTTAGCTTCAGCTCATCATGTTAAGGCCACCTAGAAATGTAGCACATGTCTATTCCTTTTTCTTATGGATGTCACACATAAGTGCTAACCTCTCGAATTCCCTACCATATTCTTCAAAGCTTAAAAATCCTCGTCTAAAGTAGTCAATGTAATTTAATTACCTTACTCATACTCTTTAGGTACAAATTTCTTTCTCAAATGTTTCTTAAGCTTATCTTAAGATTTGATTCTAAATTAACCTTATCTTTGTAACACCTAGGAAAAATAGGGCATTACTTCCATAATTAACAAAGGGTGAACATCTACCACCTATCTCATATTAGATACAAGGCTAAACCAACCACCAATTTTTTTCTAAAAAAAGTGTGCAAACTTAAGTTACATAAACATTTTGAAGATTGTTTATGATCAATGACTTTATTGGTGCCTGACCAAATCAAATACAGGGAAAAGATACTTTAAGACTATAGGGCTACATTAAAACAAGAATAGGGAGTAACCCCAAAAGCATGGTCCTTCACGGAGCCCACAAAAACCTCTAGATGTCCATACTCTCTTGCCCCGAACACAAGCTAAGGTAGGCCCACTACGGGTCCTCTCCAAAAACCTACACATGACTCTTTGCTCATGGGAATAATCAAGTGATCGAGAAAACAGGAAGATCTGTATGTTACATACTGAGTAAGCCAATTTGCTTCCTCAACAAAAACATAAGTGTACAAAATCTATTATAACAAGCATATCATATTTAGCATGCATTATGTTAATGTATTGTATGTGAAGGTAATAGTGCATCAGAGTTTACTATCATGCATAACTCAAGCAACTTAGAATATATTATGAATAACTCAAGCAACATAGAATATATCATGCTTATTTTCATATTATAATCACACAAGTAGTCTCTCATACACTAGACAGATTATTTTTTGACAACCATAAGGGTGTGTTTTCTGACTTGCTCAGCTAATTGGATTAGACCATTTCCTTATCCACATACTGACATAGGTCAACTCCTAGTTAAACTTTCTAATTATTAACAAGATGGTCATTTAAGCCATTATCCAAGTGTACATACCAACTCTAATCATTTATGGCCATTCAAACTATTATTTCCATCATTATTCATTTATTTTTCATTCTACTTATTAATTACTTGGGTTTAACATCCATTTATTTATCATCCTCATTTTTATCATCGAGTGATGGATTATGCACCACCCTATGATCTCACATAATATGGAAGCCTATCCAAATAAAGTGACATAAAGTCAAGGTCAAAGCTAATCACCCAAGCGAACATAAGTCCAAGCTAAAACCAATAACCAAAATGGAAATAAGTCTAGGTTAAAGCCAACTAATATGAACATAAGTCTAGGATGAAGAAAAATACCTAGGTAACCAACCCATTAGTATTGACACCCTCTAGTACATCATCAATGTCTATAGTAGGTAAGGCACTGAGACCTCTAAAGATCTTGGCCGAAGGCAATGTCCAAAGGCACCAACAAATGCCTGAAGACAAACCAACCCTTGGTAGCTAATCAAGGATTGGGTAACCCAGACCCATATAGAAATGTATTGTTTTTATCCTTACATGATTAGTACATTATTCATAATGGTAAGTGAACACATAAGGCCCATACATAGGCAAGCAAGGCATTAACATACTCTTCCATTTTAATCCTTTCTATTTCCAAACCATTTAAGGTTCCATTTATCCATTTCCAATATTATTCATGCCCAATATGTTATTTATTCAATCCTAAGATATAGATCATTACTCTTTTCTCAAAATAATCATATATCATAAGTGGTATAACTATTTAGCCTTTATAATACTCATTGAGTATGTCATAAATTATAATCCATTTAATCCACTCATTGGGTCATTAATCCATGATTAAAACTATATTTCATCCTTTTAATAATCAAATAATAGTCCCATTTATAGCCTTAAAGCATAACCAAATTGAAAGGAATTAAATCACACAAACAAGTTGAACTAGTTGATTGCTTTGGCCTATCCAATTGATTGGTTTCACCAACCAGTCAATCAGGTTGGGTCAACCAATCAATCAATTTAACTTGACCAAAACCTACTTTCCTCTACCTGATCTACTAGTTTGGAGAAACCAGTCGATGGTTCTTAAGACATGCTTATAAATCATCATTAAACCACATTAGAATATGCTTCGACATTATGTAACACATTTTTAGCCAAATTAACATGCATATCTTAGAATGTAATCATCACCACTCATTTTTCTCAAGTTTCATGCTTTTTATCAAAAATACACAATCTAAACATCTAAATTAGTTTTCTAAACTACTAATATTACTCCAACAAATAATATCAACTCAAAAAGTTCATAGCATGTAAGAATACTCAAAATTCATTTTAAAAGCAAGAATCACCTACTTGATGAAAAAAAAAGCTCCCTTAAACCAAAAATCTTAGTTTGTGAAAATCTCAACTTTTAAAACCTTAAAAATAACAATCATTAACTCAAAAGTCCATATAATACCTTAATAAATTTTAGCTTGAAATAGAAGGGAAAGAAGTAACATGCCATACTCAAAGTAAAAGTAGAGAATGGTCAGCTGAACTACTCAATCCTTTTCCTAAATCTAACTATTCCTTTATTAATAATTAAAAGAAGAGAGATCTTGAGAAAGGATCAGAAAATAGAAGGAATTAACTATAGGGTTCGAAGTGCCAAAAGGAAGAGGGTGAATGCAAAGAGTTAAGGATTTTTTATGCCTGAAAGAAAGGTGAAAGAAGTGGTGATTGGGTTATTTATAGCAAACCAATTGAGAAGAATCATAGAAGGTTCAGGAATAATTTGAAAACCCTAATACTTATCATTTGAATTCAAGTTAAGCAGAAAAATTTCATCTAATATATGCTCACCTATTCTCTAGAGCTTATATGGTATTTCTGGAGAATGTAGGTCAATTAGTCCAAAATTGAAATTCACAAGAAGAGTAAATGAAGTTCAACTTGGAAGTAATATTCCAATCGATTAGAATCATACTTGAGATTGATACATTGATTTCAGAAATGTCTAGAGAAGGGAGATGGAATAACACAAAGCTGAGGTTATTTCTCCCCCCTCAATTGTCCCAATCAACTTCAAGATCAATCTGAAGAAATGTTTTAGGCTAGTTGCATCATGTAAAAGGATAAAAATCTCAAAGAAATAATTTGGAAAGGGTTAACAAGGTTCCATTTTAGTATAAGAATTTTTTTTTAAAAAAATTGAGTTTGAAAATATGCAAAGCTTCACAAACCAATCAACCAGTTTGGCTTACCAATTGATTGTTCTACATACCACTTGATTGGTTCCCCAACTAGTTGATCAGTTTAGTCAAGTAAAAACAATTTTGCTTAAATGACAAACTAACTAATCATTTTATGTAACCAGTTGATCAGTTCACATGAAAAAATCAATAAATTTTAGTTTCCAACCTTGTTTCAAATCAAACATTACCTCAAACCAAATCATAATACCAAATTAAAATTAAACATCTATAAATTTGCATAATTTACATTCAAAATTTTATAAAAATATGGGGTGTTATGGCACTACCCGTTTAAAGCAGCTGTGTCCCTGAAGCCTATATCATTCCAATCATATTACTTATTACATAGTAAGGCACACATCAAATTAACACATTCAAGAATAAGGGTTACTACCCCCTTAAAGAAAAAGGATTATGCTTAGTTGACAAGCTATGAAAATAAGTCTAGGTACTTGGCTCAAATTTCCTCTTCAACCTCCCAAGTAGCCTCTGTTGTACCATATTGATACAAAAGAAATTTTACCAATGGGGTGGTCTTCATATGTGTCTCTCTCATCTTTATATCTAGAATGCTCACTAGTTTCTCTTCACACATTAATAACTCTTCAAGCTCTAGCGACTGTAGTCAGATAACATGATCCAAAGTCAAACTTGGCCCATGAACCCGTGGCACTTGTTTTGGAAGCCCTTGGTTTTTCCTCAGTTGCTCACAAGTCAAAATCTGTTACATGCCTTACTTGGGCGTGTGATTAAAGCCTTATTCGGCAAAGATCAAGCAATTAGAAGCCCAAGGAGAGCCGTGGTTATTTTTTTCTTGTTTAGTTTTATTTTTTTGTTTTTTTATTATAATAAATAATGTAGCAGCTAGTGTGTGTGGGGGCTGCTTAAAACCGTTGAAAGGAGTAAATTAAGGGGAGTGTTATTAGCTCTTTCAAATGGGTATTTAATACCATTAAGAAGAGAGGAAAAAGGGGTGCCAAATTAGAGAATTACATCATCTAGTGTCAGAGCTTTGGCGTGGAGGTTCAAGGAAGATCATGTTTTTATTGAGAAAGAAAACCGCTGAAATTCATCTAGTTTTTCAGTCAATGTTGAAGAGTGATATCTCAGCCCTCAAAACTCCAAATCAGGTGATTAGTTTTTTGAATCTGGGTATTTTTCTGTTTAGAATACTCATATTTAATTTTATAATTTTTGGAAAATTTTTTCTATTAAACTGGGCAGTTTTCCGTGAACTGCACAAACACGAATCAAATCCAGCACATCAGATTTCAACTGAAGATTTCTCCCTCATCCGGACAGCTTTTGAGGAGTTTCTTTTTTTGAAATTGCTTAAATTTTCCCGAATTTTGACAATCTGTAAGCCTTTGAGAGTATCATGGAAATTTTCATTTTCGTTCAGTTTCGACTGAATATCTATTATACTTGTAATAACCTAGCAAAAGAATGAAAAGTCATGGCTAGTGGTGTGGAGTTTGCTAAGATGTTACAGGTTATCACTCAAAAAATAGAGAAAATGGAGAAAAAATTAGAGGAGGATAAGGTGAGCCAAAATAATGGAATGGATGCAATAGCCAAAGTGGTTTTGAAAGCTACTAGGAAACTAAACGAGTTGGAGATTGACCTACTTGAATTTGATGGGGGCATGATAGTGAGGCTTTTATAGATTGGGTAAGATAAATAGAAACTATCTTTGAGTATAAGAGGCTTGATGACAGGAAGAGGTTCAAACTGGCTGTCCTCAAACTCACTAAACTCGCTACCCTATGGTATGAAAACCTCAAGGCGAATAGGAGGAGAGAGGGGAGAGAAAGAATAGACTCATGGGATAAGTTGAAAAAAATATGAGGGATAAATGGGTGAATAAGGAGTATGAACAGGAGCAATACCTAAAATTGACCCATCTTTCCCAAGAAAACATGAGCGTGGAAGAATACATTAAAGTGTTTGAGAAGTTGTGTTTGGTTTGTGATTTGTAAGAAAAGGAGACCTTCAAAATTTCTCATTTTGTTAAGGGTCTCTCTAAGGGGATTAACCAAAAGGTGGAGGTAACTCACTACATCACTTTTAGTGATGTTTATAAACTGGCTATTAGATATGAGTCTCAAATAAAAGAGGAGAAGCCCAAAAATACTTCTTTCAAAAGTCCCATGAAATTTACTCCATCTTACTCTAAGGGGGGTACATTTCAAAACAAGTCAGGAGGTACTTTTCAAAACAAATCTTTCTCTTCTAGTTCAAAATTTGATAAAGGAAAGGACAAGGCTGTAACTTCACCTAGTGAACTTGCTACTAGGAGAAAGTGTCTTAAATGTCATGGTAGAAGACATATGGCGTCAGAGTGTCCTAGCAAAAACCTGATGATAGCTGCTCAATATGCCATATTTGATGAGGAAGAAAAGCTTTATAATTTCATTACTCTAGAAGATAAAAAACGAAGAAGAAGAGCTTGATGAGATCCCACTAGAAGCGAGCTTAATATGATGGTGGTTTGCAAAAAAAATTTTAGTGAACCAGAAAATGATGAAAGGTAAAGAAAATGGGTAGAAAGAAAAAGAGAAAAGCAACTATGTTGTAACTTGTAATGAGTTTAAAAGAATAGTAGAAGAAAATGGGGGAGAGTATGCTTTGGTTGTGAGAACCAAAGATGATAATAGCACTATTTGTAATAACTCATCCCTATTAAATGAGTTATTAGAAGAGTACAAAGATGTGTTCCCCAATGACTTGCCCAAAGGCCTACCTCCAATTAGAGGCATTGAGCACGTCATTGACTTGATTCCAGGAGCACCTTTTCCCAATAAGGCTGCCTATAGGTGTAACCCAGAAGAGAGTAAGGAACTTGAGAATCAAGTGAATGAGTTGATCAAAAGAGGCTATGTGAGGGAAAGCCTTAGTCCTTGCGGCGTTCCTACACTCTTAGTACCTAAGAAAGATGGTACTTGGAGGATGTGTGTTGACAGTCGTTCCATTAACAATATAATGGTTAAATATCGTTTCCCTATGCCTTGTTTGCAAGATATGTTAGATGAGTTGAGTGGTGCCTTATTCTTTTACAAAATAGACTTAAGGAGTGGCTACCATCAAATGAGAATTTGAGAGGGGGATGAGTGGAAAACGGCTTTCAAAACAAAGCAAGGATTATATGAGTGGTTGGTGATGCCATTTGGGCTTTACAACACACTAAGCTCCTTCATGAGATTGATGACTGAAATCCTCCATCTTTTTTTGAATGATTTTATTATTATTTACTTAGATGACATTCTTGTGTATAGTAAAATCAATGAAGATCATGTAATTCATTTAAGGAGGTTGTTTGAAAAATTGAGGGAGGTGAATTTGTATGGTAAGCTTGAGAAATGTATATTCATGACTCCTAGTGTTGTATTTTTAGGATACATTGTAATGGGAGAGGGGGTTCATGTAGATCCAGAAAAGATGAAGGCGGTTCAATCATGGTTCGCTCCAACCAATGTGCACAAAGTTAGAAGTTTTCATAGACTAGCCTCCTTCTATAGGCAATTCATTAAGAACTTCTCAACCATAAAGGCTCTAATCACAGAATTGACAAAGAAAGGTAGTTTTGAGTGGACTGAAGCGACACAAAAGGCCTTTGAGAATGTCAAATATCTTCTTTGCAATGCTCCGATACTTGTGCTCCTAGATTTCAACAAAGTGTTTGAGGTGGAGTGTGATGGGAGTGGGATAGGGATAGGTGCTATTTTGATACAAGAAAAGACGCCCATGAGTTACTTTAGTGAGAAGTTGAATGGGGAAAAGATGAACTATTCCACTTATGATCATGAGTTTTTTGCCATAGTTAGAGCGCTTGATCATTGGTCTCACTACCTTAGACCAAAACCATATGTTCTTCATTCTAATCATGAGGCTCTAAAATTCATACATGGCAGCAAAAGCTCAACAAGAGGCATGCTAAATGGGTGGAGTTTCTCCAATCATTTACTTTCAATTCCAAGTACAAAGATGGAAAGAGTAATGTTGTGGCTGAGCCATTATCTCGTCGAAACTACTTGCTTTCCATGGTGGATGCTAAGATCTTGGGTTTTGAACAACTCAAGGAGTGTTATAAAGGTGATCCCAACTTTGCTAGTGAGATGGGAAGTCCTTCTAAGGAGTTTGTGTGGCAAGATGGTTACCTCTTTAAGGGTAACAAGTTGTGTGTTCTGAAGAGTGGAGTACGAGAGTTGTTGGTGAGAGAAGTCTATAGTGGGGGATTGGCCGGACATTTTAGGATCCAAAAGACCCTTGATATTTTAGGCGAGCACTTCTATTGGCCTAGAATGATCAAGGACGTTACTCATGTTGTTGAGAGAGGCGCTACTTGTCAAAAGGCTAAAGGACACTTCACTAAGGGTCTCTACACTCCATTGCCAGTTTCTGATGCTCCATGGGAAATTGTCATTATGGATTTCATTGTAGGTTTGCCAAAGACGCAAAAGGGAAAGGATATCATCATGGTAGTAGTAGATAGATTCTATAAAATGGCACACTTTGTAGCTTGTAATAAAACTGATGATGTCTTGAAAGTGAGCGAACTATACTTTAAGGAAATTGTTAAAATCCATGGCATTCCTCGAAGTATAGTATCTGATAGGGACTCCAAATTCCTTAGTCACTTTTGGAGGACCCTATGGAAACTTGTGGGTACCAAGTTGTTATTTTGTACCTCTCATCATCCCCAAACTAATGGGAAAAACCAAGGTTACTAATAGGACTTAGGGTACTTTGTTGCATGGAATTATAAGCAAAACGCAAAAGGATTGGGACATGAAATTAACCCATGCATAATTTGCTTACAATAGGGCTCATTCATTCAATACTTCTCGCTCTCCTTTTGAAATAGTTTATGGAGTGAATCCTTTTGTTCCTATTGATCTCATTCCTTTGACTAAGGGGGAAATGGTGGAAAAGGATGCTAAAAAGAGGGTTGAAACCTTTCAAAAAACCTGTGAGCAAGTGAAGAAAAGAATTCAGGAGATGAATAGGAAATACCAAGAGCGAGCCAATAAAAACCACAAACAGCCTATTTTTCAACCGGGGGACTTGGTATGGTTGCATTTGAGGAAGGAGAGGTTTCCTAAGCTCCGCAAAAATAAACTCATGCCTTGTTCTGATGGCCCTTACAAAGTCCTTGAGAGGATCAATGATAGTGCATATAAGATTGAACTTCCAGATGATTTGATGGGAGTTAGTGCCACTTGCAATGTGGGTGACTTATCTCCTTATTTTGATGATTTGAGTTTGAGGGAAAACTATTTTGAAGAAAGCGGGAATGATCCAAAGTAAAACTTGGCCCATGAACCCGTGGCACTTATTTTGGAAGCCCTTGGTTTTTCCCCATTTGCTCACAAGTCAGAATCTATTACATGCCTTACTTGGGCGTGTGATTAAAGCCTTATTCAGCAAAGATCAAGCAAGTAGAAGCCCAAGGAGAGCCGTGGTTACTTTGGTATTGTTTAGTTTTATTTTCGTGTTTTTTTATTATAATAAATAATGTAGCAGCTAGTGTGTGTGTGGGCTGCTTAAAACCATTGAAAGGAGTAAATTAAGGGAAGTGTTATTAGCTCTTTCAAATGGGTATTTAAACCCATTAAGAAGAGAGGTAAAAGGGGCACCAGATTAGAGAATTACATCATAACGTGTGAAGGATATGCTATGTACTTCCTTAACTTAGCTATGTACTTCCTTAACTTAGATATGTAACAGGTATTGTGCACATGGGATAATTCTATTGGTAGAGCTATGAGATAAGTGAATTCACCAACATGGTCTAAAATCTCATATGTTTTAATGTATCTCGGACTAAGCTTACCCTTCCTACTAAACCTCAAGACACCCTTGGTGGGTGAGACCCCCAAAAGGACTATGTTGCCCATCTCATAACCATTAGTCAGTCTTTTAAGATCTGTGTGTCTCTTCTTTAGATCTTAGGCTTCTCTTATCTGGTCCTAAATCAAATGGATGTGCCTTGTCATTTCCTTGATCATTTTGGGTCCCAACATGAGTGACTTGCTGATGTTGTTCCAAGATGAGGGACTATGACATTTTCTCTTACACAAGGCATCAACATATGACATCTTGATGCTAGTGTGGTAATTGCTATTATAGGTAAACTCGATCAAGTCTAGATGATCTTCCTAACTTCCTCAAAGTCTAGCACATATGCCCGAAACATGTCTTCAAAGTATGAATGGTCCTCTCTATCTAACCATTTATAGCTAGGTAAAACTTAGTACTCATCCTTTGTTGAATACCAAAGGCGGCTTGCAAATTTTGCCAAAAATGTGACAAGAGTTAAGAGTCTTGATTAAAAACAATTCCTTTAGGAACTCTATGAATTTTCACTACGTACTTTCTAAAATCATTGGTTAGTTGCTTCATATTCCATATCACCTTCATCAATATTAACAAGACTGACTAAGTAAGATGGTCCACAACAACCCAGACATAATCAAATACACTATAAGTCCTCAGAAGATTAACCAAAAAATCCATAGATAAACTATTGTACTTCCACTCAAAGACTTTCAATTGTTGTACTAATCTTATTGGCTTTTTATGCTCGATCTTAACCTTTTGATAGGTCAAACATAGGATAATAAATTCTAACACTCCTTGATACTGGTCCAGAGAATAAGGAGTACAATGTCTTTCCTCAAGGATCCTTCTCTTAAGCTTAACAAATCCCTATGGTACGTCCCACATATCATGGTATCAGATACTACCATCCTCTTAGATTTGGAATCCTACAGCTATTCCCTCTACAATACTAGTTTAGATTCTCTTGAGCATAACATCACTATGTTGATTAGCTCGGATCTCTTAGAAGATTGAAGGTGTTTGTAAGACCCCCAATTTTTGCTACAAAAAAATCTTGTCAGAGCATGTTGCGGAAGTAGAAAACATATTAAAAAAAATAAGATGTTACATCCGTATCTGACATAGGTTAAATACTCATTGTCTTCCCAATATCAGATACAAGGTTAAACAAAAAAACACTAAAACAACAGAGTGTGCAAATAATTATTTAATTGAAATAATTTTAAAATATTTATAATAACAACCCTAATAGGTTCCAATAAAATTGTTACAAAATGCACATTAAAAGTAAAAAATTATAAAACATGGGTTATTGCGTAACAAATACCATGGTCCTCCACATATCTCATCAAAACCTTCCGAATGTCCATACTCACAATTCCCAACACCATTAAGGTAGGCCCTTTAATGGTTATCCCTAAAAATGTACACAAGCTCCTTTACTCAGGGGATTGAGTAGGTGACCAAGAAATAGGTACATCAGTACGATACATACCGAGTAAGACAAGTTGATCCCTTAATGTACACAAGTATACCATTTTATCACCCATAAATATAGATTACGACATGCATCATGATAAGTCTATATAAATAAATATAGAAGGACATGAATTCATATTTTCATGCATAATTGCAACAAGTAGAATTCTTCATGCATAGACTAACCACTGTCCCACATAAACATATACACACTTAATGGCAAGGAGAAATAAACAACCTTTAGGATTTATCCTAAATAACTAAATCCTCAAGTTATACCATTAGTCCATCCATTAAAGAGGTCAATGAGATAATCCATCAATATTCCATTTCATAATCAAGTGAACAATCCAACCAAAAGCCAATTGTAATAACTAGGTTTACTCATTTTCATCCAATCATACCATTACTTTCATTTATGTCAAATATTAGCCATTCTCTTTTTCATCATTTATATTTGATCAATCATATCCTTAACAGCCATATTTTTTTCTATCTTTGAGTGATGAACTATGCACAACCGCATGGTCTCACATACCATGAAAGCTTATCATAATAGAGACATAAAGTCTAGGATAAAGCCATTCACCAAGTGGACATAAGTCTAGGCTGAATCTAATAACCACACTGGACATAAGTCTAGGCCAAAGCAAACCAATATTGATATAAGTCTAAACCAAAGCCACTCACCTAAGTAACCTCACCCTTTAGTATCCAAATCCCCTAGTACATCATTTGTGTCTAGATAGGTAAGGTATTGGGACCTCTCAAGATCCCGCCCGAAGGCAAAGCACAAAGGCACCAAAATGCCTAAAGGTACACTAACCCCTAGTAGCTAATTGAGGATCGGGTAACCTAGATCCATACTCAACTCGACTTTCTTTTGCTTTAAGTAATTATAGTTATATTCATAAGGATGCGTGATCATACAAGGCCGATTTAAGAAAACAAGGTAAATCCCATACTAAACCATATTGATCATTTTTATTTCAATTTTCCCCAACCATATGGGTTAACCATCTATCCTTAGCTAATAAGATTCATATCCATCATAGAGTTTAATTCATGCCCTTACTAATTCCCATTACTATTTTTTCAATTATATCACTTATTATGAGTGAAGTAAAGCTTTAGCCTTTACATTACTCATAATGTATGGCATAAGATCCATTTTTATCCCTCAGTTAGGCCTAAAATCCATGTTAAAATATGCATTTATCCCATTAATAATCATTATATAATCCCAAACAAACCCCCAAGTATAAGAAAACTACAAGGAAACATTTCATGTAAACAAACCAAACCAATTAATTGAACTGGCCCAACTAGTCGATTAGTTGCACCAACTAGTTGATCAGTTTGGTTCAACCAATCAAATCATTCAAATCAACTAGCCCATGCTTTCTTCAAATTGGTCAATTGGTTTGGGAAAACAAGTTGACTATTCATAGACCAATCGATCGGTTTTGCCAAATAAGTTGATGTGTTTAAGCAAAAAACTAGACCAAGGTCTGTGTAGGTAAATCAGTTGATGGGTTTGGTCAATTAGTCAACTATTCTAGGAACCAATCAATTGTTTTGACCTAACAGGTCGATCAAATTACCCTAATACAACAACATTTAACTAATTTCATACCAATTATTGTAAGATAATCATTTCTAGCTATATTTGAGCAAGCTTGAACATCAACCATCATATTCCTAGCAAAATTAATACGCATTTCTTCACCTAACATAATTATAACTTATTTTACACTTTTTCATGCTCTTTTCTCCATTTGTAACATTAAAACATGTAACTCATGCACACAACTGCATTTCTTCATATGAACATGTATCTAGCAACTAAGACATCACTTTTCATGCATATACACATGCTAATACCTTAAAAGAAAGGATTACTTACTTGATGCAAGCTCAATCCCCCTAAAATAGAATTTCCAAGTCTATGAAAGCTTGAACTCTAAAACAATAAAATCAAAATCTTAACTCATGTATTATACCAAAAATTTATAAAATTTCAAACACGAAAAAAAAGGGGGGAAGGACATACCACTGAGATAAAAATAGGGAAAATCTCAACTAGACCATATAATCTTTTTCTAAAGTCTAACTCTTCCTTGCTTAATAATTAAAATAAGATATAGTTAGAGGTAGGATCACGAGAGTGTGCAAAAAACTTTTGGCATATTTTCGAAGTGTGGAAGAAGAGAGGAGACTGCAGAACTTGGAGGAACTTTAGTAGCTGAAAGAAATTGCAACACATGGAGGACTAGAGCAATTTTAAATCCAACCAATCAAAAGGAAACATAGACGGTTTAGAAGGTAACTCAAAACCCTATCTATGATCATTTGAATTCCATCAAAATAGATATATTTGTCTTTGATTTCCTAAGCTAGTCTCCCAAGCTCACTTTAGGACCCTAGGGAGCTTAGGTCAAAAATGGCAAAATTCTCATACATGGAAGAAGAAATAGGTGGTTAGCATAGAAGGTATCTTCTAGCTACTTAGAAGAACACTTGAGGTTAAAGCAATCGATCTTAGAATAGGGCAAAGGAGAGAGGAAGAAGAAAATAATGGATGTGGTCATCTCTCTTCCTCATGTGTGTAAATCAACCTCTAAAACAAATCAAGGTAATATTTTGGGTTAAATACATCATTAAAATGATTAGGAATATCTTAGGGATAATTAGTATGAGTTGGTAAGGTTCTATTTTAGTGTAAGGTACTTTTTAGAAAAATCCAACTCGAAAAATATGACTAGCTTGACAAACCAATTGATTAATTTAGGTCTACCAGTTGACTATTCATCCACTAGATCAATTTTCCCTAGTATGTCAATTAGTTTAGTTGAATAAATCAATTTGGATAAAATTTCTCTTCCATAAAATACAAGAATGTGTCGGGTATTACAGCACTACTGCCTTAAAGATGCTACTTCTCTAAAGCCTATAACAATTAAGTTAAACATTACACATAGGTTAGGAAGAAGGGTACCACCTCTTAAAGGGAAAGGTCTATACTAATGAAAAAAACTAAGAAAACAACTCTCGATACTTGGCTTGAATTTCATCCTCGGTCACCCTAGTAGCCTCCTCTATACCATGCTGTGACAAAAGGACCTTCACCAAGGGAGCATTCTTTGTATGTGCCTCTCTTATCTTAGTGTCCAAAATACTTACCCATTGATCCTCATAAGTCAAAGACTCATTGATCTTGAGCAGCTCCAATCACATAACATGCAAAGGACCAGATACATACTTTCATAGCTAAGATACGTGAAAGACATTGTGCATGTGAGACAACTCCACTAATAAAGCTAAGAAATAAGTGACTTCACTGACACAGTCAAAAATCACATACGATCCAATGTAATGTAGATAAAGCTTACCCTTTATACCAAATCTCATGACTCCTTTGGTGGGAGAAACCCTCGATAGGACTCTATTACCCACCTTATAACCATCTGTTCATCTCTTTAGATCTGTATAGCTCTTCTTTCTGTCCTAAGTAGCTCTCGTCATGTCTTGAATTAAATGAATGTGCCTAGTCATTTCCTCAATCATCTTGGGTCCTAAAACAAGAATCTACAACACTTCCTTCCGTATAATGCTTTAAAAGGTGCTATCTTTATACTGGCATGATAACTGTTGTTATAGGAGAACTCAATCAATTAAAGATGATCTTCCTACCTTGCCCCAAAATCTAGCATGCACGTTCGAAGCATGCCTTCCAGAGTTTAAATGATCATCTAAGTCTGAGCATCCATAGTTGGTTGCAAAGCTATAATTATCTTCAATTGAATACTAAAGGTGGCTTACAATAGCTTCCTAAAGTGTGATAAGAACCTGGAGTCTTAATCGAAGACAATGTCCTTAGGAACTCCATGAAGTCTAACCACATGCTTTCTATAAGCATTAGCTAATTGCTCCATGCTCCATGTCGACTTCATTGGTCTAAACATGTCTAACATAGTCAAATGATTCAAAATTACCTAGATGGAATCATATCCACCACGTGTTCTCAGAAGTCCAATCACAAAGTCCATTGATATGTATTCCCACTTCCACTCAAAATCTTCTAATAGTTTTACTAACTTTGCATGTCTTTTGTGTTCAATCTTCATCTTTTAACAAGTTAGACATGCTCATGTAATGGTAAGTGCACTCGTTCTTACCTCCATACTTCCAACCATGACCAGTTCAATCTCCATCTTCCTAATCTCTTCACAAAGTTGATCTAACAACACGATCATGCCCAAGGAATGAGTTATCTTTTGGCTAAGTGCATGTGCCACCACATTAGCTCTACCCTCATGGTAATTTAATTTTGGTAATAGTCTTTGACCAATTCCAACCATCAGGGTTGTCTTAAGTTCAATTCTCGCTGAGTGAAACTATACTTGAGACTCTTATGGTTAGTGTAGAACATGCACCAGACTCCATATAGATATTGTGTCCAATTCTTGAGATCAAAGACTACCATAATAAGTTCTAGGTCATGCGTTGGTTAGTTTTGTTCGTACGAATTTAGTTATCGTGAGGCATAAGCCACCACTCTTCTATACTATATTAACACACAACCTAGCCCATTCTTAGAAGCATCACTATATACTTCCAATCCATCATTCCCACTTGGCAAGGTGAGCACTAGAGCTGAAGTCAAATGCGTCTTCAACTCCTCAAAAGCTTCACCACCCATCTCATCCCACTATAATCAGGTTTCCTTCTTTGAAAGTTAGGTTAATTGTTGAGTAATATTGGAAAATTCTACTATGAACAAATGGTAATAACTGGCTAATAGTAGAAAGCTATGCACCTCTTTTAATGAAGTGGGCATTGGCCATTTAGAAATAGCTTGAAACTTGGTAGTATCCACTACCACACCATCATTAGAAATCACGTTACCATGGAAGAACACTTAATCTATACAAAACTCACATTTCAATAACTTGGCATACAATTAGTGTGATTTGAGCAAAGCCAAATCCCAGCTCAAGTGTTGCTCATGCACCTCTTGATTGCTGGAGTAGATGAAAAAGTCATCGATGAACACCATAACAAAATGGTCCAAGAAAGGATGAAAGATCTTATTCATGAAAGACATGAAAGTTTCACGCTCATTAGTTAGTCCAAATCACATTACTATAAACTCATAATGGATATACCTTTTCTAGAAAGTGGTCTTATAAATGACTTGCTCTATTATCCTTAATTGATGATAGCTTGATATAAAGTCAATCTTGGAGAAAACCTTAGATCCCTTAAGTTGATCGAACAAATTTTTAATCCTTGGCAGAAGATAATGGTTCCTCACCATCACCTAGTTCAATCCTCGATAGTCGATACACAGTCTTAGGCTACCATCCTTCTTCTTCATGAACAACACTAGCGCTCCCCATGGCGATATGTATAGGAAATTGTAGCCTTTCTCCAAAAGCTCTTGCAACTGAGCCTTAAGCTCTTACATCTTCGTAGGTACCATTAGATGTAGAGCGTTAGATACTAGCTCTATGCTTGGCAAAATATCTACGGTGAAATTAACTTCTCAAACTGGCAGTATTCCTAGGATCTTCTTAAGGAAAACATAGGAAACTAATAAACTATAGCCATCTGCCCCAACGCAGTTTCTGCTACTTTGGTGTATCTGATGCTACACAAGTACAGGGGATACCCCATGCATATGAGGTTACTCAATGTAATTACAGACACAATCGTTCTTCCATTCACTGGAATGTTGGTGACCCTTAAAATTCCTCTTGTTTCTTAACTTGGCACTTCGAGTCTGAATAACTTAGGACACCTCTAGAGTTTGCTTGTACATCGCGACCATGTCTGGTGGAGTGACTCCTACTAATAAATCTTGGTATCAGATCTCCAATCTAATCTTAAAGACCTGAACTTGCATCACTTCTTTAGCTTCCACTTCCGGAGAAAACTAAACCAGGTCCACAAATCGAGTATAGTACTCCTCAATGGACATGCCCAACCATAAAAGTGTGATGAACTTATCATACTTCTTAATTCATAATTGAGTCAGGTAGAATCAAGTTCATAATGATTCTAAGAATGACCCTTAGCTCGTAGGTTCCCCACTCCTATGCTACATACTCTGCCACCAAGAATATGCCCTTCTTCTGAGGTAATAGGTGTCTATGTCTACTCTTCTGCCTCTTGAGAAACCATAGGCCCTGAAAATCTTTCACATGCCTTGGATCCACCTTTCCATGATGTTGGGGTGCTCATTAGTGGGTGATGATGCCCAGCTCTCTTAAGTTAGTGCTCCAGAGCTGGTGCAATTAAAGATAGCAATGGAGGTTGAAGTGCTTGGATTTGTCCCTCCATGTATGCTGCAAGGGTCTCCCTAAAGGCTTTGATGCATTTTTAGTAGAGGTCATCAACCATCATGTTCAAAAGACTAAAATATTTAGGCTAAAGTTCGAGCCACTAAGTACTAAGACTCACACAACAAACACAAGCTAACTACGGCACATTCCCAACCTAACTCTTACTCACAGACATCCAAATTTGAAGTAATTAAAGTTTATCAAAAAAAACAGAGAAAAGAATTTCTATTCAAGGCTATCTATAGAGTTAAAATGCTAGTAAAAATATTATGTTATTAGTTTAAAAAGTCTTAAAAATGGAAAATCTTTAGGAAACCATTCTAATACCAACCTGTGGTATCAGCTTAATAATTCTTAAAAGTAGGAAAATTTCATGAAAAGTTATGGTATCGGCTTAATAATTTAAAAGTAGAAAAATTTTGAGGAAAAATTTAATACCAACCTATAATACCCCCATTTTTCACTATCGAAAAACTTCATCAGAACATGTTGCAGAAGTAGAAAACACTTTGAAAAACGAGGTGTTACCGCCATACCTAACATAGGTCAGATGCCCACCATCTTACCCATATTAGATAAATGGATAAATGAATAAAAATATAAAATAGCAGAGTGTGCAAATAATAATTTAATTGAAACAATTCTAAAATGTTTATAATGATGACCTTAACAAGTTCCAACCAAATTGTTATAAAAAACACATTAAAAGTATAAAATTAAAAACATAGGTTAGGGCACGAGGTCCAAAACAAATACAATGGTCCTCCACAGACCTCATCAATACCTACTGGATGTCCTTTCTTAGTAGTCCCGACCTAATCGAGGTAGGACCTTTACCGTCTATTAACAAAAACCTACACAAGGACCTCTTCTCATTGGAATAATTAGGGGACCAAGAAAATAGGAATATCAGTACACTACATACTAAGTAAACTAAGTTGCTTCCTCTATGTACATTAGTATACCATTTCATCACCTATAAATACAGATTATAGTATGCATCATGATAAGTCCATATATTTGAAGATAGAAGTACATGAAATCATATTATCATGCATAATTCCAACAAGTGGAATAATTCATGCATAGACTCACCACCATACTATATAAGCATATATGCACTTAATGGCAAGGAGAAACAGACAACCTCGAGGGTTCATCCCAATTAACCAAATGCTTAGGTTATAACATTAGTTCATCCTTGTAAAATGTAAGTCAGTCAACCCATCAATATTCCATTTCATAATCAAGTGGACTAGTTAACCATTAGCCAAGTGTAATAATCATCTTGACTTGTTTTTGAATAATCTACAATTACTTCCATTCTTACCAAATATTAGTTATTCTTTTAATCATCATTTATATTTGATCAATTACTTACTTAACAACCATATGTTCTTTTATCATCGAGTGATGGACTATACACCACCCTATTGTCTCACATACTATGGAAACCTATCCAAAAAGCTGCACAAATCCCACGTCGAAGCCAATCACCAAGTGAACATAAGTTCAGGTTGAAGCCAATAACCACAATAGACATATGTCTAAGATGAAGCAAACCATTATGGGCATAAGTCTAGGTCAAAGCCAACCACCTAGGTAACCATACCCTTTAGTATTGATATACCCTAGTACATCATCAGTGTCTAGAGTAGGTAAGGCATTGGGACCTCTCAGGATCCCACTCGAAAGCAAAGCCCGAAGGTACAAAATTGAGTGAAGGCATACTAACACCTGGTAGCTAATTGAGGATCGGGTTACCTAGACCCATATTCAACTCAACTTTCTTTCACCTTAAGTGATTAATGTTTTATTCATAAGGAAGGGTGATCATACAAGGGCCATGCAAGAAAATAAGGTAAATTCCATGCTAAACCATGTTGATCCTTTTTATTTCCATTTTTCCAACCATGTAGTTTTACCATTTATCCTTGCCCAATGAGATTCATATCCATCTTAGGGTTTAATTCATGCCTTTACTAATCCCATTACTCCTATTTCTATTTTATCACTTATTATAGGTGAATTACACCTTTAGCCTTTACATTACTCATAATGTATGCCATAAGTTAAGATCCATTTCAATCCTTTAATTTAGCTGATAAATCATGTTAAAATATAACCAAACCATGAGGAAAAAAATCATGTAAACTAACCTAACCAATCTATTGGTTAGGCCCAACTAGTTGATTGGTTGCACTAACCAATTGATTGGCTTGTGTCGACAAGTCGATTGGTTCAACTCAACCGGCCGATGCTTTCTTCAAACCAATCATTCAATTTGGGCATAATAGTCAACTATTCATAGACCAATCAATTGATTTTGCCAAACTAATCGATGGGTTTAAGTAGAGAGGAAGACCAAGGTCTTTGTTGGTGAAATAGTCGATGGTTTGGGTTAACCAATCGACTATTCTAGGAACCTGTCAATCAGTTTGACCCAAGCAGTCGATCGACTTACCCTAACATAGCACCATTTCACCAATTTCATATGGATTGTTTCTTGATAATCATTTCTAGATATATTAGAACATTCATTAACATCAACCAACATATTCCTAACATATTAACATGCATCTCTCCATCTAACATCTTCATAACCTATTCTACCCATCAACATGTATCCACCAACTAAAACATCACTTTTCATGCATATACTAATGCTAACAACTTAAGAGGAAGAATTACTTACTTGATGTAGGCTAAATCCCCTTTAAAATAAAGTTTTCAAGTCTAAGAAAACTCTAAACCTTAAAAACAAAATATTAACTCAATTATTATACCAAAACTTCATAAAATTTAAAATAAAACAAAATGGAGGACATAGATATGAGATAGAATTAGGGAAAAGATCAACTGGACCACTCAATCTTTTCCCAAAGTCTAACTCAGCCTTGCTTAACAATTAAAATAAGATAGAGCTAGAGGTAGGAATATGAGAGTATAAAAAAATATTGGTAACTCTTCAAACTGTGGAAGAAGAGAAGAAAATGTAGAAGTTAGAGAAATTTTGGTGGCTAAAATAAAATGTAATCTATGGAGAATTTGAGTTATTTATAGACAACCAATCGAAGGGAAACATAAAGGGTCAAAAGGTAACTCGAAACCCTACTTGTGATCATTTAAATTTGATTAAGACAAATGGATTTATGTGGGATTTGCTAAACTAGTCTCCCAAGCTCAATTTGGGACTATGGGGAGCTCAAGTCAAACAAACATGAATTCTCATACATGGAAGAAGAAATGGGAGGTCAGAATGGAAGGAATCTTCTAGTTCCTTAGAAGCATGTCAAATGTTGAAGCAATTGATCTTTGAACTGAGCGGAGGAGGGAGGAGGAAGAAGATAATAGTTGAGGTCATCTCTCTACCTTATGTGTCTCAATCGACCTCTAGAACAAACTGGGTATATATTTTGGGTTAAAGGCATCATTAAAATGGGTAGAAATAGCGTAGGGAAAATTAGTATGAGTTAGTAAGGTTTCATTTTAGTTAGAGCTGGCAATCGGGCGGGTCAGATCACTATCGGATCGGGTTACATGATAATCGGGTCATATCGATTTCGGATAATTTCGGATCATTTTGTCGGGTCGGGCTGGGTCGGGTTTGATTCGGATCAACTCAGTATCGGATAATCTCGGGTCATTCTAAGGTCTCGGATCGGGTCTGGTTGAGATCGGATGGACTCGGATTCGGATAAATTTCGGTTGTTCTAATTTCGGTTCGGGTTCGGATCGGGTTCAGGTGAATTTGAATTATTATATTTTCGGGTCGAATTTAGATTGGATTTAGGTTATTTCATATTTAAGTCATGCTTGTGTCATTTTTTTTATTCCAAGATATTATTAAAAGCTAATTATTTTGAGATCATTTATTTTAATTTATCTTATTAAATTAAAAGTGAATTATATATTAATTGTTTTGGGGCCTTAGAATTTTTTATCATTATTTCATCTTTGGAGATGTATTTGACATTTTAAATTTAAAATTTTTCAAATCGTATCACTTTTCTTTTTATGTTAAGGTGTAGCTTATAATTCAACTCCATTATTAGCTTGGTCATATTGAGTTCAAGTATTATTTTAAGTTTATATTATATTTATATCTTATACGCTCCTTACATAATATTAACTTATAATAATCATTGATAATTGATAACAAATGAAGGTTTCTAAGGTTATGTTTCTCATATTATTTTTATAAGAAATTGATCACATCATATCAACATAATTTTAATAATAATAATAATAATAATAATAATAATAATAATAATAATAATAATAATAATAATAATAATAATAATAATAATACAAAAATAATGATAACAATAATAATAGTAATTAATGAATATCAATTATGGCAAAAATAATAGTAACAACACATTAATTTTTTTTTATTATATATTTTGATTATATTATATCAAGCAAAATAAGATAAAAATTAGATAAAGTAAGTAATAATGACTATTATTTACAAAAGACCAACTAATATTGACTTATTACTATTTAACACTGTAGATGTAATAAAAAATATTAATCTTTAATTTTCATAATGAATGACTAATATTCTCACTCTAGATTTTTCCTACTTTCCTATGATATTATAGGTGCTATATTGCAAGGTATGGCCATATAGATACTAACATATAGTGTTCAAGGCTGCACTATTATTATCTTATGGTACTAGATGGAATCATAGAAGTGAACTAATATTTAGATGGCATAGTAGAGTTTTTCTTTTTTTCTCTACTTTTATTTCTACACTTTTATATTGGTATCAATGGATATTTTATTTGTATATACATAAGTGATATAAATTTTATGATTTCTAGATTTTGATGTAAGTGCTAGTATGGATTAGTTGCACATCTATATTATTTCATGCTTTATGAAGTTTTGAAAATTTTGAGTTATGGGTTAATATTAATTTTTGGATAGTACCAAGTTGAATCTTTATAGATTTATAATTTTTCAGATAATATCGGATTTTGGATAAATAATGGATCGGGTCGGGTCATTTCGGATTTATAGTTTTTCGGGTTATATCGGATTTCAGGTGAGTAGCAGGTCGGGTCGGGTTCATTTCGGGCTTATAATTTCTCGGGTTATATCCGATATCGGATATGTATCGGATCGGGTCGGATAGATTTCGGGCTTTTAATTACTCGGATAAAATCGGATAGGATTTCGGACGGATCGAGTCGGTATTCGTCGGATTTTTCGGGTCGGATCAACTTTTGCCAGCTCTAATTTTAGTATAGGGGGTTTTTTAGAAAAATCCAACTAGAAAAATATTACCGCCTCAACAAATTAATAGATTGGTTTAGGTATACAAATTGACTATTCATCCACTAGTCGATTGGTTTCCCCCAAACCAGTCTTTTAGTTTGGTCGAATAACTCAATTTGGCTAAAATGATAAACCAGTGGATTGGTTTATAGAACCAATCGATAGGTTTGCTTATAAAACTCAATAACCTTCATTTTCCAACATTGAATTTCAAAGTCAAAAATTTGTCAAAATTTCTCATCCATCCATTACACAAAAGTATGGGATATTACAATGTTATGGTAAGTGCAATCATTCTAGCCTCTAGACTACCAATAGTGATCATTTTGATCTCTAACTTCTTGATCTCTTGGCATAGATGATCTAATAACAAAATCATGCTAAAGGAATGTGATGTATTTAGGCTATATGCAACTACTACCACATTAGATTTACCCTAATGGTAGGTTAATTCTAAGTCATAATCTTTAACCAACTCAAACTGCCAATGTTGTCTTAGATTCAGCTCCCGCTAGGTGAAGATGTACTTGAGGCTCTTGTGGTTAGTGTAGAACTCGAACTAAACTCTATAGAGATAATGCCTCTATATCTTAAGGGAAAACACTACCTCAACAAGCTCTAAGTCATGTGTCGGGTAGTTTTGTTCATGCGACTTTAATTGTTGAGAAGCGTAAGCTACTACTCTTCTATGTTGCATCAGCGCACAACTTAAACCATGGTTGGAAGCATCACTGTACACTTCAAAACCTTTAGACCGGCATGATAACGTGAGCACTAGGGATGAATTCAATCTCCACTTGAATTCTTGGAATGCTTCACTACATTTCTCGTCCCATTGGAAATATGTAGCCTCCTTTAGTAGGTGAATCAATGATCATGCGATGTTGGAGAAGTCTACCACAAATCATTAGTAGTGACCAACTAACCCAAGAAAGTTATGCAACTCCTAACCGAAGTGTGTGTTGGCCATTCGAAAATGGCTTAAATTTTGGTAGGATCAACTGCCACTCCATCCTTAGATATTACATGTATAAGGAAGGCCACTTGTTCTAACCAAAAATCACACTTCAAGAGTTTGGGATACAGCTGGTGTGATTTTAGCAATGCCAAAGTCTGCCTTAAATGCTACTCATGTATCTCCTGATTGTTGGAGTAGATGAGTATGTCATTGATGAACACTATGACGAACTAGTCTAAGAATGTAAGGAAGATCTAGTTCGTTAGGGACATTAAAGTTCCTAGTACATTAGTGTGTCCAAAATGCATTATGCTAAAATAATAATGGTCTTACATTATCTAAAAAGTAGTCTTAAGGATATCTTGTTCCACTATCTTTAGTTGATGGTAGCCTAACCGAAGATTAACCATGGAGAATACCTTAACTTCCTTGAGTTGATTGAATAGGTCATCAATCCTTAACAATGGACAACAAATCTTTATCTTCACCTTATTTAACCCTTAGTAGTCAATGTACAACCTCAAGCTCCCATCCTTCTTCCTTACAAATAGAATTGGTGCTTCCTATAGTAATATTCTTGGTCGGATGTAACCCTTCTTGAAAATCTTCTCCAATTGAGCCTTGAGTCATTTAATTTTCCCAAGTACTATATGGTACGGGGCCTTAGATACTAGCTCTATCCCTGACAATACATCTATATTGAACTCGACTTCTCAAATAGATGGTATTCTTGACATCTCCTTAGGGAATATGTCAGGATACTCTGGAACCACTATTATCTAATCTAAAGGTGCGTCAGTTGTTTTGGTGTCTATGACACTACATAGGTAGAGAAGATACCCTTTACAAACAAGGTTCCTCATTACAATTGCTGACATGATCCTTGTAGAGGGATTAGGTTCATACTTTTGATATGAAACCTTAATACCCTTTGGTCCTTATAGAGCCACACATTCTTGTGCATAATCAATCAATGCTTGGTACTTCTGCAACATATCCATCTCAGCGATCACTTCAAAACCATGCAACTCAAGTTTTATGAGGTCTGATGGAAATTCTATTCCTCCCACTACCAAAGTTAATCCTTGATAGAACCTATAGGATGTAATCCTATCCCTTGAAGGCAACATAATAAAAGTAGAAATACTACTAGAAGGAGATAAAGTATCTCTAGCTACAAATGCAGATGATACAAAAGACTACGATGAACCAGAGTCAAACAACACACATGCTGGAAAAGTAGAGATAGTAAGCACACCGATCACCACACGAGCCTGAAGCTCAACCTCTGTATGGCTCATCACATTCAAGAATTCTCTCAAAAGAACTCCTATGGCACTAGCTATTCCTTACCCTAGTTGAAAAGGGAGAGGCCTCTGACCTAGGGGTGGATTAGCTCAACTAGCAGAATTAGCTGTTGACAACAGAACTCCTTGAGTGTCTGATTGTGGCTACAGAATAGATCTGGTATATTAAGCTCTAGAATGGCTCCTCTTGATGCTACCACTCCCAACTCAGCACTCATACGCTCTATGGCTAACCATGCCATATCTATAGCACATCACCTCATTGCCTCTACAGTCTACCCCCAGGTGATCTATCCTACATTGCCTATAATAGTAATGTGTCTCCACAACATGACCCCAAGATAAACATCCAACTTGGGGCACTTCCCTTGTGCTCCTTCCATATCTAGGTGGCAAGCTTCCTACTAAAAAGGACTTCTTCCTCTCACTAGGATGCTAGAAACCCTAAACTTCCTCCTACTCCCTGAATAAGTTTGAAAATATGCCCAACTTGACAAACTAGTTGATCGGTTTGGCTTATCACTATCCTTTTTTTGAAACTTTTTGGTTCCTCTAAAAGTAGATCAGTTTAGTCAAGTAAAAACTAATTTGCTGAAATAATGAATAGGTTTATCATTTCATGGAACTAGTTAATGGGTTATCCTAAAAAACTCAATAAATTTCACTTTCCAACCTTATTTCAAATCAAACTTTGAATAATTAAGGGCCCAAAAAACGAACCTTTAAGCATAATGGTACTGAGTAACCCATTACATAGGAATAATATGTAAGGCCCGCATGCAACAGACCAGATGCATCACATCAGTCACATGCTTCAATATCATATGCTACCAATACTCATTCACCTAGAAATAACTAAAACATACCATTGAGCATCCGAGTGATGCTCTTTGTAGTATAACTAGAAAGCCACAACATTTTAAACAATATACATAAGGGCAACACAGTATCCTATCGACTACTAACCCAAAGACGCAAAGCTACCTTAGTTGTATTGGTACATCAAAGGTACACAGTACCCTAACAACAAGGACATCTAATCCATAAGTATGCATACACCTTACTTAGGTATGTAGAGCTAAATAGAGTTAGATTTAAAGCCTATTTGGGGTACAAAGGCACAAAAGAAAATTTTTTAGTAATCGTTGGCTAAACCATGCCATTAGGGCAGTGACCCCTAATGATGTGGAAGATTTTCTTTATATCTTCTACAATAATTTAGGACATTATTTAAGGGAGTACAAAGATGTAAAATTAACACCAACACTCAAGTTCACTTGTGTAGTCTTTGATTGCTTTCGAATGATGATAGAATAAAAGTATATCTAATCAAAGATCTAACTCCTCTAATGAGAACCTTCTATTTCTCACTATATCACCCTTACTACTTCGCATTATACACTTGATAAAGAAGAAGAAAAGAAGAAGAAGGAACACACACTTGTGATATTCTCTCCCAAGTTTCAACTGAAATTTCATTTCATAACATAATGTGTGTTGACACCCTTGAGTACAAAGATTTATAGGCATGGATCCTTGCAGGCCTTTTCACAAAGAAGCCCATTAGCAGCCTCATTAATAATTTAACCTTCCCAATGCACATTCTATGGTAAATTTAAAATGATAATTTTATCAGAATTACAAAGTAAACAACAAAAATAACAAAACTATACAACTTTATAATGTTATCCATAGATATAATCATATGTGATAAAACTTTATAGTCTTGTAGCCTCGTTCCTCCTTGCACTTTGTATTATTTTAATCCCTTTACATTTTCTTGTATCTCAAAGATCATCATTCATCATGCACTTTATGAATTTCTTACAAACATACATAAATACATGCATGAAGAATGACTTGAAAAAACATTAGAAGTATATGAATTTTCATGCATAATTAGTTCTAGCTCCATGTATGCTAATTCCTCTTGATCTCCACTATTAGAAGAAGAACATTGAGATTTCTTCAGAGTTGCTCTTGAATCATTCACCCTTTTTCAAGAAGAATTTCCCTCAAATTAGCATCCCTATAATATAGAGATATGTCACCAATATTGAAAGTCCCAGATACTCCTCCATAATGTTTAGGAAATTCAAGTTCATATACATTATTTCCAAATTTTTTTAAGATTTTAAATGGATCATTAGCTCTTGGAATTAGCTTATACTTTCTTATGTTTGGAAATCTCTCTTTTCCCAAATGCAACTATACCAAATCTCATAGTGTAAACACTGGTTGAATTCTGTTTCTATTGGCTTGAGCTTGGTATTTAGCATTCAATTTTTCAATGTTGTCTTTAGTTTGTTGAAGAATTTTTCTAAATAATTCAATTCTTTCCTTAACATCATAATTCATTATATCCCCTCTCTTAACTAACAACATATCAATAGGTAGATATGGATTAGCCCTGTATACAATCTCAAAAGGACATATTTTAGTTGACTGGAAGGACTTCTATTGTATGCAAACTCAGCATTATAAGAAGTACTTAGAGTTCTATTAGTCACTTTAGTTTAACCATCCATTTGTAGATGATAAGAAGTACCAAACAACAACTCAGTACCTAATGTGTGCCAAAGTGTCTTCCACAAGTAGCCTAAAAATTTTACCTCCCTATTCGACACTATACTTTTGGGAACCCCATGTAACCTCACTATTCTTGGAAATATAAGTCTGCTACATGTGTTACATTTTCAATTTTTTTACAAAGTATAAAATGTGCCATTTTTGAAAATCTATCCACTACCACAAGAATAGGATATTTACCCCTCTAAGTCCTTGGTAATCTTAATATGAAATCAATGCTCACACTTTCATAAGGTTGATAACGTACTGGTAAAGGAGTATACAAACCCTTATGGAATAAAATTTTACTTTTTTGACAAGTTATGCATCTTCCTAAACTTATCAATACTATTTTTATCATTTGTGGTCAGTAGAGTTTTTCTTATAGTATTTCCATAGTCATATGTACTCCAAAATTATCAACTATACCTCCCTCATATACTTCTTTAACATGTAAATTATGTACACTTGAACGAGATATGCACAACTTACTAAGTTTGAAGAGATAGTCATCTTCTAGTAAATAATTACGAACACTACTACTCTTTTAGTACATATTATATATGTCAAAAAAATCTTTTTCATGGTCTTAGAAATCCTTCAACATCTCAAATCCCAATAACTTAACATCTAACATGACTAATATTATAGATCTATGAGACAAAGCATATGCCACGGAATTTTATTTACCATCAAAATGTTTGACAGAAAACACAAAGTATTGTAAGAAACTAACCCATTTTGCATGCCTTTGACTTATTTTCTTTTGCCCATGAAAATATTTCAAAATGCCATGGTCTGAATGCAAAACAAATGGTTTAGCCCTTAGGTAATGACTCCATGTTTCTAAATTTCATACGATAGCATAGAACTCTTTTTTATACTTCGAATAATTTAACCTTGCTCCATTCAATTTCTCACTAAAAAATGTGATAGCTCGTTTCTATTATGAGATTACACCTCCTATCCCTACCTCAATTGCATTACAAATAACTTCAAATAATTTCTCAAAGTCCAATAGAGCTAGTACTAGTGCATTACATAAATTATTCTTCAAATTTTGAAAAGACTTAGTTGCATCCTCACTCCAATTAAACTCACATTTTTTAATGAGTTGAGTTATTGATGCAATAGTAGAAAAATCCTTAACGAATATCCTATTAAAACTTGACAAACCATGAAAACTCCTCACTTCATGAATATCCTTAGGTCATGACCAACTCTTAGTAGCCTCAATTTTAGTGGGATCAACTTTAATACCTTCATTACTCACTATGTACCGAAGAAAAATTATACTTGAAAGCATAAAGTTACACTTTTCCATTTTTTCACATACTTTATTCTCGTTCAATTTTTTAACTATACATGAGTATATCATTTAAGTACACTACAATGAAAATTATGAGAAAAGGTCTAAGCACTTCATTCATTAGTCTCATGAATAAGCCTAGAGCATTACATAAGCTAAAAGGCATCACCAACCACTCATAAAGGCCATACTTAGTCTTTAATACAGTTTTCCATTCATTCCCTTCTCTGATCTTCATCTGATGATATCCTCTTCTCAGATCAATCTTAGAGAACATTCGTGCCCCACATAACTCATCCACCATATTATTTAGCCTTGGCATCAGAAATCAATATTAAATAGTGATATTATTTATAGCTCTTGAGTCTATACACATACACCATGTACCATCCATTTTAGGGACTAGTAATGCATGCACACAACATATACTCATGATTTCCCAAATATAGCCTTTCTTTACGAGCTCTTGGATTTGTTTCTCTAACTCCTTAGCCTCCTCTAGATTACATCTATATGTAAGCACTGGGAATTAAATCAATAGCATGTTCTATCCCTCTCTTAAGTGGCAATCCAAGTGGTAATTGATTAGGAAAAAACATCATGATACTCTTCAAGGAGTTAATCTAATTGAGGATTATCATTATATCTCTCTCTCCTTGTAGAGATTCATTCATGACCACAGCGTAACAAATCCCTTCTTCTTGAATACGCTTGACCATAGCCTTTTCATATAAGAACAAACTTTTGTTATTCTTGACTATGCTTTATTTATCATTCTTAGAAGGTTTAAGCTTATGCTTCGTTTTATGCTTCTCAAATAGATACGCATTAGAAATACCATTATGAATAGCATTTATATAATATTACCATGGTCTACCTAATAAGATTATACAGGCATCCATAGGTAACACATCGCATAGCACCTCATCACAGTAGTTACAAATTTTAAATGATACAAGGATTTGTTTTATGACCTTGACTTCTTTATCTTTGTCCAACCATTGAAGAGAATAAGTGTTTGGATGTGCTGTAGTTTTCAACCCCAAATCCTTAACCATTCATTAATTGGATATGTTTGTACAAGAGCCACTATTAATGATAATACGATAAAATTTATCTTCTACTCTCCCTTTTATTTTAAATATCTTCTCCCTCTGAGTAGGTTATTCAGTAGCTTACGCTTGAAGTACTCTCTTTGAAATAACAAGCAATTTCTTCTCCCTCAAATTCACAAGAAGCTTCCTCAAGAGGTGTAATTTTAGTATTTTCCTCACATGTCTCTATGGATTCAATCTCAAAGTAAAGTGTCCAAACCCTAGGCATTTGAAACATTGCCTTTTAGAGACTTTATTAACTTTATTTTTACCTTTCTCTTCTCTATTAATTCTTGGTTACTTTTCAAGATTAGTATAGGTTGAAGTAGTTACTCCAAGTTTAGTTATTATATTACTTGATTAGTACTTGGTGGATGGATTACTTTGCTCTGTATGAAGCTCTGTGGACATAATTTCTTTTTCAAATCTTAGGGAAAGTTTAATCATGTCATCTAAGGAATCATAAAGACAATTTTCCACCTTATCTTCAATCATCATGTTAAGGTCTCCCAAGAATATAGCATAAGTTTATTCCTTCCTTTCATGGATATCACATACTAGTTCTAATCTCTTGAATTTCCTCACATACTCCTTGAAACTAAGTATTCATTGCCTAAGATTAGTTAATTTGATGTAATTATATTATTCATACTCTTTTGGAATGAATTTTTTTCTTAGATGTTCCTTAAGTTTTTCCTAAGATTTAATTTTAGATTTACCCTCTTGTTCCATAGTCTTTTTTAGATTATCACACCAAATTCTAGCAAACTTCTTAAATTTAAGAGTTGCTAATTTGCACTTTTGTTCGTATTGATAATCATTAAATTCAAAAATAGCTTCCACCTTATCCAACCACTCAAGAAAAGAATCTACATCAAGCTTACCATCAAAGTTGGGGGGATCAAGATTAATGCCCTTATCCTCCTTTTGATGATACCTAGGTTGATGATCATGGAACTTCCTATTACTTCCACTTCTGATAGACTTTTCTTCATAGTGTATTCTTGAATTAAAATTCCTTCCTTTAATTTGATTATTTGACCTAATAGCACCTCCAAACCTATCCCAATATAATTCTCTATGCTCTTAGACATTTTGGACAAATCTTTTTCGGCTAACCTAGAATCTAACCTTTAGAGTTACATTTGCATAATCGGTAATTGTCTAAGTTGTGCATTAATAGCATACAAGTTATTAGAATGTTTTTGAATGGCTTCAAATATGGCTTGGAAATTTTTTCTCGTCTCCATGATTGATCATTTATATCACAATCACTTAAATTCCACTTGGTTTTGATGGTTTAAAGCTAAATTCCTCAACTTCACTTAATGTTTCTTAGTTGATTCTAGTGTACCACTTTAGTGTTTGATGATTTAAAAAGCATAATTATCAATCAAAATAAAAATAAATACACACATTAAATCACACTTGTAAAACCATGCAAAATTTTCTCAAAAATGCTACTCTAGCATTCGTAACATCGTCACATGCATTAGAACATTTCAAGTTACATTGCATGCAAAAAAAAAAATCATGATCTAATATTCATTAATACCATATGAAAATATCACGTTATGCTTGAGTATTTCTTCACAAATATAAATGGCTTACTTTCAAACACACACACAACAATCGGTTTCATTCAACATCAAAACACCAATGATTCTAGCATCCATGCTTAGTAAATTTTCACCACAATATATGACCACCAGTCATGTCATATTAGTGGAAAATATATCCTAGACATGCATGATTCTAGAAAAAAAATATTCAAAGAACACACGTACAAATCAAGCACACTACACATTAGAAATAATATTGCACACAAAGTCGACTAGAGATTATTACCTAACATCAAATCTAACATATAATAACATCCAAGAATCATGTAAGAACTATGAAATATTCCTTGATTAGTTTGTCATGGTTTTCATGGATGATGTTTTAGTTCACTCTTAGAGTATAGAGGAGCAAAAACATCACCTACGTATGACCTTATCACTCCTTAAAGAGCATAAGGTGCATGCCAAGTTGTCTAAGTGCAAGTTATGGCTAGAAGAAGTTGCTTTTTGAGTCATATGGTGTCAGCAAGAGGAATAGTATTTGATCTAGAGAAGGTTTTAGTAGTGACCAAATGGAAGGTACCCACTAACATCTCAGATGTACGTAGTTTCCTAGGTTTGGCAAGGTATTATAGACTCTTTGTTTAAGACTTCTTGAAGGTATCTCGTTTACGAAGAACCTCCTAAAGAAGGTGACTAGGTTTCAGTGGGGTGATGCTTATGATAAATCATTCCATGAGTTGAAGCGACGGTTGACTACAGCACTGGTTTTGATTTTACCATCAGGATTAAGTTGGTTTAAAGTCTATAGCGATGTGTTAAAGCATGGGCTAGGTTGTGTTTTGATGCATCATTATGAGGTACTAGATTATGCTTCTCTTCAATTGAATTAGCATAAGTAGAATTACATGACATATGACTTGGAGTTGCATCAATCGTCTTCTCACTAATGATTTAGAGGCATTATCTTTATGGAAATCAATACAGATTCCACACAAACCATAAGAGCCTCAATTATATATTCACCTAAAAGGGGCTAAATATTGAGATAAAGAAGACGGATAGAGTTGGTAAAGGAATATGATATTGAGTTGACCTACCACAAGAGTAAGGCCAATGTCATTATAGAGGTTTTGATCAGGAAGACATCACACTCTTTGCGTGCCTTTATGATGACTAATATGTAGTTGGAGTAACTTGGAGATATGTGAAAATAGATGATTCAACATAGTGATTTTAAGGTTAGGATGTGCTATAACGATTACACTAATGGTTTTTATGAGATTTGAATAAGACATCCTAGAGATATTAAACTCGAGAGGATTCGATGGAAGATCCAGGATTGTCAAGCTAAGGGTTTTTAGATTCATAAGGATGTTATCATTTGGTACAAGGGTCAATAGTATGTGCCATAGAGTTGCACTAATCTGAAGCACCAAATTTTAGAGGAAGGTTACTATACTATGTATTCCATCCATCTAAGAGGGGATAAGTTGTATAAGGACCTCAAGAGGATTTATTGGTGGCCTTACATAAAGCAAGAGGTAACAGAGTTTGTATCATGGGTTTAACTTGGAAAAAGGTTAAGATTGAGCACAAGAGGCCCACGAGGTTATTTTAGCTTTTTGATGTTCTGGGATGGAAGTGGGACCCCATCTTGATGGATTTTGTGGGTGGACTACTGATGACATATAGTGGGTATGATATGATTTGGGTGATCATCGATAGGTTGGCTAAGTTAGTAGTGTTTATGCTGATAAGGTCTCCTTGGAATATGGATCAGCTGGCTAATGCATATTTGATGTTTTTAGTGGGTAGGCACGGTACCCCTTTCACCCACCTATGGATGGAAAAATTGGTGGGTAGTCTCCAATCAATATTTAAGGTTTCTTTCGCACTTTTAAGGGAAGTTGTAGGAGAATATGTACTAGATTGAGGATGAGTACCACCTTCCACCCAGCTATGGATGGAAAAATTGAGGGGAGAATTTAGATACTTGAAGATATGTTGTGAACCTGTGTTTTAGAATTCTTGGGTAGTTGGGAGGAGATTCTACATTTGGTTGAGTTCTCATATACCAACAACTATCATGCTAGCATAGAGATGGCACCCTTTGAGGCACTATATAGGCGTAAGTATCGAACACCCTTGTGTTGGAGTGACTTTAGTGAGTCGCTTGTACTTAGATAGGAGATGATTGAGGAAATAACTAGGCATGTTTAGTTCATCTAGGACAGGATGAGAGCACCTTAGAGTTGTTAGAAGACTTATGCAAATTAGATGTATTGTAGTGATGGATTTGAGTTGGGGAATAGAGTTCTGGTGAGGGCTTCACCCACTAAGGAGGAGTAGAGATTTGGTTGGAAGGGTAAGCTAAGCCCGAGGTATATTATTCCTTATGAGATTCTTGATAGGGTTAGCGAGTTTGCATTCTGCCTAGCAATCCTACTAGAGTTAGCTTGAGTTCATAAAGTCTTCCGCATCTCCCAACAAAGGAAGTATGTCACAGATCTATCCTATGTGATTAGACCAAATGAGATGGAGCTCATGATTCCTTGACCTACAAGGAGAAGCCTTTGTGGATTCTCAACATCAAGGTTTAACAGACCCAAACAATTTCATTTCTACTAGTGAAGGTTCTCTAGATATGTCATTGAGCTAAGGAGGTGACCTTAGAGATCAAGAAGGACATGTATGAGTTGCATCCCAAGCTCTTCACCTTAGGTGTGATAGGTTTCAAGTTTTGCCTCTTTTAAAGGGGTAGTCTTCATATTGTAGTAGCGACCCTAGTAGCATTAACCTCCAAGATCACCTTCTTTACATCCCTTTTCTCTTCTTCCCCAATCTCAACTTCTTGAATTTAGGGACAAAGTCTCTTTTAAGGGGATAGTGATGTAATACCTCAAAATTTTAGTTAGAGTAATTAATATCATAGCATAATTCAAATCTTAGGAGATTAATATTTTAACCATACCATAAATCCCTAATCCTAAATTCTAGCCTAACCCTATTTTTTTGGCTTATTAATGTCTTTCTAACTTAAACATAACCCTAAATATTCATTTAACTTAATTATCCTAGTATCCTCACTTAATTTATTTTCATCTAAACCTAAATCGAAACACACACTTTTTTCTTTTTCCTTTTTCTTTCCTCTTCCTTTCCTTTTTTTTTTCATCCACCTCTATCGCTCTGTTTTCTCTTGTTTTATCTTCTCCTTAAATGCATGTCTACCCCCTACTAAGCCTATCCCTCTACCTCATCAAATCACCCTTCTTCATTTCCAAGGTTAGCGTTGAATTTTTTTTGCCAGATCACCTCACCTCTCCTCTCGCTTTTCCTATGTAAATATGCATATACAAGGCACATTTAATGCCTGCATCTACCCCCTTACGTCTCTATTTGTCTATCAAAATATTTCACACCAAAATCAGCCTTTTCCCTCCTTCCTTTCCCCTCCTTGCTGGAGCAAAAACCACCACCAAAAGCCCCCATCCATAAGGTAAACTGAAGAAACCACACCCCCTCTAGCAGTGCTTGTTGTTTCTCCCTCACCACCACTTAGCAAAGTTGCCACAACCTACCCCCTAGAACTAACTAAAATCACTAATCTTACCCCCTTCGTTTGGCAATTTCCACCACAAGACCTCCCCTACCTTTGGCTAAATCCACCACACCCCTTTTCAATCTTTCTTCCCTTCATTACTACATCATTTTATCCTACAACCTACCTTCCCTTTGGTAGCTTTAGCCAAAGCTCTCCCCTTCACTTCAGCAACTTTGGCAGACCCTCTCCTTTGGTTACGCAATTTCTTCACAAACAATACCCTTATTTGGTTAGGTTTTATTCCTCCCTTTATTCTCTTATTTCCTTAAGCATTTCCTTACTTAGGTGGTTTAATCTTAATGATGTTTTATTATTCTTTTCTTAGGAAATTTCCCCATTGTTCTAGAAGAGGCGGGATAGATTTTGCAGTCTTTGAGACTAAAGTCATTATTTAAGGATACTTACTATAGCTTAGGGTTCTTTGCTAAGTGTTATGCATGATTTTTTTGTCATAATGTGTTATTTTGATTATGTGAAATCATACATGATTGTTGACACATGGTATGTGGTTGGTATTATATAATAATATAAAGTTAATTAGGGTTCATGTGATATTGTTATTTTATGTGGGAAAACCATTAGTGTAAAATATGGTTGTACCATGAATTTCAATTATGGTATGATGATGCAAAATTATTATAGCAAGTCTTTTAGAGAAAAATTAGTATTTGGGAATAATGTTACTAAACATATGAGACTCATATGAAATAAGGGTTAGGCTACCTATAAGGGAATTTATGGTCAGTGTGGGTTAAATATGGGGATTACGGTGTTCTAAGATGTTATATCATCTAAAATATGCTAAGTAACCAATGTGAAGTGTTAGAGTAGTTGTGAATGACCTAAGTTTAATAAAGTATGATATTAGATTGATTGGGAATAGTAATCTTAAACTAAAGAGGCTATTATCACACATTGAAACTATGGAATTAAATAACGAAACTTGAATATGTTGTTGATATCAATTCTTTTGGTATATATTAAATTTGGTAAGTATTTGGTATCCACGTGAAAAGTTATGATAGATTTGTGAAACTAGGGTTTATAAACTTAAGGAATAGTAAATTTTGAGATACAGCTATTATCGCATGTGTAAGTTGTGGGAGATAGACCTTGAATTTAAGATCTATTATTATTAACAATTTTTTTAGGAATATATAATAAATTTGTTGGTTAAGTGATCAATATGTGAGAAGTTATGCCCATATTCTAAAATTAGGGTTTTGAGGAAGTAAGGATCTTAGCTCACAAGAACGGCCTTATAACATACATAATGTGCTTATCTACTATAAAATGTTCTCTACCTATAAATCAATCATGAATAAGACATTAATAATTTAAAGTGAAATATCACATGATCTAGGCCAAGGTGATGTTTTTATATCCATTTCAATGGATGATAATAATGGCTCAAGTGTGTTATCCCTAAGAAGGTACTTCAGTCTATTCCACTAGATTAAGAATAGTGGGGCCTATGGTCATCATAAATAAGAATATGAATTGAGTAACCTAATGGATAAAACACTAATGACTTAAAGTGGAAGAGTATGCGAGCCAAGACCAAGGTGATATTTTTAGATCTATTCCATTGAAGTGTAATAATGGATCATCCCTAAAGAAGAGTTTCTGATAGTTCCATCAGTTTAAGAATGTGGGGTCCCTAAACTCAACATAAATAAAAGAATGAAAACAAGTATATCTTGTAAAGAGGCTTGGATCAGTAATTACCTTATGCTACCTTTTCGTAATCTCTATGTGTACTTATCATCTACTATGAATGCATACTTCTATCTATATCCTCGATCTAATCTAACCTATATGCAAATTAATATAAATCATCCATACTTACCAAGGACATATCTTAACCATTAATAGAGCTTAGAATAAGCCCATTGGTGCCATTTGACATGACTCTAAAACTTGAAATTATATTGATCCCTAAATTTAAATAAAAAATATGAATAAGTTAATTACTGATCCCCAAGTTTTTTACCTATAATTAATATAAAAATAATTATTGTAAATTATTTTCAAACCATTTTTAACTCTAAAACATGAAATTATTTTGATCCCTAAATTTTCATAAATTTCTAATAAATTGAAAGGTGAAATGAGGCCTAAATGCTAAGAACCACAAAACAAAGTGGGAATTATATTCTTTTTTATTGTAATATTTGTTTATCACTTTGAAAAAACGTAAGAGACTCAAAAATAGACAAGGAATTAAAATAAAAATAGATTAGAATAATTTAGAAGAAGTTGGCTAGTTAATAGTGGCTCAGAAGTCTTAAGAGGGTAAAAACCAAAAGAAAAATCAAAAAAGCAAAAGGAAAATATTTCTAAAACATAATTAGAGTTTTCAAATCTTTAAATTATGTAAAAAATTGTGTATAAACAATAAATTTATTTTGAAATCACCGAGATACCTATAGGATAAGAATTTTGAAATTTGGTGTATTACACTAAATATTCAAATAACTATTTTAGATGACACTAAATTTGCATGTAATGGGTTATAGGAAGCACCAAACATAGTTTATAATTTTATTGGTTAAAATATTAAATCATGATTTAATTGTTCTAATTACTTTTAAATATTAATGTATAAATCCCAAAGAAACAATATCAAATCAATAGGTAAACATAGTGAACTCAAGAAAACTGGTTGATCGGTCACTTAGACCTATCAACTACTCTAGTTGCAACAAACCATAGGAAAAACAACACACCACAAAACAAGTCTAATGGTTTGCTCAATCGATCAAAAGTTTGTAAAATTAGTTGATGGTTTTGACCAAATAGACTAATCGGTGTAAAAAGAAGCCAAACATCTATGGTTACAAAGCAACTAGTCAATAATTTAGGGAAACTGATTGACTATTTGCAAACACTAGTCAATTAATTTCTCAAACTAATTGATTGCTCAAGAAACTAGCCAATCCTGGGTACCAATCTAGAGAATTATTCATGCAACCAATCAATCGGTTATAGCAAACTAGTTGATTGGTTTGGGTGAAACAACATCCATACCCACAAATCACATATAAAGAAAATCACTAATCTTTTTCAAGTATTCCTATAATACTTCTATATTGTTGAACATATAAAAAGACATACTCCATATATGAATTCACAAAAATCATGGTAGGAATCAATACTCAACAAATCATGCTTCAGCTTCACTAAAATCATGCATAATATCAAAATACATAAAATTTTAGAAATTATAACATAGTGAGATGCTCAAATATAGGAATTCAAACTAGTACATACACATACCAAGCACTCGCAAGCTTAACAAGAAACATAAAACCTTATTCATGTTAGAGATAAGGATTCCTTACCTCCTAGAATATCATCTAATTCATAATTACTTCTAACTTGATGGTTTCTACTAATATCTCACTTTTCTATAAGAATCAAGAATAAAAACCATTATAAATCCTTTTCAAAACATAACAAAAAAAATCAGAAGAAGGAGAAGAAAAAATGGCATAACATAACCTTTGTCTTAAAGTTGATTTCAAAGAGAAACCTAAGATTTTTTACCATTATAGAAACCTTAATCCTTCCTTTTTTAAGAGAAACTAGGTAGAAATAAAGCTAAGATTAGGAGAAGAAAGAAGAAATGTGAATCAACTTGAGGATGAGAAGAAAAGAGGTAAGATTGTATTATTTCCAAGTAGATAAGAAAAGGGGATAAAATGAAGGATATCTTGGCACTAAGACAAATTTACCAAGGAAAGGGGAGAAGAGAGCAAATGTAGAAGGTGAGAATTGGAAATAAATCAATAATGGAGTGTAAGGGAGAGATGGGTTAACATGCTTAACGGGAAGAGATAGAAAAGTCTTACTTGGTTGAGTGTGGGCAACCAATTATAAGAGAAATGCATGATGAGATGAGGGAGAAAAAGTGTAGTCAGGGAGAACATGGCAAAGGGATGTTAAGTATGGGAATAGGGTGTAGAAATTCAAACGATCATCCATGGATGCTAGAGGGGAAAGCAAATTTGGGGGGGGGGGGGTGCGAATGTAAGGAACTTCACAAAAGTGCTAAATAAAATCATGGAATGATATAAAAAATATAAAATTAATCCCAAAACATTAAAATATGATTATTAACACAAAAATATTCTAACTAAAATATTTTATAAATAGTGGAAAAAGATTTAAATCAAAAATCATAAAAGGATCTTAAAATATAAGATAACGAGTCAATTAATTTGGGCAAACCAATTAACTAGTTCATCAAGGAATAAAATTACTAGTCCCTAATAAAGTGAATATTTTCTCTATTTTCCTCTTGCCTCACCTTCACATTGAGACTTCATTTAGCTTCTATTATGTATTTTACTGTGGTTCTAGTCTATTATTTATACTACTACTCTCTTGAGTTTTTTTTTAAGAACTTCCACAAGAATACACAAATCCAAGAAGGTAGTGCATGTTTTTAGAGAAAAGGGCCCAACATGGAAGGCATGGAAGGATGTTAAATCAACCCAATGTGTTTATGGAAGGTTATAGGAGAAAAATAGCCAAGATATGCCAAGAAGTCTAAAAGAAACAACAAGATGGTGCTACACAGCTGGTTGCACACCTAGCTGCACAGTCATGCAACACTTATATATGCACATTTGAAGAAGAAGAAACCGCATGCCCAGGTTGTGCCAATCATGCACAGCTGTGCGAAAATTTTCCTGAAGAAGTCAAAGCCGCGAACTTTATATGGCCAAGCAGTGCGTGAACCACATGGCCATGCACAGTCCGTATATTCCCTGTTTGAGAGTAGGAATGCTTCACGGCCAGGTCGTACAAGTCTTGCATGTCTGTGCAACGACAGTTACTCCCATGTTCATCGTGAGAGACAAACCTTGCTTGATGGGGAGCATTTAAGGCACACTTCGAGGACTTCTTTGGCAATTTTTAAAGTAGATTTTGCAGAAAATTTCCCCTCTTATTCCCAAGTAAAAGCTTCTTATAATTTTGGTTTTTTTTCATTAGTTTAATTTTTGAGGGACTCAAGTGCCTATTCGTGTATGATCAACCCATAATTGACTTTGTTCACCTCCATTCTATGATTAATTCAATCTAATTTCTCTTCTTTATGTTAATAATGCACTTCATTTATTTTCCTTGAAAATATGAGTTAGTAATCCTTTTTTCTATAATTAAATTGGTTTCGTTTGGTATTAATATGATGAATTGAGGTATTACATCGTATATTTAGTTCATATTTGTTGTTTCATGTACTAAGATCAACTGTTATAAAGTGTATTTGACAAAATTCAACCCCTTTAGATAATATCAACAACTGAAAGGTTGAAATTATTATCAGAAAGTAGCATACAAATGGGAATTTAAGCAATCATGAAAGTAAATGTTTAATTCTCAAGGATTATAAAATTAGTGATACTTAATGGATTTGATTTAATTTTTTAGTCACCAAAGTAGTCGGCAAATTAGATTAAATATGTTCTTAGACCTTGAAATAGGCTAATGAATATATTTAAACCGATTATTCATAGCTATTGAACTAAAATATGACATATATGTTGTTTCATCATTGATTACCTATTTGGAGACCGAAGTTCAATCCTTAGTTTTATCTCTCCTATTTAAGATTTACAATTAGAAAGTCTTCGTATTTATTCTTGCTACCCGCTTGCATATTCTTTCTCTATATTGATCTATATACTAGAATGATGAAGTTGTGTAGTCAATTGTGAAGTCCCTAGGGGATAAGACTCTGAAGTGCTATAAAAAATTTGTGCTCTTCAAAATTGAGCCCATTAGTTCCTGGGTGTACAAGTCAATTAGGTTAGACTACCTGTAACACCCCAAAATTAACACATTTTTTTTTAAAAGCAATACTCATAAATTAAAACCGTAAATTCTGGGGATGTTACCGCCACACTTAGTACCAGACCAGTTTACTTCTACCATTCCGGTATCAAGTGCTAAGGCTAAGAAAACATTATCAGTAATACCTTAAAAATTCAAATTTATAAAAACAGAAATCAGAGTATGCGCAAGTCTTACATAATTTGAAATACCAAAATTGTTTTTCAAATAATAATTAAACAACATTAATAAATTGTTTCGGCAACTTAAACATAATAAAAATAACATGAGTCATAAATTAAAAAGAGAACGGCCACGTCTCTCTAGAATTCGATCCAGTCCAACTATCACTCTGCCCCTCCTGATGTCTCGTAGACATCGATAGCATCAAAGTAGGTATCTCCTACCTGCAACAAATCAGACGGGCATTCTGCTCGTGGGAATGAGCAGCACCGATGAAACGGGTGATCAGTACGCTACGTACCGAGTAAGGTAACTGAATACTAAGGCCGGCATATAACACATTAATTCATGTAGGATAATGATCACATACAATTATAACCCACACATATGATACATAGAAGCATAAAGTGAAATCCATAACTTATAATGAACAATCCACACATAAGGCCCAAAAAGGTCCTAATTAATCATTTAATCTTTCTTTTATCAAAAGTCAATACACACCGTGCCTTTTATCAATCCATGCGAAAACAGGAACACCCCACTATTGTAACCAGTGGGCCGGACGCACATAGGGTAAAAACCCTAACCACTATTCCTAACTGGTGGATCGGCTTGGTTCCTGTCCGCATCAGATCCATGCGAAAATAGGAACACCCCACTATTATAACCGGTGGGCCGGACACACATAGGGTAAGACCCTAACCACTATTCCTAACCGGTGGATCGGCTTGGCTCCTGCTCGCATGGTATTCCACTGAAAGTAATTAGTATCTTTCAATAGCATTGACGATTTGGTTTGTCTTTATTGAGCTCAGGATCCCCCACTATTATAACACATAAATGGCCTTATTAGACCCTCACCTAAAACGTCACCGGTCTTGGTACACACTCCTATTCCACTTGAGGGATTTGATTGGGTTCGCCTATTATATCAAAGCATACTAGAATTAGACTCTCTTATATAATTTTATTATCCTCTAACTTATTCCAAGATTTGGTTTTTAATTAAAATACTACAACTTAAAAATTAACTATAGAAACTATTACAATTAATATATTATTTTCATTCGAAGAGGGTGGTGACCTAAGGGTTTCTATCCTTCACCCAAAATAGAAATGATAGTATAATAATTATGATGATAATAATCACAATAATAAGAATAATAGTAATAAAAATAATTAGTAATATAAATAAAGTATAATAATTTTAATGATACTTTTTATAAATAAAATATTAGATATTAATGATATCAAAATTCTTAAAATTAAAAGTTGGATTTCTAACCATCCCACAATGATGAACATAATACTATTTAGAATTGTGATAATAAAATTAATAATGTATATATACTTATATTATATTCTAATAAAGGTAATAATGATAATATAATTAAAATAATGTTGAAAATGCTAATAATGTTAATAAAATTAATAAAAGTGAGGCATAATTAAAATTTAAGGCCTCTTTTCTTCCAGTAATAATCATAGTATCAACCAAATAATTATACTAATAATATTATTATTATTAATATTATTAATAATAACATCAATTATGTAAAAAGCTAAGTAAATAGGTAAAGGCCGAGATAATTACTGTATCTTACTCAATAATACTCCCAGACCTGTAAACAAAATTTAGAAATTAGAATACAATCAATATTACTAATAATAATTATTATAATAATAATAATGTTGAATTAATACTAAAATTTTGGCTAAAATTAGAATAATTATAAATAATTCGAAAATAAGTAGTTAAAATGTCTATGGCATCACGTTGAGTTGGAGGATGTAGGTGGAACCGGCGGTGGTTCCCGGAGGTGGCCGAAAAATGGATCTAAGAGGGTCAAAAATAAAGAAAAAGAGGTGAGGGGGAAGGAGAAAAATAAAATAAATCTATGGGGCTGTGGAGGAGATTTATCAGGAGTTAATGGTTGGTTTGGAAGGTGTTAGAAGCGGCGCATGTGGTGGTGGAAGGTGGTTCAACGTCTCGGGGTGAAATTTTCTGTCGAAGCAACTAACCAACTTTGTGCGATTATGGAGGCTTGTACAAGATGAATCAAAGGTTTTGGTTAGTTTAGTTAATTAGAGGGTATTTCAGGGAAGAGATTGGGAGCAAGAGAAGGCGTTGAAGTTGGCCGGAGGCGCACGGTCTGAACTTAGGGTTTTTGGGGAAATAAAAATCCTGAATCCAGGTTATGAGGATGGTTTTTATAGTTTTGGAGGTTAAGGTTGAATTGGGGAGGTTACTAGGAGTTGAAATTGGGAGGGAAATTGGTTTATTCGAGCTGAAGGTCGGCGGCAATGTTTTTGAATTTTTACCGACCTTCGCGAGAGAAATGGGGCAAAACGTGGGGAATAGAGGGGGATTGGAACAGTTCAAATTAACGGGAAGATCGAGAGGAAGAAAACGAGCGGGAGAAGATCCGGTCACGCCACGTGTGGCCGGCGGCGCCATTTTCGGGGATGGAAGGAAAGTGGACGGTTATGGCGTCGGGCTGGAGGAAGAAGAAGGAGGTGGGAGCTGGTCGGCCGGTTCGCGGGGAAGAAAAGAAGGAAAAAGGGGAAGACAGGGTGGTTCGGCGCGAAGGGGAAAAACGATTAAATGAAACGACGAGTTTTGACGTAAAAAGGCCTGAAGGACGGCGTTCTGGGGTTGACGTGTAACGGTAATATGAATGAAGTGAAACGCGGAGTTTGATTGGGAGAAGGACATAAAACGCAGCGCAGAGGGGGAGAGGGGGCGGCGAGGCGCGGGCTGGACCGCCCTGAAGAGAAAGGAAAGAAGAAATAGGAATTGGGCCGCACAACAGGCCCAATTCGGCGAAGAAAAGAAAGAAAAGGAAAAAGGGAAAAAGGAAAAGAGAAATAATTAGGTTGGGTCAAATTAAATAAATCTGAATATTTAGGATATTTAAAATTAATAATATTTAAATAAAATAAATTTTAAATCCCTTTTTAGGCTAAAATAGGCTTTTTAAATTATTTTTCCAAAATTTTCATTTTAAATTAATAATCGCTCAAATTTTATTTAATTTAATTATTTATAAAATTAAAATTAATTTGAAACTATTTTATCGTTCTTAATTTAAATAAAATAATTTATTTAAATAAATTTCCAAATTAAAATCTTTAATTAGATAATATGCCCAAATTTCCTTTATCTAACGTATTTATAAAATTTCTTATTAATTTTCCCTAATAAATTTTCTTTTATTTTAATAAAATAATTTATTAACTTAAATTTTCAAATACAACATTATTTAAATATAATATTTAAAATTCGAAAATTTTGGGGCATTTCACTACCTATCAGCTAGTATGCTTAAAACTGACATTTATACTAGAATTTCAAGCCTGTTCCAAATCCCAAACTAATTTATCATGTATCAACATAACTTGAAATATTTTTAGGATGGAGTATTACATTAGGAAGGGTAAAAGTAATGAGCTTCTAGGTTAGAGAACCTGCGTTATAATTCTTCAACATTTGATCATTGAACATGAAGGTTCCCATGGTCATACTTTATACTTTAATGACCCCAAATGGATAAACCTTATGCATTGAAATGACCCCAACCATCTTAAATAAAGATTAACCTAGAAGAATTTGATTCAAAAATTGAAAAAAAGCATTGAATCCCATTCTTGAATCTCTTCATGGAAAATATTTTGATCATGCCAATTTTTTATCTTTCCTTTTAAACATTGGCATTATCATATGCATCTAACCTCAATTCATCAAACTAATTAAGTTGTAGTTTTCTCCATTATATTGATTAATTTTAATCTAAATGAATGATCTTGATGGCCCAATATACCTTGTGTTCCACCTTAACCAGTATATAACATCATTTTCCATAAACCAACCTAAATGGTGGCCTCCTTATAAGGTTTTTACAAGAAGCCTAATAAGCTTATATAACTTTATTCAAATTTAAAGACCAATCCTTTCTTAAGCAAGAAATTATCTTAATTCTGTTGAATTCCCTTTATTTCTTGTTATGTACTCTCCATGTGCCTACTTGTTTGTGGTTGATGATGAGTAACCATTTTGTGAGTAACTTTGTACTTTTTCAATAGTATACCTAAAACCTTGTTAGTAAAGTGTGATCCTCTATCACTTATGATTGCCCTTGAGGCACCAAATCTAAGGAAAATGATTTTTTGAAAGCAAATTACCACCATCTTGAATAAATTATTTTAGATGCGGTTCTTTCATCCCACTTTAAGGTGTAATCCATTGCCACTAATATATACTTATTGTTACACAATCATATAAAAAAAAAGGGCAAATACCCATCTATCAAAAAATTTAACCTAAAAGATACAATTCAATGACATCTTATTTGTTTGGGTGGTGATTCTTATTATCTGATGGCGATCATAACTAAGAGCATTTAACTTTCTATCCATGAAGATTAAAGGCTAATAGAAACCCACTTGCAACGCTTTAGTTATTGTTTTTGAAGTGACTTACATGATGCCCATATGGTGAAAAGTGGAATGGGAAATGGCACATGTAACTTCCTCTTTAGGTAAGCACCATCTAAATAACTAATCTACATGGTGCTTCTAGAGATAACAAGGGTCATTCCAATATTAGTGTTTTAGGTTCAAAAGGAATTTCTTGCATTACCGGTATGATAGAATAGGTACACCCTCCCCCCACCCAACAATGTAATTCACTAAATTTGCTCACTAAGGAGCTTGAAAACTTGTAATGCCAAATGAGTTGTCATCTTGGAATGAATCGTCGGATGATTCCTCACCTCCTTTACCTTCATCTATCTCTTAATTGAGCTAAGACAGATTATCTACTACAATATTCTCAATACCCCTCTTGCCCTTTACCTTAAGGTGGAACTCTTAGAGTAAGAGAATCCTTGTCAATCTTGGCTTTGCAACCTTTTTTGCCTAGAGTTGCGTGACCCACGAAAACAATTACATTCCATACAACTAGATATGAATGCAATTTGTCTAAGGTAAAGACATTAGCTAGGATTTCATTCTTAATCATGAAATATTTAGTCCCTTGTGTTGAGAGTAATAGTTCCAAAATCAAGAGAGTAGCAAATGATATAATATGGTTCTGCTACTTAAGATATACTACTCTCTCAAGTAGCATAAATCTATGGTCCAAACTACTTATCTAACTTCTCACAATAAGTAGGATAAAATATTACTACTCTTTTCATGCATGAACTCTCAAATACTCATCAACTTAACTCTAAGTTTGAGCATACTTCTAACTTTAGAAGCTAAGTTATCTTACCCAAGGTACATATAGACTCAACAACTCTAATTTTCCAATGATGTCCCCTTCTTTGATCAGTAAAAAAATTATAATATGAAATATTAGATGGTAACAAAGAAACTCAATAAAAAAAAAACTCTTAAAATGTAGAAATTTTATCAAAACTTATATATAAAAATACTAGAACTCCTTAAAATACTTTATCTATAAAATATAAACTCTCAGTGCTCTCTTAAACTCCTCTAAAAAATCTTTTAGTATTTATGTAAAATATATTTTTTAATATAACAAAAAATATATATATCACGTCAAACCTTGAAAACACTCAACAAAGTTCTCATAAAACAAAAAGATTTTTGTAAAAACAAAATTATCAACTGAGTCAACCAAATATATTTACTAAAGTAAAATATGTTAGATAATCAAAGCTAGCTACAACCAAGCCTACTTTACGATGAATAATCCATAAGATAAAATTGATAATCCATCTTGGCATAATAACTTCTCTTTTTTGTCAACACTAATTTTGACCCATTAACTGTCTCTTTTAAAAAATATAAGTTGTACATAATTTACAAAACCATGTGAGAAAATATTAATGATGATTTTTATTTAAATCGAGTTTAAATACACAATAGAAAATAATATCCTAGTTTTTGGAGTGATTTTGTCATAACTAGATAGGGAACAAAAAATGAAACTCATCCTAAGTTCCCTCCAAAAGTTCAAAGCTCAAAATAATTTAGAAAACTTCTTTTCTCTCTTAATATTGCCTAAGTTCTCATGAGCACCTCATTACCTTACATAAAAGACCTAAAACTTCAACCCTCTTCCACTCTTCAATATCTTCATGACTCAATTACACATCTTTGACCTTCAATCTATGGTGCACTAACAATTTCTAACCGATTAAACCATTAAATATATGTGTAACACCCCCAAAATTCAGTCTTGAAATTTTTTTTTTGAAAGAATAAAGCGGAAGCTAAAGTAGATTTTGGGGAATGTTACCGCCACATCTAACACGAGATAAATGTCCACTATCTATCTCACGCTAGATGCAAGGCTAAAACCTGTCAAATAAAATTTCAAGCAACATCTATCCCGTGAGGATATACTCCCACAATGAGATATCCACAGGCAGATAGCAAGTGAATAAATTCACTAAATAAAATCATCGCTGAATCATTCAGCGAAACCTGTGAAATAAATCCAAATTTTAAAAGCTTGTCAGAGTATGAGGAATTAAAAGTCAATTACAACACCCTTTTAAATTTTAAATACAATACTTGAAACTTCTGAAAATAAATACAATCAAACAAGACAACTTCCAATGGATCAAATTCCGGATTGCCTCTCTCTCAAGTCAAGCCTTCCATCCCAAAACAGTATCCGATCTTAAACCTGCACAAGAGATCTACTCCCCACCATTAGTGGATCATCGTAGGACCCATTCAACGAAGGTAGTATCAGTAAGGGTCCAATACTGAATAAATTCCACTACCCTATCTTATGGGAGAGACGTAAACTATAACATCAAGTGCATATTGAATCATGGTGCATTACATTGATACAGTATTATGCATACTTGATACCCACATCATAAGTCCTATCATACACATATAATAGCATGTGAATTATATGTGACATCTTAAACCGATAAGAGATTCAGATAAACCAACCAGACATTTATAGATAATGTTAAACCAACCAACCGGGCATTTAGCCCCACGGACATTACTTAACGACATGTCCAGCCCCGAGCATTACTTAGGGACATGCTCAGCCCCAGCCGAGTAGACTCATACTTTAGATCTATGGTAAATATAGTCGATTCACATCATAGTCTTTATCAATTCATGTGAGTGCGGGAACCCCACTATTATAGCCGGTGGAACGGTCACGAGGGCCATGCCCAGCCACTATTTTAGCCGGTGGACCGTTCACGAGGGTAACATACCCTGCCACTATTATTTGCCGGTGGACCGGTCTGGCCCCGACTCACATGGTGTTTCACTATAATTACTTTGTGTCTTTTTTATGTCTTATCGTTATTACGTTCGGTTTGTTGAGCACGGAATCCCCCACTATTATAGCCGATGGAACGGTCACGAGGGCACATGCCCTACCACTATTATAGCCGGTGGACCGGTCATGAGGGTAACATACCCTGCCACTATTATTCGCCGGTGGACCGGTCCGGGTCCGGCTCAACATCTTCCCCTTTAAGTGATTAATTTCTTAACGTGTCTTATTCGAAAGAATTTTAAAATGCCACACGACATCCATCATAACTTGCAGCATACTCATATTAGCACATACCAGACAAGAGTACGAGAACATACCTCGGTTCCATGCTACGCTACACAATAAAACAGATAACATATAGAATACAACATATAGACCCTACAAGGCATCCAAGACAAGTAAAACATGTAACACACAGGCAGCCTTAGTTACGTCCTTATTAAACACCCATAAGTGGAGGTAAGTAGAGACTTACCTGAATCTGAAGCTAGCTAAGTGAGATAAGAGAGAGAGAGAGATCACTAGCTTGAGGATCCACAATAAAGCATTCCAAGATCCCCGATAGAAATTGAAAACTAAGTTAGAAACTATCCTATCGATCAATAATTCAATTATTATAATTAAATCGATACAAAGAGACACAAACAATTTTTCTTGGAAAACGTGTCCAAAACCTAGGACTCAAGAGCATAGCTCTAGTAAGATTTAAGGTTAAAAATAAATCAAAACGGATTAATAAACATATCACTTGGGACATTTCAAATTAATTTGGAAAGCCTGAGAAAGAAAAATCGGTTACATGTTAATTTATCGAAAATGACTTATTCATTAGGTTTTACAACTAAATAGGTAAACCAACTATTTACATAGAACCAAATCCAAATCGATTAGATTAAAGCATAATTTAAATGATTTAAAACCCAAAGACATAAATCGATTAGATAAAAGACGCATAACAAAATCAATTTTATAAAACAACCCTCGAAGATTAGGTTTTTTTAATCCCTAAACTACAAATCGACCAAATCACTTCGATTACCTCAAATTGATAGTTTTAAAGCACAATCAAACTAGTTTTAGATAAATCTAGATAATCAATTTCAACAAAACAATCTTCCGATTAACCAATTCATGACGATCCGTTTTCAAAATTAGGGTTTTAAAGCCCGTGATACAAATTCGGGTAATTCAAATCAATTAATTCCAATTAAAGGTATTAGAATACAATTAGGATCATTTAAACAACTTCTATAAATTTAATTTTAGAAAAACAACTACACAATTAACCAATTTCATAATCTCACTTGAAATCTAGGGTTTTAGGCCCGAAAATATAATTCGGTTGAATTCTATTAATTCAATCAAATTGAATGCTTAGAAATGCAATTAAACACATTCTATAACATATCAAATAATCAATTACTCAAAACCAATAAAAGAAATACACAATTTAGCACAATTAGGGTTTTTGAGCCCGGAACGCAAATCCGATCAATTCTTGCCAAAACATATCAATTGATAGTTCGGAAATGTAATTAAACATATTCTAATGTAATTTATATAGTCAATTGAATAAAATAACCCCATTACACAATCCAATTTAAACTCGCGGGAGTTTTGACATAAAAATCCAATTCCAATCAATTACACACAATTTTCCCAAATCAACACTTCCAATATAAAATTAAATACATTTTAAATGATATTATAAAGTCAATTGAGCGGAACGACTCAATTATACGATCCAATTTGATCACACATGAATTTTGACTTAGAAATCAAATTCCAATAAATTCTGCATAAATTTCTCAAATTGACGGTTCCAACATGAAATTAGATACATTTCAAAACATATTGTATAATCAATTTATCCAAAATAGCTAAATCAGATGAATCCGAAAAATTCGGGCATAACTCGGCCAAAAATCCAATTTTCCAAATTTCCAACATAAACCATACAATTAACATATCTAAATCAATCTCACAGCACATGTATACATAACCAAACAATTAATTTAGCTTATCACAAGCTAAATCATACTCAATTAATCAAATCCATATTAGGGTTTTTCAAAAATTTATACCAACAAAACCAACACAAATCGGGACAAGAAAATGCCGGAGAAGCTTCGTCGGAGGCTGAGGGTGGCTCACCGGTGGTCAGCGAGGCTCGCCGGAGCCGAACGGCAGCGGCCCGACCTTCACGAGTGCTGCTACTGCTGCAGTTGCTGGTTGCTGCAGCCTTCGGTGGTCGGGCTAGCTATGTCGCTAGTGGCGGTCATGGCCGACGGTGGCGGTAGTTAGTGGCAGACGAAGGAGGAGTAGGGAGGTGGAGGTCGGTCACTGTTTGGGGCTGGAGAATAGAGAGCAGGTCAGGAGAGTTGGGAATAGAGATAGAGAAGGGAAGGGAGAGAAGAAGAGAGAAAAGGAAAAAAGGGAGAGAGGGGTTGGGGCACCGACGGGTTGGGTTAGGCTTCCATTTTTTTTTTTACTAAAAGTTTATTAGAAGATTTTGTCTAAAATTTATTAAACGAAAATTATTTCGAAACGATCCGAACGCTTAAAATTAATAAAAAACCTATATAAAGAATTTTAGAACATTTTCGGAAGAACTTACCAACGAACGTAAAAATTTATATTATTTATGGAAATATATTATAAGACCACAAAATAATATTTAAAAACATATAATGGAATATTTAAGTCAAATTCTAATAAATTGAGACTAATTTTAATAATTTCCGAAATCGGTTTTCCGCAAACTAAAAAGTGTAGAATTGAAGAAAATTAATTTCAAAAAGAAATTCTTAAATAAGCTCCGAAAATATTTTTAATTTAAAATTCCCGAAAATATTAACGATTTCTGGAATCGAATAAATTTAAAGTCGGAAACATTTCCTACAGATAAAATCATTAAAATAACTTTAACTATTTAAAAAGAAATTCTATAATTTAAATAATATATTTCGTCAACGAAATATAACTTCAAAATAACGTCGTAATCACAAGACAAAGTTATAATCGAAAGCAAATCTAAAATATTAAAAATAAAAATACGAGAAAGAATGGGAATACATATTTTTAATCAAAAATCGAATTCATAAGAATATAATAAAATCATTATCGTGAACGAATTTATCTAGAATGGTTTGCAACGACAACGATTAATTACATTCAAATATGAATTCGAATCATCGATAAATCCATAAAACGAATCGAAATTAAAATAATTAATTGTTTACATCAAATTACGCTAATAAAATCATTAAACTTAATAAATCTGGATTTTAAAAATACGGGGTATTACGATATGAATAAAGAAACATTATTTTTTAAACCAGAAACTCAATAAATTTTTCCTTTTTGATGATGACAAAGAAAAATGATGCTTTTCAATGTACGAACATAGTGAAGAAACTATTGCTTAGTTTATTTTACCTTACCACTAAAAGATTCATCAGTATAGCTCATGTAAAAATAATTATAGTTAGTGACACTTTCTACAAATGTTTAATAATATCACAAAAAAGATCAGATTGTCTTATATCACTAAAATTTCTTTACTAAAGCATATAGCCACTTGCAATCATAGTTTTTTTTTCCTAACTAAAATTTATCAACTAACACTCAATAGAGCACTAATTCAAAATAGATAAATAATACCTATGGTAAATTTTGAATTTATAGAATTCCTCCATATTAAACTAATTTAGATTTAGATTGATTAAGTTTGCATCATCCCTCTTCCATAATTTTTCATCTTTAAAATTGTTATAAAGATAGTAATACAATATAAGAAATATAAATCAACTTTAGCAAGGAATCCTTAAATAAATAGATAAGAAACTATATAGTAGTTAGCTCAAGTTCAAATAATGCATAATTTTTGGGTGTTATGTTGGATTCTCCTAATATTGAATTTATTAAACATAGAAAAAGAAAAAATGATATTATATATTGGACTTGAAGAATACACAAGATCAAATAAAAATTTAAAAGAGTCAGATTACCAATTTAGGAAAAGTGGATTCAGAATGGAAAACCTAATACTTTAAATCCTAATATATGATTAAGAAGACAAACATATTTGAGACATGATGTGCAAGAAACTAATGCCTAGACGATGCTAAAACACTAACATTCTCCATCAGATATTGATGTCAGATGCTAGAGAGTTCCGCTAAATTGTCAATTGTGGCTTGATAATGTACTAAATACATGAAAATGTACTAGCTCCTTAACAAAGTTAGCCTAGTTCATGAGTATACTAGACAATAGGGTTTTGATTTCAACATCAACACTCCAAATATCATTAGTTCCCTAGTACAACATGGCAATATCAGTTCCCTAGAATGACCCACCAATGTTAGCTTCTTCTCACTCATTAGATTCCTTCACAAGTTTGACCTTCCTCTTCTTTCTGGCCTTTTACTAAACTTCCAAAAACTAACTCTAGATCCATTTTTCTAATCATAGATGTGTTCAAATGATCTCCTAATCCCAAAATATTTACTTTTCCTTTAAGAAAAACTTGAAATTCCTAAAAATATTTGTAATATATAACTCATAGGCTAATATGTGACTTGCATGCTCAAAGAGTTCTGATGTATGCTCAACTATCAAGCCCAAAAAATTAATAGCCTTCCTTTTTGAAATAAAATACATGAGACTTAGATCCATGAAGTTGTCCTCTTGGAAGTATGTTTCAGTAGGCAATAACATGTAGACCTTTATATAAAGGACTTAATTCCTCATTCTTTAATTTCTTTTCCTTAAATGAAAGCATCCTACTTATCTCAAGTGGATTGGTTCCTCTTATGGGTGGCCACTAAATATTCATCAATTCACAAAATCTCTTGCTTGACACATCGATGATTACTCCCAAGTCCTTCACCATGAACTTAATAGAGTTCCATTCGCTTCAGATTTAAACTCCCCTTTGTTCCATGTAATCTTAGAGTAAAGCGGGGGAACCTCTTATATTTAGTAGATGTCTGAGTAGTGAAATTAGATTTCCTAATTCTTTTTGAAAATCACCTCATACATCTTCAAGGTGTGAGAGGATATCCAATGTATTTGAAATATTTTGGTTAGAGTGATTTGTCTCTCAGAAAAATCTATTTCCGCCATCTCTATAATAGTTTCCTCATTTGATTGTTCTTTTATCATGGGCCACTATACCCCTTGCTTTAGAGACCCTTACCTCTTCACTTTTTTTGTTAGACTCATACAACTCCAATTCTTTAGATTTGGACTCAATTTTTGATTCACTACTTTCACTTTACTCCTTTAACACTTTAGTAGAATTAGTTCCTTCTTGATTTTCTTCACCATCAACTTGATAAGCCTCAATCGTAGCATTATCCCTTTTTTCATCCTCTTCTAATTATCTTTCACTCTTAGTTTCTTTCTTCTCACTTTCCTTAGCTTGATCAAACAACACCAGTTTCTCGGTTTCTTCAACCATCTCTTCCATAACCTCTACCACTTCTTTTTCTTTTAGTTTTCCCTAGATACCTAGTCTTTCTTCTTTTGTCACTATCAAACTTTGGGGGAGACTTCTATTTAGATAATTTGTTTCCTTGAGACCCAACCTCCTTCAATCTTCTCACTATCAACCTCCTCTATTTTATTTTTCCTTTTCTTATTTTTCTTTTACCATCCCCCTTTATCTCTTTTGTATTTTCTCCTTTTCATTTATTTTATTTTATCTTCTTTCAACTTCTTCACTTTCTCTCTCTGTTCTAAAGTCATACTTGGTTCTACCTTAATCTACTTCAAATAATCATTTTATTAGCCTGAACTACATCGTCAACCTTTCGTTTCACAATATTTGGCTTCAAGACTACTTCTATAGTAGTGCCTTGTAATCATGAAGGCTTAGAAGCTACTATACTAACAACTTTAGTGGGTTTATTTTATTTTTTTCACTATAGAATCTTTAAGATCTTGTTCAGAGATTTCAACAGACAAATTCTTTGTGGTTTTGGGATCCATTTGGTTAAAAAAGAAGTATAGAAAGAAGATTGTTACAAGAGATTTAGTTGCTTAGGTTGATGAAGATTCTATATAGATAAAGTATAAGAAAGTGATTTTGATAATGAATAAATGCATTGAGGGAAACTAGAATACCATATATATAGCTAATGAACATTGGTAACTATGTTACAAGCTTGATGACGTTATCGAACAATTATGGATAAATTATCTAGAATACACAAATGACCAAACAATTTTGCATATTTATAGATGAGTAATAATGGTAAAAAGAATTATAAAAATTAGATCATACCATTAACCAGTTCCATGGAAACTCTACTAAGTTTCCTTTAGTAAAGGTACAAGTTTTTATAAGGATAATATTATGCACAATGAAAAAGTCACATAAGCATATTTTTCACATCCCCATCTTATTCTTTGCGAATACTAACTTAAATCATAAACATTGTAGGGGGGATTCACCAAACCTGAATGCCTAAGACTTGATATAACAACTCACTAGGAAATTATAATACCTAAGTGAGATAACAATCAGAATACAACAATATTTGGGGAAACAACTATGATCTTTACTACATACAATACCAGTGATTACAAGGAGAATCAAATAATTCTCACAATATCACTCCGTACACAATTCTCTCATTAAAAAAAAAGAAAACACAAGAGGAGAGGGTTTGGATAAGAGTCAATGGCTTGCCAATTATCACTAGATTTTCATACACAACTATTTATAGAACTATGTAAATATAACACCCCCAAATTTACTACTAAAAAAATTTTTTTAATTAAAAGGGTTTAGCGGAAGCGAAAAGATAAAACCGTAAACTCAAGGGCAATACTGCCACACTTAGTACTAGATCGGTTCACTCCTACCGTTCCAGTACTAAGTGCTAAGGCTAAATAAAGTTAACGTTAAATAAGAATATTAATAAAACACAAGTCATACAGAAATCAGAGTGCGATTTAGGATTACAACCCAAAGAGTACGTGACTAGAGTTTTTCAAAACATAAGGCATAGTACGAAATCACAACTAAGAAATGATGTTACATGGTCCAACTAAAGAAATAGAGTTCGGCCAAGTCGCTTTCGATTCCTAAGTCAGGTCTAGGCTCAACGCTCAGCCCCACCCAATGCCTCGTAGGTGTCGTAGGCATCGAAGACGTCATCCCCTACCTGCACAAGCTCAAATGGGTTCTCTGCTTGTGGGAATGAGCAGCACCCATGAAACGGGTGATTAGTACGCTACGTACTTAGTAAGGTAACAGATGCACTAAGGCCAACATATAGAGCATATAACATAAGAATGAGCATGTAGGCAGCATACAATGATACACGTAATAAGGCCTGATTACTTTTCAGGTAACTTATTCTTTATTCTCCTTATTAATATGTTCATTCTACACATACTCTTTAATAGTCCATGTGAGTGCAGGAACCCCACTATTATAGCCGGTGGACAGAAATACATACAGGATAGAACGCTCCTGACCACTATTATTCGCCGGTGGATCGGTCTTCGGGGCAGAACGCTCTTGGCCACTATTATTCACCGGTGGACTGGTCTGGCCCCGACTCACATGGTGTTTCACTGTAAGTGCTTAGTGTACTTCCTATGGTTTAGCTTCATTACGTTTGGTTTGTTGAGCACGGAATCCCCCACTATTATAGCCTGTGGACAGAAAATCATGCAGGGCAAAATGCTCCTGGCCACTATTATTCTCCGGTGGAACGATCTCTAGGGCACCCCATCTCCTGGCCACTATTATTCACCGGTGGACCAGTCTGGACCTGGCTCAACAATCTTTCTCTTTAAGTGATTAGTATCTTATTCGTGTCTTATTCGATAAATATTACACCCTTAACATGCATGTCATCAACATTCTACTTCTATCCTCTCAAGGGGGCTCGTCCCATATCTTGAGACTTCTGCACCCCTTTTCACGCCCCGACATCCATTCCCCCTTACACATACACATAATGAAAGACCAACTCCTAAGGGTGTGGGTTAAGGCCCAACACCTTATGACATCAACTCTACCTACTATCACCCTCTAGGGCTTTCCCTTGAAAACCCTAATTGGACCTATGTGGCCCAACTTTCTCTCACTTACACTACCTTTACTTCATTCACCGCCCCACGTCTTATCTCAATTAGGTCCAATCCCAAAAACATATCACTTTACCTCTCAACTTTGCATGTGACCTGAAAAAAAAAACCCTAGTTGGCCCCTTCAAACCCTAATACCTTTCTTCTCCCACAAGTAACCTCTCTATTTCTCACTCAATATTTCTTTTCTCCCATGGCACCCATACTCACCCCTTACACAATAAATTCCCACTCTTGACCTGTACTCCACTCTCCCTTAATCATTTTTACCTCCACATTTTCCAGATTACTACTTCCTCCCAAAACCCTAATCGGGTCCCTTATACACCCTTACACCAACCTACGTACTATTTTTCATCCCAAGTCTCCAATCACTCCACAACTCTCCCCTTAACTTATGTACACACTAAATCAACTTTTCCTACGTAAGAATCACCCCCATGCAAGTTCTATCCATCACATGCAAACACCCAAAGTCCCCATACAAATTTTAAGATTCCCATGTATGGTTCCCATCTCTCATTCATTTTTGTCATTCCTTCCTCTTTAATTTCATCTCATGGATCATGAGGTATTTTGGTCAACCTCATATCCCCCTTAATGAACTCACTTCCCATTTCTTTCTTTTTGTCCTTTCATTCCCATATCATATTATCAGTTGTCCTAGAGGGCCATATCATATCACACCATAAACACCACATGTACATATCATACTCATGTCATAAGAAACACATACAAACATACCTCAACTCCAAGCTACGCTACACATAAGAAAAGTTAACGGCAATCATACGATACACGACATAGCATGATATATATAGCATCCAAGGCATACAATTCACACAACACACAAGGGCCTTAGCTACATCCTTACCTAAAGCGACGCCGGGCTTGGAGCACGCTCCTACAACTCCTTAGGGTTTTTGTTAGATTCACCTATAAAAGGGAAAATACTAAGTATTAGTTTCCCTTAAAGTACCATCACTCCTTTTTTTTAGTCTAAGATTAGGATTATTATTATTATTATTAAAGGGAGTATTAATGTGAAAACTAGAGTTTTATCTTCAAGTTAGCTTACTAGATGTTACTAGTCAAAATATGTTTATGTTAATATTTATTGCTATAATTATATTATTAGCCTAATAGCTTTATTCTTCTAATAATAGTACTAATACTAATTATAGCAAAATAGTGATAATACTAATAATAATAATAATAGTAATGCTAATGCTTATAGTGATAGAAACCCAAACGTTTTTAAGGCTAAGTCTAATAATAGTGCGAGGGTTAAAATAATAATATAATAATTACAATACCAACAAAGTACAAATATTCCTAAAGATAATAATGATAAAAGTTGTATTTTGAATAATAATAATATAAGGGTTTAAATGTTTTTGTCATAATAATAGAAATAAAATAATAATAATAATAATAATAATAATAATAATAATAATAATAATAATAATAATGATGATGATGATGATGATGATGATAGTAATAGTAATAGTAATAGTAATAGTTGTAACTGATAATGTTAGTGACAAAGGCATTATGAATAATATTAGTAATATTCGAATATTAAATGATAAAAATACTAAGGTTGAGTATTCTTCTTCTTTAAAAATTTAAAATGATAATATGTCAACTTAGGTTTAAATAACACTAACAATTAATAATAGTAGTAGTAGTAGTAGTAGTAGTAGTAGTATAGTAGTAGTAGTAGTAGTAGTAGTAGTAGTAGTAGTAGTAGTAATAATAATAATAATAATAATAATAATAATAATAATAATAATAATAATAGAGATAACTATATTAATACTAAAAATATGAATAATAATAATAATGATAGTAGTATTAGTAGTAATAATGATAACCATTTTAATGTTAAAGTTGTAGCATTTTAAATAGTTTACCCTAGTTATAAGTATTTTCTGAAATTAGGTTAGGAAATAAGGGTGATACATAATAATATTAATAATGGTAATAATAATAATAATAATAATAATAATAACAATGATAATACAAACTAATAATAATAAGAATAATAATACTAATAGTAATATTAAGGATAATACCATTAATATTAAATAAAATTATTAACACTTATAGAAAATAGTTTAGGAGCTGGGGAAGTTGGAGAACCACCTATGGTTAGTGGTGGAACCGGTGGCGGCGCGTGGCGGCGACGGCGGCCTCAATGGAGGAGGAAGAGAGGGGAAGGTGGATATGTAGGCTAAGAGAGAGGGAGTGGAGGGGTGTTTGAGGTGGAGGAAGGTGAAGTATGTGAAGAGGGGTGGAATGAAGGTGGTGGTGTAGCTAAGAGTGGCGGCGCACGGTGGTTGGTGCTGCGGCCGAAGGTGGTGGAAGGTGGTGGGAGATGGGGGAGGTAAGAGGAGAGGGAGGCAGGGGGAGATGACGGTATGGGAAGGTAGGGGAAGGTTCCCTGGGTGTTTTGGAGGGTGGAGGAAGTGCTGGTAGCGGCGGAATTGGAGGCGGAAGGCGGCGCGAGGGGCGGCGAGGAGCTAGAGTGGCTGCTCGGGTTGGTGACTTTGCATGGCCGGGGCGGCATGTGCAGGGCGAGGCAAGGGGTGATGGTGGTCTAGTTTCGTAGAGGGAAGTGCAGGGATAGTCTCGGTGGGCGGCGTTTGTTGTGGCGGTCGCCAGCGGCGGCGGAATAAGAAACTGTTTGGGCAGCGGCGAGAAGAAAATTTTCTAGGCTTGCGAAAGAGGGAGCTCGACTATGGATGCCCCTGAGGGTGTGTTTATAGGCTAATTGAGGGGGAAAACGACAAAGGGAGAAGAAGACAACCGAGGGCAGGTGAGACAGGTCGCCTACCGGCGGTGGCAGGCGGCGCATGCCCTGCAAATTGTAGGGTATGTTTGGCTCAGTGTAGGGAAAAAGAAAGGGTGGGAGCACGCATGAGGAGGGAGGACGAGTAGGCTGGGTCAAAAATGGAAAGGAAAGTGATGGGGGTGATAGAGGAGGACAGCCGGATGGAGCAGGTGGTTGTCGGCAGGCGTAGGACTGCAGGTCGGGGGTTGCAGTCTGCGTGAGGAAGAAGAAGACAGGGCGGGGTGGACCAAGCGGTCCAGGGCAAGAAAGAAAGGAAGGAAAGGCGGTCCAGCCGAGCAGAACGGGCGAGGGGGGTGGACGACGCACCTGGGCTGCGCGAGACGGGCTAGGGGAGTTTGGGCCGCAGCTGGCCCAATCAGGGAGGAGAGGGGAAAAATAAGGAGAGGAGAAAAAGGAAAAAGGAAAAGAAATGAGGAGAAGGAAAAAAAAGAAAAAGGAAAAGGAAAAAAAAAAGATATAATGGTTGGGTAGGGGTATTTCGTCTTTATTTATTTATATAACTAAGTTATATATTTAAATTTAATAATAATTATTTTAAGAAAAATAATTAAATCCATTTTTAGATTAATTAGGCTATTTTGGGTAAGTTTCATTAACTTCTATCTTAGTTAGTAAAAAGTCCAAATTTTTCCTAAATAATTCCTTTATTATTCTCTCCTTGTTTTCCATTATTACTTCCACTTAGTTTTTAATAAAATAATTTATTTACTTAATTCCCCTAATAAATCCCTATTTTGCCAAATTCCTAAATTAGGGTTTGGGGGTATTTCAGTAAATGAAAAAATTGAATGGTTGAGAATAAGAAAAATAAGGCCCATGTTCACCAACACAAAGACCTTGTGTTTTTACGAGAAATCTCAACATTTTCTAAAATAATGTAGGATCAAGTATGCCAAGAAAACTCAAGTAGTGTTCACAAACACAAATCCCTTGTGTTTTCTCACTTGATCTCCTTTTGACTCCAAACTTCTCTAAAAACCTATGTGTATAAATTTATGCTAGACTATGCACACAAATATAATTCATGATTTCACTATCTCCACCATGGCATAGTATTGTGTAAAAATAAGCAACAGGATCATAAAAGATCATCATAAATCTCTAGGTCTAAAGAACCCTTATGGTAAATGAGCACGAGCAAGCAATGGCTACGTTAGCATACACACTAGATCAACATTAGAAGTAACTCCTTGTATCATCTGAGCTTCAGAAACTAACTTTCCAAGTCAAATATCATTATCAGCTCCAATTATAGCCAACCACATAACCTTAGAACCTCTAAGGTCAAAAACTAGCACCCTAGTGTACCCCTAATCATCAAGACCACATGAAAGGTTAAAGTAACCTATCAAAAAAATAGTCGACAACATAGGGTCCATACAAACCAATATTATATGCACTAAATATCTTAGAATCCACACCATGCCTACCTAAGGTTTCTTCAAGGTGGCCACCACAAATAGGCTCACATCATGAGCAATACAAGGGTTAGTACTAATCACATCTTACATCCATTATCTCACAGCTATAGAGTATGAACAAGTGACTAGCATAACAGCATTGGATTTGGGCACATACAAAGTCTTTAGCTTTTTCTCCTTAGATATTTTGCTATAATAACCATAACATAGACACACAACAAAAGAATAACCGGTGAAGCATCATATACTAATGTCTAAGTCCACTAAAGAGACCACACCTCTTCAGCAACAACAAAAAAATACCACATAACAAAAAAAATAAGTAGCAAAAATGACCTTTCAGTCTAGCAGTGGATCCAACACACCAATACTTCTACTCGTAGTTTATAAGGAATAACTAACTCTACGTAAAGTAATTCCCACTTGCTCTACCTCTTGCCTATATTCCTCATCACTAAAAGAATCTGTACCATTTAGACCAACAATAACCTCTGCATAGCCTAAAGCACCCAACAGACTCTCCTTCTCCACTTTCTTGTCAATAAGGAATTCAAACTCCTAGAAGGTAATAGATCTAGATGTAATCATGTCACAAAATAAGGACCTAATAGTCATACCAATGACACTCCTACATCTCTGTCACATCAACCCAAGACCAAAAACAATTGAGTTACACACTGTTAATGTCACCCCAACTACAACCTTAATAGTTATGCTAACAAGCTCATATAATGTCCTAACCCACTTGTAAACACTCGCCACCACAAATCCTTTAGCAACCTTTAATGTGTCCTTCTTAATGACATATCTATAACCTTTGTTATTTAAGGAACATAGAGAAATCAAGATCTTGGTCATGTCAAGAACATAAGGAACAAAATATAGTGTCCTAACCACACCATCATGCATCTTCACCCTCATAGTCTCAATCCCAATAACTCTACATGAAACACCATTTTCTAAGACAATAACTCCACCTTAAATAATGTCATATGTCTAGAACCAGCTTTTGTTGGTACCAACATGGTAGGGCCATCCAAAATCCATTTATTAGCTAATTAGGTCTGTCCATTTATAGCAATCAGTACATCACCATCACCATCACCATCAATTATAGCGGCATCACTCTCATTATATACACCATCAATAGTATCTGTAGGTTTCCTACTGGGGTTATGTTTTCTAATATGGCCTTTCATGCAACAACCATGGAAGACCATAGCCTTGAACATATCCTTCCTCACTTTGGACTTCTTTTTATCATTAGACCCCCATGCTACAAGTCCCTCACCACATGAGTCACCTTGACATCCTCTAGTTAATTAATTATAAATCAATTTATATTGTAGAAAGGTATTCTTGACATATGCAGCAACAAATTCATCATTTCCCTATAATACAATCTCATGAAAATACTTAAAAAAAATAAGCAAAGAACATAACAATATAATAGCCAAATCCTCATCATCCAATTTAACAACTATATTATGCAAGTCTATAGCTACTTATAAAAAATAAGTAGAATTTTCAATAATAGATGATACAGTCATAGACAAGGATTCTAGATGGTAACAGTGATCTCTTTAAGCACTCCTTGCAAAACCTCATTTGACAAACACAATTAAATGGTGGATAGGGCCTTTAAATCAATATCCTCTAACTCCTCATCAAACAATGTTCCTAGCTTCTCCACTTGCTCAAATAATGATTTCTCCAATCCGTTAAAAATAAGGATTACCTTAATTTTTAATTTCCATAACTCAAAATTGATCAAATCTCTCAATTTTGAAAGTTATAAACTCCATTACAATACTGATCGATCACACACCTAAGCTTTATTACAATTATAGGGAAAAAATTCACCAAATGTGAATGCCTAGGACCTAATCTAACAAGCAATTAGGAAATACTAAGAATAAATTGAGATAATAATCGGAACATAATAACAACTAGGGAAATAATGATGATCATTACAACATGTAAAATCAGTGATTCCAAGGAGAATCAAAAAATCCTCACAATATAACTCAATACACAATTATCTCAGCAAACATAAGAGAAACCAAAAGTATAGGGTTTAGATAGGGTTTGATAAAGTACCACACATCATTAGGGCTTCATACAAATTAATTTTTAAAAGAGCATACCTAACACAAGTGAATGGTAGAAAATATAAAAACATGGTCCTTGTTTACCAATATGGGGCCCCTATATTTTTTCTAGAACTCTTAACTTTTTCCAAAATAATGCAAGATCAAGCATGCCAAGAAAACACAGGGCATGTTCACAAACATGGGGCCTTGTGTTTTCTTGCTTGATCTCGTTTTGGCTCCAAACCTCTCCAAACAGCTGTATGCATCAATTCATGTTAGACTACATACACAAATACAAGTCATAATCTCACAAATATGCATAACTACTATAAGGCATACCTTCTCTAGATAATCATTAGGTTTCAAAGGAACTTGACCACCCTAGTGAATCTTGATCATAGCTATTTCCAATCTAATTTATTTGAAAATAAATTGACCCAAATTATTATTTAATATATCATTGATTTGAACTTTAATGTTAAAAAAAAACATCTCAATTAATCTCTTTTCAACATTGTCCCTTAAGAAATGATGCTTAATATCTATGTGCTTTATCCTTGAGTGTTGCATTAGATGTTTTGTAATATTAATAGCACTAGTAGTATCACAAATGATTTGAATATAGTTTACCTTAGCACCAAAACCATGGAACCATTACTTAATCCATAGAAACTAAGCAAAACATGAAACAACCAAAACATATATAGCTTCAATAGTTGAGAGTGCAACTAAGTTTTGTTTCTTAGAAACCTAAGATATCAAACATTGTCCTAGAAATGTTTTCATGCCAAAAGTGTTCTTTCTATCTACTAAATAACCAAAAAAATTAGCATCACTATACCCATAAATTTTATAGTGAGATCCTTTAGGATACCAGAAGCATAGATTATCATTTCCTCACATATATAAGTTAAGGAGGTATATAGTTTTCTAGGATTAGTAGGCTACTACAAACGATTCATCTAAGATTATTCTAGGATTGCTTATCCTTTCACTACATTGTTGAAGAAGATGACTTGATTTCATTGTGATGATAAGTGCTTAAGAGGAGATTAACTTTAGCACTAATGCTTACCTTATCGTCAAGTATGGAGGGATTTGAGGTGTATAGTGACATAACCAAGCATTGTTTAGGGTTTGTGTTGATGCAGCATAGGAGGGTAGTGGCTTATGCTTCTAGCTAGTTAAAGAAGCACAAGTAAAATAATCCTACACATGATCTTAAGCTAGTTATAGTGTTTTTTACCATAAAGATTTGGAGACATTACCTATATGGTGTACAATGTAGGTACTACAAGGACCATAAAAGCTTCAAGTACATTTTTCACTCAATGAGAGTTTAACATAAGACAATGGAGATGGCAAGAGTTAGTTAAGGGATATAATTTGTAGTTGACCAACCATGATGGTAAGGCCAACATCATAGTAAATGCTCTCAGTAGAAAGAATTCACACTCTCTAAGCTCATTGGTTATTTCAGACTAGATTTGGCAAGAGCTTCAAGACATGGGCATAGAGATCATTGGGTTCGGAGATCTTTAGATAAGGATGAGCGCTCTCACAATCACACCAACCATCACTAACAAGATCCAAGCTAGTCAGATAGGAAATTTCAAGCTTGAATAGATTAAGTGGGTTATATCATGGGGTAGAGGAGTAGGGGGTTTCATATTTTTCAGGATGGTAGTATCCATTTTAGAGCTAGATGGTGCATTGCATAGAGTTGTGATGAGCTTAAGAAGAAGATTCTAGTAGAGAATCATCATGCTCCTTATTCCATCCATCTCAAAGGGGATATGATGTAGGACTAAATGGTCAAGATTTAGCATTTATTATTATAGATTATATTTTCCTTTACCTAGAGAGAATACTAATTATGGATAAAACTTGCAAAATAAGTCACTAGCAAAAAAGACATGTGCATGGTATGCATGGGATGTATGAGAAAGTTTTTTAAAACTTAAGTGGCATGTGTTTAATCTTTATTTAGTGTGTTGTTTACTTATTTATTTTGTTAATTAGTTACATTATGATTACCTAGATTTAAAAGAATTCTCCTACAAAAAAAATCATCATGCGAACATAATAATGGCACCTTTTAAGGCACTATATGGACAAAACTATCGTAGTCCCATATGTTAGAGTAACTCAAGCAAGATAGTTGTGTTGGGACTAGAGATGGTAGAGGACTTTACCAGGCATATTAGACTGATTCAAGATCACATGAAGGTTGCCCAAGATAAGTATAAGAGTTATGCAAACCTATGGAGGAGGAAAGATGGGTATAAGATGGGTGACCAAGTCCTTTTGAAGGTTTTGCCACAAAGGGAGTGATGCATTTTGGTCTGAAAGGGTAAGCTTAACCTACGTTACATTGGACCATATAAGATTTTGGATAGGGTTGGAGAGGTTACCTACCCACTTACCTTGTATTTCGAGATTTCATGTGTGCATCATGTCTTTTACATCTCTCAATTGAGGAGGTATGTGGATGATCCATCACACATTATTCAACTAGAGATAATTGAGCTTGACAATGTGTTGATTTATGAGGAGCAACTATTGAGGATCCTTGATTCCAAGACCCTAGAGATACATTTGAAAGTCTTCCTACTAGTGAAGGTTTTCTAGTCATACCATGGAATGGAGGAGGCCACTTTGAAGTCTAAGGAGGAGATTAAGATGAAGTATTCAAAGTGGTTTTCTTAGGTGTATTATGTGACCGCCTCTTTTAAGGGGGTAGTACCCTTTTCTTTTATAACAACCATTAGTTGTTGTATTCTATTTAGTTGATGATTTAGGGTTCTCTTATGTTATACATTTACAATAATACGTTTCTTTTGTAAACTTTGGGGACAAAGTCTCTTTTAAGGGGATAGTGTTGTAATACCCCATCCTAAAATTCTTCAACATGTGTTTAAAATTATGTTGATATAAAATGAATTAGGTTTAGTTTTGAAAAGGGCTTAAAATTCTAATAGAAATTTGAATTTTAGGCATACTGGTTGACTAGTATGCTCAGAGATTGACAATTTTATTCTTAATGAACCAAACGAATGGTTTGCTCAAACTAATAGATTGGTGATCCTACAATTTCAAATCCTTTTCTTATTTAGTTTTGAATTTGTTTCTAGTGTTTATAAAGCTTCTAATTAGAATCTATTTGTGCTAGTGAACATATTTTGGTGCTTTGGAATTATTTTTACATTATTCAGATCATTATATGAATTTCTTTAGCTAAAGTTCTTCAAAAATCACTTTTTGATGTATACCTCACATTCTCTCTTCACCCTCACATTCCTCTCTCTCTTATGGTAGTTAGGTTATGTGTTTGACTTCATGCACTCATTTGCTAACTCACCAACCTTATGCCATGTCTCTTCCCGACTACACTCAAGCTCCCTCACTCCATCATATTTTCTCTTATACTTTGGTTACCCATACTCAACCATACTAGTCTTTTCTCTCTCTCTCCCGTGGATTTTGACCAACTCTATCTTCTACATACTCTATTCTTGATTCATTTTCATTTCTCACCTATTATTATTGCTCCCTTATTACTCTCCCTTAGTGAAATTTACTATGATGAAGCCTGAATAGGTTTCAAGAAGTTTCACTGGATCGTGAATCGAGTGTGGGGTTCAACTACACGCGAGAATCGGCCTAAGGAGTTTAATCTAAAGGAAGATTAGAAAAACTCAGAGCGTAGTTATAATCAACGGCTACTGAATTTGGATTAATAGAAAGAAATTCGAGAAGAAGATCAAGGAAGAAGAAGATCGAGCGAATGAGTCAGTCGCGAGAGAGAGATTCCAGAGAAAATACGATCGAATTATATTCGGCCAAAAAATTGTCCTCCAGAATGTCCTGTATACGCCTTATATATGGGCATATACAATACACACAATACAGGCCCTTATACAGATGATGGGCTCAATTACAAAACACAACATATCAACCCAATAACTCAACCGGCTAATATAAACAAACAAATTGTTGGTGTTGTAATAATAAATCAGCCCAACTTAATTTTCACTAGCCAAATTATGCCAGCGAATGCATCATATGGGATAATCAACAATTTAATACAGCAATTTCCTTTCAGCAACAGCAACCAGTAGCATCTATACACAGCAGCTCATCATGATCCATCTCCCATAATCTGATTTAATTTCCTAATTAGCGACACAATAAGAAAAGTAATTATATGTGTAATATAATTTACAACAATTAATAGAATTATTTAAATACAAATTATTAAGATACACATCATACTAAGTGTTGAGTATTCTCTATTTTCTTCCTTTTTCCTCTTTATTGAGAAATCAAAGGCTAGCTCTTATTTACTTCCTTAGTTGAGTATTATCTCTATTTTCTTCTTTTGAGCTTGTCTTTTGTTTTCCCTTGTTTCTCTTAAGCAATGAATGATTAAGGTTTGAGAAAGGTTGAGGGTTGTAACTTCATTTTCCTTAGAATTCTATTTCTGAGGAAATGTTAAGTTCTATTTTAATTCTTCTTCTTCCTCTTCTTCTAATTTTCTTTGATCTTAATGGAGGTTTTTTTTAAGAAAAAATAAGTTTTAATGGTTTTGTCTTTTGATTGTCTTAGCAAATTGAGGTTTTGCTAGATGGCCATCATATAGAAGTTTGTGCTAGAAGATTTGCTTTATAACAAGGCATTCTTATCTCTAATATGAATAAAGTGTTGTCTTGTTTGTTAGGGTTTTGAGTCCTTGGTATATTATATGATGTTTATGTAATATGTCATTCTTAATTTTGAGCATATTTCTATATTTCAAATTATGAAGTTTTGGGGCATGTTTGAGTATTTTTAATATTATGCATAAGTTGGTGAACTTCAAGCATGATATATTTGAGTATTGATCCCTAACATTTTTTTATGTGAATTCATATGAGGAGTATGTATTTTATGTATTTTATGATATAGAAGAATATAAGGATTAATATGGTAACATTTAGTGAAATTATGCTTAGTGGATCACAAGTTTTGGTGATCTTTTATCTAGACTAGTGATAAAGTTGTTGAATCAATTGAATTGTTGTGTGAACGGTCGCTTAGTTTGGAAATTTTTGTTTAGCTAGTCATAGGAGCAGTTGATTGGTTTGGTGTAACCAATTGACTAGTTCTTATGAGCAGTTGATCAGTTTGTCAAATCCATCAACTTGTTAGCCTTATGACTAGAGTGGCTTGTTCTCCACTTAGACCCATCAACTAGTATAATCAAATCAATCGACTAATATCCCACAAACAGTTAACTAGTATAACCAACCAATCAATTGTTCCATTGGCTTTATTTTCTTTTCAGGTATTGTACAACCTAACCAATTGATAGGTCCAACGGACAGATTGACTGATCAACCAAATTTTCATCTTGTTTGTGTGTTACCTAATGTTCTTCCTTTGAGTCTTCTATATTAATGTTTCTATATAACTAAAACATTTTGGTCATGATTTCAACCATATGTAACCTTAATTTAATATGGATCAAAATGATTATAATGTTATGCCTTATTTGGTTGAGTTTGGTGTTCTCTTGAAACATCTAAGTTGGTCACTTGTATGCCATACTTAGTTCTTTGGTAGTAACACTTAAAACATCCAACTGGTTTGATATTTGGAATTTGATAATGAAATCTTAGAGGCCTATCCACTATGAATACTTAGGGTTTGATTATCTTTTGATCCCTTAGTTGTAGTCCCCCGAAATTTTAAAAACCTATAATTCAATAAAAAGCTTTTATTTGGGATAAATTAGCTTTTAAAATTAGTTAATTTAATTGCGTTATGGATTTTTAAGCATATAAAATTAGATAGGAATATTTAATAAATTAAAATAAATATTTAATTATTTTATCATACTCATTTTATTTGAATAAATTCTCAAACCAACATTTTTCTAAAATTAACCTTTTTAAACCCATATATTAAATTATATTAAATTAACTTATTATATTTTTTATCTACCAAAAATATTACATTTTATTATTTTATAAATTAAATTATTTTATTTTCCCCATTTTCCCTTTCCTTTTTCCCTTTTTCCTTTTCCTTCTCCTTCTCCTTTTTCTCCTTTTCCTCCTTTTCCTCCTTTCTTTCTTTTCCCTTTTTCTGTCCTTCAGGCCGTCAGACCCTGGCCTACCCTTCCTCCTTGCATTGGGCCGCAAGCTTGCTTCTTCTCATTCTTCTCCTTCCCCCGCATGCGCCGCCTGACCCAACCCCCTTTTTTCTTTTCTTCCCTTCTCCCCCTGACGGAGCTGACCCACTTCTTCCTTTTTCTCCCTCATCAGCCTACCCCTCTTTCTTTCTTTCTTCTTCTACCTCCTTCCCCAACCACCTCCGCCATGCACGACCATGGCCGACCACCCTACCTACAAACCTTTTGCCTCCCTACTACTCTCTCCCTCCCTCCCTCTCTCTCTCTCTCTCTCTCTCTCTCTCTATCCCTCCCTCCCTCCCTCCCACTGTTTTTCCTATCCTTTTTCGACCCAACCAATCCTTCTCTCTCCTCACGCATGCTTCCCCTTTCTTTCTCTTCTTCCCTTCCTTCTCCCTACTACCCGACCGGCAGCCTACCACCCTACAACCTACCCCAGCTAGCCACCTACTCCCCTCTACTCCCTCTTCTTTTTCTTCTCCCTTCCTGCTTCATCCTGCCTATTTTTTTAGCCTCCTTTCCCTTCCCCGATCTGAGGGTTGTTGACGAGCTAACCCGAGCCGAACCGGGGTAGGTTTGGGCTTGGCTTTTTTACTAAACAAGTATAAAAATGAAGCCTGAGCTAGGCTTGTTTATAAACGAGCCGAGCTTTTAACGAGTCGAGCTGGACTTTTAACGAGCCGACTCTCGAGCTTTGGTGGTAAACGAGCCAAGCTCACGAGCTTTTGCACTATAAACGAGCTCAAGCCCAAATTTATTAAGCTCAATCTTGGCTCGTTTAATAATCGAGTCGAGCTCGAGCCTAATTTTTAAGCTTGTTTAATAAGCGAGCCAAGCCGAGTCGAGCCGTTAACGAGCCGAGGCCAAAAAGCTTGTGAGCCGGCTTGGTTAACGAGCCGAGCCCAACAGCCTTAACGATCGGCGATCTCCTCCTCTCCATTTTCTTCTCCTTCATCCTCTCCCCCCATTTTTGCACCACTGCCCCCTCCGCCACTTTCTCCACCTCACCAAACACCGGCACCACCTTCTACATCCTTCTACTCCTGCCCTGCACCACCACAAAACCCCCCAAGCCACCCTGCAACCCCCTTCTTCCTCTCCTCTTCTTTTTCACATCTTTTTCTTCCTTCTCGGAAACCACCCTGCACCTCCTCCTTCTACTGCCATCCCGCCTTCTCTGCCACCACCTGAACCACAACCACTCCCTGTGACCTCCCCTACCACCCCCACACCTCCTTTGGTTGAAACCAACACTTGCAGCCCCTTATTTTCCTCCTCCGTTTTCCTTCCTTATCAGCCCTCTCCACCTCAACAGCCATCGTAGCAGCCTCACTATTGTCGCCATTACTTCCCTTTGCCGCAAAAAACCTATCCCCGACCACCACCTACACCACCTCTCCACTCCTGCACCTTTCCTTTGCCCTAAATCCTCCTCCACCAACTCTTTTTCCTAGCCCCAAAACCCTAACCTGAAAACACCCCTTTCCTTCTTTTCTTCCACCACCTTCGACCCCTTCTAACCCTTATTTTGCATGCAGCTCATGCTGCATGAGTAGTTTTTTTTTTGCTGCCTTCTTTTAGGTTATTTTGGTTAATGATTTTAAGGTATAATAATAATTTAATTATTTCATTAATTAGGTTTTATAAAGTCTTATGCTTTGGTTTTCTTATTTCTAATATGATAAGTATTGATATTATTTTTAGGTATTGGTTTTGCTAATCAAAGCTTGAATCTTTAACCAGGATACTAGTAAGGTTTGATTTTGTGGGAAATAAGGTAATCATTAAATCCCACTAAAATGCATGGATAAACATATGCTAGCACATTATCATTTTAATATGTTGTTTTGCATGATACATGTTATTTAATATAATGTATGTAGTTGCTTATATTGATTAATATAAAGGAGAGCATGCTAGTTTATATGTCATATGTGGAAATATTGCTTAAGGAAAGAGTTTGGTTATTAATTAAAATGTAGTACTTGTGTAAGAGTGTGGCCTAATATGTGCGAGTGCTAATGAGTATTATGTTGAAATATAATAGGTGGTGGAGTTGGATAACAAGAATGGAGTATTTATATTACTATTTTATATAGTGATGATAATTTAATAAAAGTGGTGTAATAAGGGGCAAAATGGTAATTTTGGAAGTAAAGGGTAAAATGGTAACATTAGAAGTAAAGGGTAAAATGCTAATCTCAGAAGAAAGGGGTAAAATGGTAATGTAGGAAGTAAAGGATAATGTAATACCCCAAAAATTTCGAAAACCTATATTTTAATAAATTACTTTTATTTGGAATAGAATTGCTTTTAGATTATTTATTTTAATTATTTTATGGATTTTAGAGTATGTAAATTTGGATAAAATTATTTAATAAATTAAAAATAAATAATTTTCTATTTATCATATTATTTTATTTGAATAATTTTCCAAACTAATATTTTACCAACCTTATCCTTTTTAAACTAATATATTAGATTATAATAAATTAAATTATTAAATTAAATAAATTATCAAGAATATTACATTTTATGATTTATAAAATTAATTTAATTTATTTCCCCTATTTTCCCATTTTTCCTTTTTCTTTTCCTCCTCCTTTTCTCCTTTTCTTCTTTCTTCTCTTTTCCTTTTTCTCCCCCTTGGGCCGCCCGCCCGGCCTGCTCTCCCCTCTCCCCCGCGCGTTGGGCCTTCGGCCCGTCTCCCCCTTCTCTCCCTCGCTCGCACGCCCGTCTCCCCAGCCCGCCTCCTTCCTTTATTTTTTTTCCCTGGACCGGCCGGCTCCCTCCTTTTCTGCGCCGGTCCAAGCCGCCCCGTCCCTTTCTTCTTCTCCCCTCTTCTCCTCCACGCCCGACCACCTGCACATTCGACGCCATGCCTGCTGCCACCCGCCTGCACCCATCACTGTCACCACCTGCTCCCTCTCCCTCTCTCTCTTCCCCCGTCGCTTTCCTTCCTTTTTCGAGCCAAACCGGCCCTGGACCAGCCCCGCATGCCTCTCCCCCTTTCCTTCTTCTTCCCTCCTTTCCCCTACCACCCTGCGATGCCCTGCCACCCTAAGCCTGCCCTCCGATCAGCCCCTATTACCCTACCCTTCCTCCTCTTTTTCTTCTCCCCTTCAGCCATTTCCCTGCCCATTGTTGTCGAGCCCCTCACCCCCGATCCTCCCTTCTCTCTCTCATCTTCTTCCTCTCCCATTTCCACCCTATTTTGCGTCGCCACCACCGTCCGCCGCTCCTGCGCCTCACCAACCCTATGCGCCGCCTTCTGCCACCGCCTACTACCACCCTACACCACCACATAGCCCCTTCGAGCCCCGCACTTCCCCCTTTCTCCTCCTCTTCCTTTTTCTTCCCAGCTTTTCCCCTTACCGCCAAGCCACCTGCAACCGCCTCTACCGCCGCCGTCCGGCCACCTCTGCCGCCACCCAACCCACCTTTCGACACCCTGCAACCCCCTCTACAACCGCCATCCATTAGTTGGCCGAAACCAACCCTTGCACCCCTCCATTTTTCCCTCCACTTTTCCTTCCTTCTCAACCCTTCCCCTTCGACCCTTCTCGGCAGCCAACTTCGCCGTCTCCGCCGCCCTACGCCGCCGTGAAACCACCCTTAGCCTCCACCTACACCCCCTCTTCACTTCTGCACCATTCACTTGCCTTAGAACCTCCCCTAACCACCTTATTTTCTAGCCTAAAGACCCTAACCCGAAAATGGTTTATTTTTCTCCCTTCACCCCCTTCGAACCCTTTTCTCCCCATAATTTTGCATGAGACTCACGCTGTTCATGCAGCGTGAGCTCCCCTCCATTTTAAAAATTATTTGGCTAATTTTTAAGGTATAATGGTATTTTATGTTAAGTGTTTTATTAATTAAAATTATAAAGTTTTATACTTGGATTCTTATTTCTAACATAAATATGATGGATATTATTTTTAGGTGTTGAGTTGCTAATTATGCTTGGTAAGATTGTTATTTTGTGGGATTAAGGTAACCATTAATCCTCCCTTAAATATGTGGAAAAACGCATGCTAGCACATTTAGGGTTTAGTATGATTTTATGCATGTTTTGTATGCTTAGCATGATATGTTTATGGTTTCTTATATTGTTTGTTAAAAAGAAAAAGCATGATAACTTTTGTGCCATATGTAGGTGTGTTAAATAAAGAAGGAGTTGGAATATGGATAGAAATGTTAAACACTTGTTTATGATGTACCATGTTGTTAATGCATGAATGATGTTATTGTTTAAGGGTATTTTAGTAATTATGCTTATGAGGTATATAAATCAATGTGTGTAGTTGCTAATGAGTATTATGTTGAAAAATGACAAGTTGGTGGACTTAGATGATAAAAATGAAGTATTAATATCATTATTTTATGTAGTGTTAGTAAATTCATAAAAATGGTGAATAAAGGGGTTGAGTGGAAATTTTATAAGTGAAAAGGGTATTTTGGTAATTTTTGAGATAAAAGATTAATATGGAAATTTTATGATTAAATGGTTAAATGATAATTTACAAGTAAAGGATAAAATTGTAAGTTGTGAGAAAGAAGGGTAAAATGGAAATTTGGGAAGTAGGGGAAAAATAGTAATTTTGGATGAAGGAGGGCATTATGGTAATTGTTCAAGTAAAAAGGGCATTATGGTAATTTTGGAGGTAGAGGGGCAAAATCGTAATTTCATAAGTAAAGGGTAATATGGTAATTTTGTAAATGAAAGGATATTATGGTAAACTTGGGAGTAAGGGGTAACTTGGTAATTATGATAACGACAAAAGATAATTTAGCAATTAAATTATGATTGTAGAAGGGCAATTGGATAAGTATGATACTATAGAAGGGTAATTTGGTAAATTAACCAATTAAATGGCATTATGGTAATTTTAATAATGGAGAAGGGTAATATAGTAATTTTGATTATGAAAAAGGGTAAATTAATATTGGTAATTATGAAGAAGAGTAATTTGGGATTTGTGATAAATAAAAAGGGTAAATGGCAATTAAAATAATTGAGAGGGGTAAAATGGTAATTATGATAAAGGAGAAGGGCAATTTGGTAATTTGTTCAACTAAAGGGGCAATTTGGTAATTTAGCCGATAAAAGGGTAAAGTGATAATTGTTTAACCAACTAAAGGGGCAAAATAGTAATCATGATAATGAAGGAGGGTAATTTAGTAATTTATCCAACTCAAGGGCAGTTTTGTAATTATAACAAAAGAGAAGGGCGATTTGGTAATATAACCAACCAAAAGGGAAATATGATAAGTGTAGTCATTATGAGGGGTGAATGGTGATCTAAAAAGTGTAGGAGACAATTTGGTAATCTAAAGTGGACAAGGGGTAATTTGGTAATTATGTAACCTTAAGGGTAATGTGGTAATTTATCAAGTAAGGAATGGACACTTAACAATTATATAAGTAAAGGGCAAATGAGTAATTTGTACCTAACACGTCTTTGAGATTGTGGAACATTAATATGATTAAATAATGCTGATTAGCCAAGTAAGAGTATTTGATAATTAGGATGGCCTTGATGGTTTCTCTGTGACATCCTGGATAATCCTCTGAATAAGAAACGATTAATGATATCGAAACGATTGAAAGTGAATAAGTATCGGATTATCGTGCTTTTCGTGATCACCTTAATTAAGACACTATTACTTAAAGTGAAAGACCTCGAGATCGGGAATGGTGACTCCTTAGGGGTCGCTACCCTAAGGACGTGGTTTAGTCCACGATTATTCTGGTATTTGCTGGTGTGCCTTTGTGCCCCAGCCAGGCCCTATATCTTACTCTTCCTAGCTCTACGGACCTAGTTAGGGGGTATGCATACTTATGGATTAGGTGTCCTTGTCGGTAGGGTACTGAGTTAGTTTTATGCACCAGTACGACCAGTGTACCTTTGCGTCCTTGGGTTCATGGTTAAAGGGTACCGAGTAGCTGATATGCACCGGTACGACCGGTGTACCTTTGTGTCCCGGGTTATCGATCTCCCATTAGAGGCAAATAAATATGATTGATGTGCTGATTAAAGAAAGGAAAGATACTATAATTGAAAGTGGAATATTAATGAGCCGGGCCCAGTGATTTATGATATTACGTACCGGTCCACCGGTTATAATAGTGGTCCAGGAGCGTGTTGCCCTGGTAGGTGATTATGAGTACCGGTCCACCGGTTATAATAGTGGCCAGGAGCGTTGTGCCCTGGATGATGATTACATATATATTTCGGTCCACCGGCTAAAATAGTGGGGGTCCCGAGCTCAATAAAATCAGTTATGTATGTGAATAAGGTTATGGAAAAATACTAATCACTTATAGTGGAACACCATGTGAGTCGGGGCCAGACCGGTCCACCGGCAAATAATAGTGGTCAGGTGCATTCTGCCCTGTGTGTTTATCTTCCAGTCCACCGGCAATAATAGTGGTCAGGTGCGTTTTGCCCTGTGTGTTGACTTCCGGTCCACCGGCTATAATAGTGGGGTTCTCATACTCACATGGATATAAAATATGATATTGATGGATTAATGACAGAATAATGGCTTAAGGCCCAAAGTATCAATCGTGACTTATAAAGTATTATGTTTTCCCTTATTGTGTATGCATCTCTCATTATTTATATGTGTGTGGCTTGCATTGTGTGCCGTATGCGGGTCTGTCTTTAAGTGTGGTATTAAAGGGTTACTCAGTACCGTAGTACTGAAGGGATTCCCTTTATGGGGCCCCTGCCTATTCAATGGCAGTGCCCTTGCAGGTATTTTCAGGTGCTACTCAAGTGGGTTACAGGAAGGAGAGTAAGGAATTTTCCGGTATCATGGATTTTTTCTCTTTCTCATTTAAATTCTTGGTTTTAAATGTTAATGTTGTTAAAGTAACCACCATTGGTGGATTTTATTTCTGAAAACGATTTGATGCGCTACTCTGATTTAAATATGTTGAAGCTTGCAATTTACTCTGATTTATGCATGTTGAACGTCTTTCGAATTGTATTTCATTTTCTTAGCCTTAGCACTTGGTACTGGAACTGTATGAGTGAACCGGTCTAGTACTAAGTGTGGCGGTAATACTCCCAAAGTTCACGTTTATTTATCTGCTTCCGCTAATCTTCCTTTAATTAACGAAATTTTTCAGTAGTGAATTTTGGGGGTGTTACAGATAAAATGGTAATCTTGGAAGTGAAGGGCAAAATGGTAATTTTGGAAGTAAGGGGAAATGGTAATTTTGCAAGTAAAAGGGTATTATAGTAATTTTGGAAGTAAAAGGTAAAATAGTAATCTTGGAAGTAAATGGTAAAATGGTAATCTTGGAAATAAAGGGTAAAATGGTAATCTTGGAAGTGAAGGGCAAAATGTTAATCTTAGAAGTAAAGGGTAAAATGGTAATTTTATAAGTAAAAGGGCGTTATGGTAATTTTGGAAATAAAGGGCAAAATGGTAATTTTGTTAGTAAAAGGATAAAATGGTAATGTTGTAACTAAAGGATAAAATGATAATTATAATAATGGAGAAGGGTAATTTGGTAACTTAACCAACTAAAGGGAAATTTGGTAATTACGATTAAGGATGTAAACAGGGCAGATTTTACTGAAAATCTAATGGATGTTATCCGATGGATATTTAAATGAATATGGATAAACAGATATAGATGATGGAAAAAAATACCCGTCGAGTTCGGGTACGGATACGGGTATGGGATATCCATACCTATACCCATAACCATACCCGTATCCATATCCGTACCCATTTACCCAATATATAATTACCTTTTTACACTTAATTTTAAAATAAATATAGTATAAATTAAGGTTAAAATTATCATTTAGCTTAACTCTAAATGGATTTATCCATCAGGTAATAGATTTATCCACCAGATAATATCCATTAACCGATAAACGGATAATCCATCGGGTAATAGATATCCAATAGATACGGATATGGATGTATTAGCGGATATGGATTGAGGTACAGGTAGGGATTCAGGTACGGATACAGGCATGGGTATACTCGCCCCAAACCCGCCCCGTTTACATCCCTAATTATAATAATAGAGAAGGGCCATCTGGCAATTTAGCCAACTAAAGGGTAGTTTGGTAATTATGATAACGGAGAAGGGTAATTTGGTAATTATGATAATGGAGAAGGGTAGTCTGGTAATTATGATAATGAAGAAGGGCAATCTGGTAATTTAACCAACTAAAGGGTAGTTTGGTAATTATGATAACAAAGAAGGGTAATTTAGTAATTATGATAATGGAGAAGGGCAATTTGGTAATTTAACCAACTAAAGGGTAATTTGGTACTTATGATAATAGAGAAGGACATTTTGGTAATTATGATAATGGAGAAGGGTAATTTGGTAATTTAACCAACTAAAGGGCAATTTGGTAATTATAACAAAGGAGAAGGGCAATTGGTAATCTAACAAACCAAATAGAAATATGATAAATGTAACAATCAAGGGTGATTGGTAACCTAATAAGTATGGGAGATAACTTGGTAACCCAAACCGAGTAAGGGGTAATTGGGTAATTATGCAATATGAAGGGTAATATGGTAAATTTGCAAGTAAGGAAGGGATGACTTAATAATTATACAAGCAAGGGATAAATTAGTAATTCGTATCTAATATGTAGATGGGATAACGGAGTTTCATAATAAGACTCAAGTCACACTAAATAGTAAGATAATGGTGTTTGACAATTAGTAAGTATCATGAGAACAAAACCTAAATCAAAATTCGTTTAGATTATGATGGCCTTAATGATTCATCTGTGTTATCTTGGATAACCGTATGAATAAGAAAAACCTAATGATATCATAACGATAAAAAGTGAATAAGTATCTGATTGTTATGCTTTTCGCGATCACCTTAAATAAGACACTAGTAATTAAAGTGAATGACCTCAAGATTGAGAATGGTGGCTCTTTAGGGGTCGCTATCCTAAAGACGTGGTTTAGCCCATGATTATTCTGGTATTTTTTGGTGTGCCTTTGTACCCCAACCAGGCCCTATATCTTACTCTATCTAGATCTACAGGCCTATTTAGGGGGTATGTATACTTATGGATTAGGTGTCCTTGTTAGTAGGGTACTGAGTAGCTGTATGCACCAGTAAGACCAGGGTACATTTACGTCCTTGGGTTGCTAGTTGAAGGGTACTGAGTAGCTTGTATGCACCAGTGCGACCGGTATACCTTTATGTCTTGGAATCTTGATCTCCCTATCAAGACAAATAAATAGAATTGTTGTGCTGATTAAAAAGGGAAAACACTAATTATGAAAGTAAAAGATTAATGAGCCAGGCCCAATTGAATTATATTATGAGTACCGTTCCACCGGATATAATAGTAGCCCAGGAGAGTGTTGCCTTGGAAGATGATTATAAGTACCAATCCAACAGATATAATAATGGCCCAAGAGCATGTTGCCTTGGAAGATGTTTATGAGTACCAATCCACCGGATATAATAGTGGCCCAAGAGCATGTTGCCCTAGATGATGTTTATATGTATTTAGGTCCACTAGCTATAATAGTGGGGGTCTCGAGTTCAATAAACCCAATTATGGATGTGAATGAATCATGAAAAAATACTAATCACTTATAGTGGAACACCATGTGAGTCGGGGCCAGACTAATCCATTAGCAAATAATAGTGGCCAAGAGCATTCTGCCTTAGAGACTGATCCATCGGCAATAATAGTGGTCAGAAGTGTTCTACCCTATGGCTCCATTTGGATTGGGGTGAATCGAGGTAGGGGTAAATATTAAAAATTAACCTAGGTGAAGGGAATGGAGGTGAATCGGGGTGAATATTTTAAAATTCTGTTTGGATGATATTAACCTAACCTGGGTGAATCGGGGTGAATGTTTTAAAATTTTCGTTTAAATTAAGGTGAATGAAGATTATAATAATAAAATAAATGATATTTATACCCTTATATTAAATAAATAAGTCCTATTGAGGGGTATTTTGGTCCTATCAAGTCAAAAATTTACTTATTCTTTCACCTTCACCTCCGTTACCCCCGAAATCGGAGGTTAATAAAAACGAGGTTAATCGAGGTGAATGGAGGTGAAACATTAACCTCGATTCACCCAGGCAAAATTATTAACCTGATACCCAAACGGGGTGAATCAATTCATTCACCTCCATTAACCTCCTTCCACCCCAAAACAAACAGACCATATATGTATTCTGGTCCACCGACTATAATAGTGGGGTTCCCACACTCACATGGATATAAAATCCGAGAGATGATTGAATAATGATGGACTAATGGCTTAAGGCTCAGAAGTATTGATTGTAAGTTTTGACCTATTAATATTGGCTTGTTAAGTATGTGAATGTTGTGTATGCATCTCTTATTAATTTTGTTTCATGTGTTGCATTGCATGCCTGCTTTTTAGTGTGTTTTAAAAGGATTACTCAATACTGTAGTACTGAAGGGTTCCATTCGTGGGGCCTCTACCTATTCAATGGGCAGTGACCCTTGCAAGTCCATTTTCAGGTGCTATTTAAGTGGGCAACATCGAAAGAGCATAAAGGAACTATCCGAAAATTCATAAGGTTGTACTCTTTCTCTTTTTAAACCCCAGTTTTAATGTGGTCCTTTTTTTAGTAACCACCACTGGTGGAATTTATTCTTGTAAATTGTTATATCTGCTACTCTGATTTAATTATGGTTTAAGTTTCTCGTAGATTGTATTTTTCTCTTTCAGCCTTAGCACTTGGTATTGGAACGGTAGGAGTGAACCGATTTGGTACTAAGTGTGGTAATAATATCCCTAGAATTTACAATTTTATTAGTTTGCTTTTGCTAATTCTTTTAATAAAACAAAATTTTTCAATAGTGAGTTTTAGGGGTGTTACACTAGTCTAGGAGACCAAGCATGGTAAATGTTAAAGATCCATGAGAAAAGCCCCTTGCACTAGCACTAGTGTGGTGGGTGAGGCAGACCCAAAATTAAACATATGCCCCCTCACCTAGGATACCAAGTGTGGTGGATGTTGAAGATATTTGAGAAAATCCCCTTTGCACTAGAGTGAGTGGTGATGGGAGTTACAATCCTACATATGTCCCAATCTTGGAATATTGACATCTATTTAATGCTATGGCAATGTGCTTCAAATGATGCACACCCAAAATTAAGTATATTATTCTCACCTAGGAGACCAAGTGTGGTGGATGAGGAAGATCCTTGAGAAAACCCCTTTGGTAATGATGCAATGTGGTGGTGGGAAGGATAATCCTATGCTAGTCCCATCATGGAATATTAAAATTATGTGTTCAACTTTAATATGGCTTGTTATGGAGACTCATGCTTGTATGGAAATGTGTATCCTAAGGCCTTGCCCTGATATATATAAGTTATCCATACTCTTATGTGCTCTCTTTCTAAGTATGTTGCATACCATATTATTGTATGATCTCAATGTGCAGCATTAGCCCTTACTATATTTTAGGTAGTTTTTTTTACCAGTACTATACCATATTGATACTATATTTGTGTGGTCACTATGATGATCTTGCTACTATTCTGATAAGTAGTGGACAATTTGTAAGGATGTGATTCTTAGTTAAAGTATGTTGAGGATGATGTCGTAAGCCAATAGATGTTCATTGCTTGGGGTTCGAGAATTAATTTCCTATTTAGTTAAGAGTTAGGCTAACCTATAATACCCCACATTTTTGTATGAAAGTTGAATGAGAATTTTGCCAAATTTTTGGCCTTTGATTTTGATTTAATATTATGATTTGGTTTGGGACAAACTTTTTATTTGAATTCACGTTGAAAAATGAAGTTTATTGAGTTTTGCAGACAAACCCATCAAATAGCTCCATGAATAGATCAACTGGTTTATAGTTTCAGCTAATTTTTGTCCCTCGAATAAACCGATCAACTGGTGGTTGAACAGTCAACTAGTAGACTTAAACCTGTGGACTAGTTTGTTGAGTTTGTCATATTTTCGAGCTTTATTTTTATGGAAAATCCCTTACACTAAATTAGAACCTTACCAACAAATGCAAGATTATCCCTAAAAGATTTCTAACCATTTTTATGATGCATTTAAGCCAAAATATTGCCTTGATTTGATCTAGAGGTTGATTGGGACAATTGATGGGGATAGATGACCTTATCATTATCTTCTTCCTCCTCTCTCCTCTACACAATTCTGAGATGAAATGCTTCAATCTCCGGTATGCGACTAAACAGTTAGAAGATTCCTTCCATGCTAACCTTCTATTATTCCATTGGCAAATGCCCATTCTTTTATAATTATTCTAAATTCTCCAGATACACCATTTAACATCTAGAGAAGAGGCCATGACAAAATCCCCCCATTCTGATCGAAATCAAATGATCAATAGTAGGGTTTTGAGTCAATTTATGAACCTTCAGTAATTCCCTTATATTAGTTGGCTAGAAAAAGACCTAATCATCCCTGTATTTCACCTTTCTTTCACCCACCAAATTTTCCTATGTCTTGCACTCCCTCTCTTCCTTCCACACTTCAAGCCTTATCAATCTACTTTTACACACTCTTCTGATCCTATCTCTAGATCTTTCTTATTTCAATTCTCCAAGTAAAGCAAAGTTAGATTTTGGAAAAAGGTTGTGTAGTTTGGTTTCACTCTTTCTCTATTTTTGGCCTCAAGTGGTATATTCTTATTCTCTTCACCTTTTAAGATTCAAAATTTGATAATATTTTGGTATAATGTATAAATTTAAGGTTTTGGTTTAAAGTTTTCAAAGTTGAGAATTTCAATAGTTGGAATTTCTATTTTTAAGAGGCTTTTGCCTGCACAAAGTAAGTGATTCTTGCTTCTAAAATATTTAGCAAGTGTTCCAGCATGTTAGGTGTTATTTTTAGTTGATTACTGCATGTTGGCATGAAGAAATGTAGTTGTCTGTATGATTTAGATACTTAAATGACATACATTGAGTAAAAAGCATGAAAATGATTTAAAATAGGCTAGGATAATCTCATGTTGAGAAATGCATGTTAATTTGGTTCGAAATATTTCAATTGATATTGATACATGTTTTAATATGGCTAAAAATAATTTATATGAAAGCATATACATGAAATTTGTGATTTGGTGTTATATTAGGGAAAACTAATTGACTGGTTAGGTTAAACTGATAGATTGGTTACTAGAACAGTCGATTGGTTGACCTAATCCATTGATTGGTATGCCAGTAGAGACCTTGGTCTTACTCTCTACTTAAATCCATCGACTGGTTTGGCAAAAACGATTGACTGGTCTATGAATAGTCAATTATTTTACCTAATACAATCAACCAATCGAAAGAAAGCATGGTCTTGTTGAGTCAAATCGATCAGTTGATAAACCAAACTGATCAACTAATTGGTGCAACCGATCGACTAGTTAGACCTGACCTGTAACACCCCCAAATTTCACTCCTGAAAATTTTCATTTAAATCAGAAGGTTTAGCGGAAGCGAAAGAATTAAAACCATAAACCTGGGGGTATTACCGCCACACTTAGTACCAGACCGGTTCACTCCTACCGTTCCGATACTAAGTGCTAAGGCTAAACTAAACAATCATTAAGTGAGAGTCATCAAAACACAGGTCCATAGTTAACATAGACCATTCACGAAAACCACGAGTCAACAACAGTTAAAATATCGTTAAGATTACAACTTCAGAGTACGGTTTCAAAACAAGAAGCGTAGTACAAAATATAGCTAAATGAAACAGATCCCAAGGGAGCAATATCCGGATTGCCTACTCACTCAAGTCAGGCCTTCCACCCCAACACAGTATCAACCTACACAAGAGGTCTGCTCCCCACCATCGGTGGATCATCACAGGACCCATTCAACCAAGGTAGTATCAGTACGTGTCCAATACTGAGTAAGTCTCGCTACCCTATCATATAGGAGAGATATAACTATACATCAAGTGCATATTAAATCCGGATACAACACGTTGATACAATATTATGCATATTCACGACCCACAACATAAATCTTACCATACACCTAGAGTAACATATAAAACATACGTAACATTCTATTTAACGTATAAGCGTGGTATAACCGAGATGTAAAGTGGCTCATACGCCTCAGGTAGGAACAATCTATATTATTAAAACTCAATACGTGGCATACTCACGTAAGCAGCATGGAGCAATACAGATAATAAAAGCTGGTCATGGTCCAATTAGACTTATTCTTTACTCTCATTAATAATAGGTTCATTCCACACATTTTCTTTAATAATCCATGTAAGTGCGGGAGCCCCACTATTATAGCCGGTGGACCGGAAATCAACACTCAGGGCAGAACACCTTTGACCACTATTATAGCCAGTGGACCGAAAATAAACACACAGGACAGAACGCCTCTGACCACTATTCTTACCGGTGGACCGGACTGGCCCCGACTTACATGGTGTTTCACTGTAAGTACTTAGTATTTTCCCATGGATTACTTCATTCATATTCATTCAAAGCATTCTTCATTAATCCATGTGAGCGCGGGAGCCCCACTATTATAGCCGGTGGACCGGAAAGAAACACACAGGGCAGTACGCCTCTGACCACTATTATAGCCGGTGGACCGGAAATAAACACCCAGGGTAGAACGCCTCTGGCCACTATTCTAATCGGTGGACCGGACTGGCCCCGACTCACATGGTGTTTCACTGTAAGTACTTAGTATCTTTCCTGTGGATTAACTTATTCGTTTGGGTCTGTCGAGCCGGAATCCCCCACTATTATAGCCGGTGGACCGGAATAAACACTCAGAGTAGAACGCCTCTGACCACTATTATAGCCGGTGGACCGGAAATAAACACCCAGGGCAAAACGCCTCTGGCCACTATTCTAACCGGTGGACCGGACTGGGTCGGGCTCATCAATCTTTCGATTTACGTAATTAATGTCTTATTCGTGTCTTATTGAATCACGCAATACTCTTGACATGCATAAATCATTCTCTTTATACTATACTCATCACAACTAATAAAAACCCACATTCATAACCACACTTTAATCAATAAATACACATGATAACGCCAAGCAACTCTAAGCAGCCATACCAACCCTAATTATCCACACCAAACCGTGGTTAGCCACTCTTATCCCTATTTCACCATAACCCCTATACTTAGCCATCCCAAACCTTGATTATCCTCAACAATCACGATTAGTTACTCCAACCCTACTTAATCACAACGTCCCAGAGTTAACCACTCCAAACCCTAATACCGTACAATCATTAACTCCCATGCAAAACCTTAACTCCACCATGCAAACCCTAATGCCACCATACCAACATTAATACCATCATGCAAACCATAACACCACCATGCAAACCCTAATACCACCATAAGCCATTAATACCACCATGCAATCACTAATACCACCATACAAACCCTAATACCACCATACAATATTAATACCTCCATAAAATCACAAATACCACCATACAATATTAATACCTCCATAAAATCACTATTACCACCATACAAATCCTAATACCACTATACAACATTAATACCTCCATAAAATCACAAATACCACCATACAAACCCTAATACCACTATATAACATTAATACCTCCATAAAATCACAAATACCACCATACAAACCTTAATACCACCATACAATTTTAATACCTCCATAAAATCACTAATACCACCATACAAACCATTAGGACCGCCATAGAACATTAATACCATCATACAAGCTTCAAGACTCCCATGATGGTCCCCAACTCACATTACCGTTTATCCTAATATGCAGGTCCTAGAGGGCCATAACATAATACATCATAAACATCATACATATACATGTCATACTCATATCGTGGGAGCACATACAACATACCTCAATCTCCAAGCTGCGCTACACATGTGACAAGTTATGCACAAATCATATAATACATGGCATAGCATGGCATACACAACATTCAACACATCCACGTCACACATAACACAAGGCCATTAGCTTCATCCTTACTAAACGCCCATAAGTAGAGGTAAGTAGAGACTTACCTGGATCCGAAGCTAGCTAAGAGAGATAAGGGGGAGAGAGATCACTAGCTCGTGGATCCACGAGAAAGCTTTCCTAGAACCGATAGAAATCGAAAACTAAATTAAAAACTATCCTATCAATCAATAATTCACATATTCTAATTAAATAAACACAACAACAACACAAATGATCTTTCTTAGAAAACGTGCCTAAAACTTAGAACTTAAAAGCATAGCTTTATTAAGATTTAAGGTTAAAACTAAATCAAAACGGATTAATACAAATATCACTTGGGACATTTCAACTTAATTTGGAAAGCCCGAGAAAGAATAATCGATCATAAGTTAATTTATCGAAAATAACTTATTTATTAGGTTTTACAACTAAATAAGTAACCCAACCATTTACATAACACCAAATGCAAACCGATTAAGTTAAAACATAATTTAAATGATTTAAAACCCAAAGATAGAAATCGATTAGATAAAAGACGCATAGCAAAAATCAATTTTATAAAATCATCCCCGAAGATTAGGGTTTTTAATGCCTAAACTACGAATTAGCCAAATCACTTCGATTACCTCAAATTGATAGTTTTAAAACACAATTAAACTAATTTTAGATAAATCTAGATAATAAATTTCAACAAAACAATCTTCCGATTAATCAATTCCAGATAATCAATCTTCAAAATTAGGGTTTTAAAGCCCACGACACAAAATCAGGTAATTCAATTTAATTAATTCAAATTAAGGTATTAGAAGGCAATTAATACCATTTCAACCATTTCTATACATTCAATTTTAGAAAAACAACAATACAAGTAATCGATTTCATAATCTCACTTGAAATTTAGGGTTTTAGGCCCGAAAATACAATTTGTTAAAATTCTATAAATTTAGTCAAATTGAATGTTTAGAAATGCAATTAAACACATTTTATAACATATCAAATAATCAATTGCTCAAAACCCATAAAAGAAATACGCAATTTAGCACAATTAGGGTTTTCGAGCCCGGAACGCAAATCCGATCAATTCTTGTCAAAATATATCAATTGACGGTTCGAAAGTGTAATTAAACATATTATAATGTAATTTACATAGTCAATTGAATAAAATAACCCGATTACCCAAACCAATTTAAACCCGCGGGAGTTTTGACCTAAAAATCCAATTCCGATCAATTACGCACAATTTTCCCAAATCAACACTTCTAATATAAAATTAAATACATTTTAAACAATATTATAAAATCCATTGAGCGAAACGACTCAATTATACGACCCAATTTCATTACACCCAAAATTTGACCAAGGAATCAAATTCCGATAAATTCTGCATAAATTTCTCAAATTGACGGTTCCAACATGAAATTAGACACATTTTAAAACATATTGTATAATCAATTTGTCCGAAATCGCAAAAACGGACGGATCCGAAAAATTTGGGCATAACCCGGCTAAAAATCCAATTTTCCCAAAATTCCAACACAACCACACAATTAACCTATCCAATTCAATCTTACAGCACATATATACACAATCAAACAATCAATTTAGCTTTTTATAAGCTAATTCATACCCAATTAATCAAATATATATATTAGGGTTTCCGAAAATTATACCAAACAAAAACCGATAAATTGGGGCAAGGGAAGGCTGGGGAGGCTTCGTCGGGGGTCGGGGGTGGCTCGTCGGTGGTCGCCCGAGCTCGTCGGTGACCGGGCGGTAGCGCGAGCTGTGCGGCTCGTGGCTGCTGCGCTCTGCCGCCGCTGCTACTCCTGCGCGCTGTTGGACGTGGCTGCTTCGGCTACTACTGCAGCGGCTATTGCTACGGCTGCTGCTGGTTGGGGGCCGACGAAGGAGGAGCAGGGAGGAGGAGCTGGGGAGGGGGCGGCGGTTAGGGTTGCAGGGAGCAGGGAGTCGGGGCAGCAGAGGGAAGAGAAGAGAAGAGAAGAGAAAAAGGAAAAGGGAGAGGGGGGTCGGCGGGGGTGCGGGCCATTTTTTTTTTTTTTACAAATACACATAAAATAAACTACTTAAAATTCAAAATTTGTTATTGGGAGATTTTATCTAAAATTCATTAAACAAAAATTATTTTGTAAGGTTCCGAAGGTTTAAAATCGATATAAAAGCTACATAAAGAATTTCGGAGACATTTTCGGAAAAACTTACCAACAAACGTAAAAATTTATATTATTTACAGAAATACATTATAAGACCTCGAAATAATATTTAAAAGCATAAAAATAAATATTTAAATTAAATTCTAATAAACCGAGACTAATTTAAATAATTTTCGAAATCGGTTTTCCGTAAACCAAAAATCGTAAAAAGGAAGAAAATTAATTCCGGAAAGAAATTCATAAATAAACTCCGAAATCTTTTTAATTTAAAAATTCTCGAAGATATTAACAATTTTCGAAAACGAATAAATTTAAAGTCGGAAATATTTTCTACGGACAAAATCATTAAAATAACTTTAACTATTTAAACAGAAATTTTATAATTTAAATAATATATTTCGTTACGAAATATAACTCCAAAATAAAGTCGTAATCACACGACGAAGTTATAATCGAAAACGAATCTAAAATGTTAAAAATCAAAACACAAGAAAGAAAGGGACTATATATTTTTAACCGAAAATCGAAATCATAAGAATATAATAAAATCACGGTCGTGAACGAATTTGTCCAGAATGGTTCGCAACGGCAACGATTAATTAAATTCAAATATGAATTCGAAATCGTCGATAAATCCATAAAACAAATCAAAATTAAAATAATTAAATATTTACATCAAATTACGCTAATAAAATCATTAAACTTAATAAATTTGGGTTTTAAAAATACGGGGTATTACATGACCAATCGATTGGTTAGACTAGTCTGCATATTTTTGGTTTAGTTATTGTAATACCCTGAAAATTTTATTAGTCTAATCCCACATCATTAGTTCCCTAATCTAATGATAATCTCAATAAATCCTATATTAGCCTTAAATTATCCTTAATCTGAAAACTGTAACTTTGATAAACTAAAGTTCGTGAACTAAAATAAAAATCCACTAAATTTTTTGCAAATCCTAATTACCTTTCACTAATCTAAAATCACCCAAAATTAATCCCCTAACCCTTCTATTTTCTTTTTCTATTCTTTCTCCTTTTCTTTTCCCTCTTCTCTTCCTCCTGCCAAACTTGAACTGCAACTCTTGAATATGTGCAACAAGCACCATCCACTTACACCATCACCTCACCTTTTTTCTTCTTTTCTTCTTCTCCTTTTGCATCCTTATCTCTATAGACCTACACCCCATCACACACCCATCTCCCCCTGCCATTCTTCTTCTTCTCACGCAACACTTCCATCAACTATCACCACCTTCACCCTACAGCTCTTACCCTACCCTAACCATCCCTTGCAACCATCACCATCACCCACACCCTGCAACTACACAAGCACCATCATCACCGTCGTATGCCTGAACCTCCCCCTGTTCTTTTTCTTCTTCCTAACTCACACCACACACACACACACACACATGAACGTATATATATATATATATATATATATGTTTACCTCATACTCTCCCTATTTCTCATTGTTTTGCCTCGCTCTGTTAATATGTGTGCCAAAGAGCCATTACTGAGTTCCCTCTTCCTTCTCCTTTCCTCCTTTCCTCCTTTTCCCTTTCTTCTTCTTCTTCTTCTTCTTCTTCTTCTTCTTCTTCTTCTTCTTCTTCTTCTTCTTCTTCTTCTTCTCCCTATGTTGGCTTCCACACCACCGTCTTCCCCCACCGTGCACCACCTCAACCGCCACTCACTGCCCTTTAGTAGCTGGACCGACTACCAAGTTTACCCCCAACCTTTCCCCTCGCAGTCGTAGGCCATCGTCGCCGACTGCTGCCTTTTTTCCCTCCTTCTTCCTCTCATATGTTTCAGTGTCGTAGAGTGCACAGCTGGTGCACCGCCTGCTACATGGCTATGCAACGCTTAAATCCCATATTACACAGCCGTGCAACCCCCACACTATTTGACCATGCATAATTTTTCCTCCTGGCCTGTTTCTGCACGACTATGCAAATTTCGCATCGCCTCACCATGCATCTTGTTTTCTCTCGACCAGAAGCTACACCACCTATTGCACAGCCATGTAACCTCATTTCTTTGGCCGTGCATCCCTATTTTCACCCCCAAACATCAACTAAACACTATCAAAATTTAATCATAGCTCCACCACTCATTTCTCTACACATCCACACACATGCAACCAACTAGATTCAACGACAAAATCGGACAAGTTTTTTTTTTAACATAAGTTAATTTGAGATATTTAGCATATTAGAATTTCATTCCGTATAAAATAGGTACGTGTTATAAATAGTATGTTATATGTTGTAATATACAAAAATATTAATAATTCAATATATTCTATGAGCTAACAGAGGCGACCAATGATAATTTCCTTATGTGCATCAAATATTCAAATGTTTCTTCCTTAATTAAAAATTCAAAAATATTTGTTTATAAATTAAAACAAATCCCAAACATTTATTCCTTAATTTGAATTTTTCTCAAGTGTAGTGATAACATATAATGAATTTGTATTTATGCTTCCGTAAAATATTATTTAAAAATAATTTTTTAATAATAAAAGCTGGAATGCTATAAATTTCATCTTAATTACATTTTTTAATCTCATCTACTATATCATTATTATAATTATTATTGTTAAGTATATGTTATTATTATTATTATTATTATTATTATTATTTAAATTTTATTTATCTGATATGATTTAATCAGATAAGTCCTAAAAATAAATTATAGAAATCGACATTATGCTAATCTGGATTCAAATAAAATCCAAATATGCAGATCTAAAAAATTTAGCATCCTAAAAGTGGGTTAAGATTCGATACCTATATAATACACAAAGATGCATTTTATAAGATGTTCCTAATAAATACAAAATCAACCGATTATCTTAGGCAAATAATGTGTAACATTAGTAATTATCTTGTCTACATAAATTATTATCTTGTACGAATAAATAATTATGTACTCCAATTTTTTTTCTATGGAATAAATGACTTTTTCATTAATTAAAACTTCATATGATATTTCCTAATTGATTATCCTAACAAAAATATTATTATGTATTGTGTATAAGGTTTTTGATTATCAAATATGTCTAAGGAATTATCTAATTAGTTTAAATGATTGCCTTAATAAAAAATAGTTATATACTTAAATATTTTGAACTTTCCGACCCAAAGAATAAGCATTTTTTTTTAGTATTACATATCGGTTCTCCTATTTTTGTACATCTTATACGTGTGCCAGGGGCATATAGCATAGTATTTAAAATCTGATGCACCAACCGATTAGACAGGGGAACCACTGGCCTTATTGTCCAGAATATTGAACAAAATCGGCATATAGCAATAAAATCATCGAAAAAGTGTCATATTTTTTATAGTCACTGCTACTTCCATTAAACTCTTCGCCGTCGTTTCACTGGGCATCACATCATAGTAAAATTTCATCGCCGTCTGCTAGAGTTCGATGGTTGCAGCACGGCAAAATTGACGACTTTGTCAAGCCTCACTAAAAGAAAATAAGGCAGCAGTCTGATCTTCTTTTGAAGAACTTCAAGCATGAAGTTCAACAATTAAGAGAGAGAAATTGGGTTTAGAGAGAGAGAGAAAATCTATTATAAGGAGGTAAATAGAAGCCGACTCCAGGTATTATTCAGATAAGCCGTGTTTATATACAAAGACTTGTAACTAAATTCCTAAAAATAAGGAAGCAAGAAATACAAAAAAATGACAGCTGTAATATCAGCTATTTACAAAATTTAACATCCCCCTCAAGATTGACTTGTAAGCGCTTTGCATACAAGGCCAATTTTAGAGCTTAAAACTCTGTGTTGTTCAACTAGAAGTGGTTTAACTAACATGGGACAAGGAAATGAAGTTATCAGCTACATGTTTCCTGATATAATGGCAATCCATTTTCAGGTGCTTGATCATCTCTTGAAAAACTTCATTTTCTGCAATATACTGAGCATATTTGTTATCACAAAATAAGGTGATTGGAGTGAGGACTTGAACGAGAAGATCTTGCAGGAGCCCTTCCAACCAAACAACCTCACATGTGGTTTGACTCATGCTACTGTATTCTACCTCTGCAGAACTTTTAGACACCACCTTTTGCTTCTTTGTCTTCCAAGAGATCAAGGAATCTCCTAGAAAAATACAATATCCTTTGAGAGATCTTCCTGAGTAGACACAAGTGCCTCAATCTGCGTCACTATAGGCTGTAAGCTTCAATGCAGTGTTGCTTGCATAGAACAAACCATGATTCAAGGTTCTTTAAAGTATCCTGATGACATGTAAAGCTGCAGAAAAATAAGGAGCTCTTGGTTCATTAAGGAATTGACTGAGTTGTTGTACAGCATATGAAATATCAGGTCTTCTCATGTTAAGATAGAGTAGCTTCCCCACTATCCTTCTATAAACCTCAGGATCAGAAAGAATGTGAACATCAATGGTGCTGAATCTCAGGCCTATAAGAAGTGGAAAAGGAGCTATTTTTGCATTTTCTATATTTGTATCTTTAATCAAATCCAAAATATACTTCCTTTGGTTGAGAAGTATGCCTTCATTTGTTCGACTTACTTCGATATTGAGAAAATATTTGAGTTCACCAAGATCCTTGATAGTAAAGGCTTTGTGCAAATCATTTTTAATAGAAGCAATACTCTCTTGATTAGAACTAGTAAACAAAAGATCATCAACATAGCAAACTATTACTATAAAATCTTCACCATCCTTCTTAGTGAACATGGAGTAATCGTGCTTGGATTGTACAAAACTAAGACTTTTCAGAAACTTGCTTAATTCCAAGTTCCATTGTCTAGCAGCATGCCTAAGACCATACATGGACCTCTTCAACTTACATAATTTCCCAAGTTTGGCCTTATCATAACCAAGTGGTGGCTTCATGTAAATGTATTCATCAATATATCCATGAAAGAAGGCATTATTAATGTCTATTTGGAATAATTTCCAACTGTATGCAGCAGCTAATGCAATTATCGTTCTGACAGTAGTAAATCTAGCAACAGGACTAAAGGTGTGTTTAAAATCTTTACCTTTTGTTTGCTTATCTCCTCTAGCAACTATTCTTCCTTTACACCTTTCTACACTCCCATCGGGTTTAAATTTGGTCTTATAGACCCATTTACTACCATTCACATGCTTATCAGGTGGTAAGCCAATCAAATACCAAGTATCATTTTTTCCATAGCTTTTATTTCCTTAGACAATGCTTCAACCCCTCTTGGATCACCCCTGGCTTGATGATATGAAGCTGGTTCATTGATGGATAACATAGTAGTAATACTTTGAAGAGCCATAGCATCTAGATGTGCTAATGAAGACTCTTGGAAAATATTAAATGCCACGGGAGTAGAAACGTTAGGCTGAGCATTTTTAGGTTTTTGAACCACAAAATCCTTAAATTTTGTGGTAGGAAATTTTGAGATTCTATCATATTTTTTGACAGTAAGAAGAGGATTAGATTGTGTTTGAGGAGGAATAGAAGATGAAGGAGAATTAGACACATTAGGAGATAATTGTTTAGAATGTGTATAATGATCAGAAGGAATAGATTTTAGAGAAGAAGAAGAATTTACAGGTTCAGGATGAGTAGCAAAATGAGGAATATAGACATCATTAAAAATAGGTTAATCAAGAATAGGAGAATCTTGAATATTAGAAGTGAGAGATGGAACAGAACAAGGAGAGGGGACTTAATATGTTCTAAATGGAAATTTTGATTCTTCAAAAATCACATCTCTGCTTAGAATAATTTTGTGATGTTACAAATCATATAGCTTGTAACCCTTTTGAGCATAGGGATAACCAAGCATAATGTACTTCAATACTATTGCAGAAAACTTGTTTGAGGTTTTTGCAGTAGGGTAACAAAGAAAACCAAAAACTCTAAGATGGCTGTAATTAGGTTTCTTCCCTATGAGAAGTTCAAACGGCGTTTTCCACTAAAGAACTAAGCTAGGTATAAGATTGATCACATGAGTAGCAACCAATATACAATCACCCCATAACTTTATAGGCAAATTAGCATGAATCCTTATAGCCCTAGCAGTCTCCAATAAGTGCTTATGTTTTCGTTCGACCCTCCCATTCTGTTGAGGGACTCCAGGTAAGCTTCTCTGATACACAATGCCTTTTTGAGCAAAAAGAACACTACAAGCCTCTTTAAGAATCTCAGTACCAATCACTCCTAATGGTCTTAATTCGAGCATTAACTTGGTTTTCAACATATGCAATGAAAGCAATAATGACATGATAAACTTAATTTAAATTTTGTAACAAGTGAGTCCAGTTAGTCCTAGTATTATTATCCAAGATCGTGAGAAAATATATTGCACCTAATATAGTAGGTGTTCTATATGCACCCCAAAGATCCACATGGACTAAGGCAAAAGGTTCTGGAGCAATGCTATTTGATAATGGAAAAGGAAATTTATGATGTTTTTGTAATACACCCAAAAATTACTACTGAAAAATTTCATTTTATTTGAAAGAGTTAGCGGAAGCAAATTATAAAATTGTGAATTCTGGGGATATTACCGCCACACTTAGTACCAGACCGGTTCACTCCTACCATTCCAATACTAAGTGCTAAGGCTAAAAGTGTAAAACACTATTTACAATCATTTACAAGAATAAAATCCACCAATGATGGTTACTTTAACAACATTAACATTAAGGCAAGGAATTTAAAAGAGAAAGAGAAAAACCCTAATGGTACCGGATAATTCCTTACTCTCTTTCCCGTTGACCGCTTGAGTAGCACCTAAAAAGACCTGCAAGGGGCACTGCCCATTGAATAGGCAGCGGCCCCACGAAGGGAACCCTTAATTACTATGGTACTGGGTAACCCTTTAATACTACTGAAATGCCCTAGAATTAATTATTTTGGAAATAAGTCATTAAATAAGGACTATTGGGGAATTTATTTAATTTATTGCTCTTTTTAGATTAAAAGGGATTAGGTAGGGCAAGTTAATAGGAATTTTAAAATAATTTATAAAGGATATCTCTATATTTTTTTTGGGCCCTAAATTAGCCTAAAAAGGAGAATAAATATATTATTTAATTATTTAAATATTCTTACTCTAAGTACCCAATGTAAATACTCTAAATAATTATATAAAATAAAATACTAAAATAAAATAACATAAAATAATCCTTTCCTCTTTTTTTTCTTCCTTTTTTTCCTTTTCTTCTTCTTCTTCCTCCCTTTCTTTTCTTCCTCTTCTCGCCTGTTGGGCCAGCCCGCGGCCCAACTCCCCTTTCCTTTCCTCCTTCCCGTGGCCCAGCACCATTCGGTCCTCCCTCCCCCGTGACAATAAAACGCAGCGTTTCGCCCCTCCTTCCGCTGAAACGCTGCGCTCCGGTTAATGAAGTAGCCGTTGCCTGCCAGCTACTCGACGCTGCGCTTTGTCCAGAAACTCACCCAAAACGCCGCGTTTTAAGAAGGCGTTTTTACCGTTGCTGAACCGGTTGGTCCCCTCCTCCCTTTTTTCCCTTCTTCCCGGACCGTCGGTCCGGCCTCCTCCCCTTTTCTTCCTCCCGCGCACGACCTGCAACACGCCGCCATCCCCCTCTACGCCGACCGCCTATCTGCGCCGCCTACGTCGCTGCCTTCCCCCTTCCTGCCCTTCTAGCTACCCTCCCTCGACTAGCCGACACCCCCCATCACTCCTAGGCCACCCCGCACGTTTTCTTTTCTTTTCCCGACCAGCCCACAGGTCTGCCATGGTAGACCTGCGTCGGCCGGCGTGCCCGAATCGCTGCCTGACCTGCCTTCCCTTGTCCCCTCTCTCGATTCTCCCCCATTTTGAGCCTATAAATACCCCCCAAGGATCCAGCTTCGGGGGTTTTCGAAACCAAAAGCCCAGAAATCACCTTGCGCCGCCCTTACTTCAGACAGCTACCACGTCGCCGCCGCCCATCGCCACTACCAGATCCACCCCCGAAACCCTTCCTTGCATCATCCTCCACTGACCCAGGCCCCCCTCACCCCTTGGTTTGCTCTGCACGCGCCGCCCCAGGCGTGCAAAGTACCCTTCCCGACCAAGCCAGCCTCGAACTCCGCCGCCCTTCTCACCGCCGCCCACCGCCGTGGCGCCACTTCCAGCACCCCCTCTACCTCCCAAAACCACCAAGGGAGCTTCCTCAACCTCCCTAGACCCTCTGTTTCCCCTGCCAACCCCTCCTTTTCCTTCCTTCCCCCTCCACCACTTCTCCACCTTTCTTCCCCCCCCCCAATGTCGCCGCCGCCGCCGCCGTGTGTCGTGCACCGCCACCTGTGCCACCAGCACCCCTAGGTGGTCCTCTAAACTCCCCAACCCCTGAATCCTTGTTATAAAAATGCTAATTATTTTTAGAAGTATTATTAGTATTATTATTAATGTATTATTATTATCATTATCCTTATTATTATTATTATTATTATTATTATCATTATTCAACCTAACCTTGATTTACTTATAATTGTTAGTACTAATATTATTAAGGACCTATAACTTTAGTATTATTATTTTAACATCCTTATTGTTATTATTAATAGTGTTACTATTATCATTATTATCATGGTTATTATTATTATTTTCATTTTAGTTCCTTGTCACTATTAGTAATATTTCATATATCCCTAACCTCACTATCGCTACTACTATCATCGTTATTAGTAACATTAAACTACTACCATTAATAATAAATATTATTGAAATTTCTTTTAAAATATTGTAGCTATTAAAACCTACTTTTATTAGTAGTAGCCGGATTAGCTACCTTAAGAATAATGACCATACCTTTACTTATAAAAGTAATATTTTATTTTTAGCCCTAAAGGTAAGTTAAAGATAAGAGTAAGGTAGAAGAATAGTGTTTGGTTAGAGGAAAATTAACCTCTAATGTTCCCCTCTTATAGGCGAATCAAGTCGACACCCGGAGGAGGCGTAGGAATGTGCTCCAAGACCGGAGTCGTGTTAGGTAAGGACGAAGCTATGGCCTTGTGCTATGTGTGATGTGATATGTTGATGAATGATGAGTATGCCATGTTAATGTGTATTATGCATGTGTTATGAATAACCTGTTTTGTGTAGCGCGGCGTGGATAATGAGGTATGATGTGTGTGCCTTATATCACATGAGCATGACATGTTTATGTATTGTATTTATGATGTGTTGATGCGGCCCTCTAGGACATGCATGCTAGAGTTTTGGTATTATGGAATGGGACTAAAAGAATAACAAGAGAGGAATGGGAAGTGAGATTATTCAGGGGGAATATGGGGTAAACCCAAGTACCTCATCATCCATGTGAGAAACTGTACGTGGAAAGCATGTCTAAAATAAAATGAAAGTTGGGAACCATGCATGGGGGCTTCAAAATCTGCATGGTGACTTGGGGTGTCTGCATGAGGTGACTAACTCTTGCATGGGGGTGTGTCTTACGTGAGAAAAGTTGAATTTGGGAGTAAATGAGAGATGGGGAGAGTTGTAGAGTGATTGGAGACTTGGGATGAAAAATAGTACGTAGGTTGATATGAGGGTGCACCAGGGGCCTAATTAGGGTTTCGGTAAGAGGGTGAAAAGCTGGGGAGTACGAGAGTGAGGATGATTAAGGAGGGGTGGAGTATGGGTTAGAGTGAGAATTCTACTATATAAAAGATGGGCATGGGTCTATGTGAAAGAAGAGACTTGGGGATGAAAAGTGAGAGGTTACTTGGGAAGAAGTAAGGCGCTATGGTTTGATGTGGCCAACTAGGGTTTTGCCGGTCACATGCCAGATCAAGGAGTAAAGTGATATGCCTTGGGGTTGACCTAATAAGGGTGGATGTGGGGTGAAGAACAAGTAAAGGGTAAGGTAAGTGAGAAGAGGTTGGGCCACATAGGCCCAACTAGGGTTTCCAAGGGGAAAACCCTAGAGGTTGAGAATTGGCGAGATCGATGCCGTAGGGTGTTGGGTTTAACCTACACTTCCAGGAGTTGGTCCTTCACTAGGTGTGAGCTTAAGGGGAGAATAATGTCGGGGTGTGATTAGGGGTGCACGAGTCTCAACATATGGGACGAGCCCTCTTGAAAGGAAAGCAGTAGAATGTAGTGGGCATGAATGTTAAGGGCGATGTGTGATTTAATAAGACACAGATAATACATTAATCACGTAAAGCGAAAGATGTTGAGCCGAGCCCATGATCCGGTCCACCGGCTATAATAGTGGATCAGAGGCGTTTTGCCCTGTGCGTTTATTTTCCGGTCGGCGTTCTGCCCTGTGCGTTATCTTCCGGTCCACCGGCTATAATAGTGGGGGATCTCGTGCTCGACAAACCAAATGAATAATTTAATCCATGGGAAAGATACTAAGTACTTAAAGCGAAACACCATGTGAGTCGGGGCCATGATCCGGTCCACCGGCTATAATAGTGGATCAGAGGCGTTTTTCCCTGTGCGTTTATTTTCCGGTCCACCGGCTATAATAGTGGATCAGAGGCGTTATGCCCTGTGCATATATCTTTCGATCCACCGGCTATAATAGTGGGGCTCCCGCACTCACATGGACTTTTGAAGATTGTGTGGAATGGACTTATTATCATTAATGAGAATAAAAGGATAAAGCACCGAGGAAATATTCAGCCTTTGTCCTGCATGTTATTGTATGTTGTCCATGTGCTGAACTTGTATCACATGTCCTATGTGGTGGCCTTAGCTCGTCTGTTACCTTACTCAGTACGTAGCGTACTGATCATCTGTTTCATGGGTGCTGCTCATTCCCACGAGCAGAGGACCCATCTGACCTTGTGCAGGTAGGAGATCATGTTTTCGATGCCTACGATACCTACGAGGCATCGCGTGGGGCCGAGTGTTGAGCCTATCTTGGTTGGGGCCAAGAGCGAGCCGGCCGGACTCTTTTACTACCCTTGTTTTCGTTTATCTTGAGTTAGCCGTATTTTTATTATGTTCATATTTTGGAGTGGAGCTTTTAAGTTGTAATCTTAAACAATATCCTGACTGTGGTCGACTCTTGTTTTCATGAATGACTTATGAGGACTATGAACTTATGTTTTTGATGGTTCTTACCTAACGATTGTTTGATTTAGCCTTAGCACTTAGTGTCGGGATGGTAGGAGTGAACCGGTCTGGTACTAAGTGTGGCGGTAATACCCCCAAGTTTATGGTTTTAATTCTTTCGCTTCCGTTAAACCTTTTGATTTAAACGAAATTTTTCAGTAATAAATTTGGGGGGGTGCTACAACTACACTTAAAAACAGGCCCGCAATGCAACACATAATGCAAGCTATATACATATGTAATAAGAGGTGCATACATAACAATCACATATATAACAAGGCTACCACATATCAACAAGTTATAAGTTACGATCGATACTTTTGGGCCTTAAGCCATGTCATAGTGTAATATCAATACATTCGGGCCTTAAGCCATTATTCCATCATCATTCAATCAATCTTATACTTTATATCCATGTGAGTGCGATAACCCCACTATTATAGCTGGTGGATCGGTCACTTATAGGGCAGAACACACCTAACCACTATTATATGCCGGTGGATCGGTCTCCAGGGCAAAACGCTCCTGGCCACTATTATTCGCCGGTGGACCGGTCTGGCCCCGACTCACATGGTGTTCCATTATAAGTGATTAGTATTTTTCCATAACTTTATTCACATACATAACTGGTTTTATTGAGCTCGGGACCCCCACTATTATTGCCGGTGGATCGGAATATATATATCAACATCATCCCGGGCAACACGCTCTTGGGCCACTATTATATTCGGTGGATCAGTACTCATAATCACTTGCCAGGACAACACGCTCTTGGGCCACTATTATATCCGGTGGATTGGTACTCATAATCACTTGCCAGGGCAACACGCTCCTGGGCCACTATTATAATCGGTGGATCGGTACACAATATCATAAGTCATCTAGGCCCGGCTCATTAATATTTCACTTTCGTAATTAGTGTTTTTCCTTTCTTTAGTCAGCACAACAATTCTATTTATTTGCCTCGGACGAGAGATCAAGAACTTGGGACACAAAGGTACATCGGTCGTACCGGTGCATATAAGCTACTCAGTACCCTTCAACCACGAACCCAAGGACGCAAAGGTACCCTGGTCGTACTGGTGCGTAAAGCTACTCAGTACCCTACTGATAAGGACACCTAATCCATAAGTATGAATACCCCCTAACTAGGTCCGTAGAGCTAGATAGAGTAAGATATAGGGCCTGGCTGTGTCACAAAGGCACACCAACAAATACCAGAATAATCGTGGACTAAACCACGTCTTTAGGGTAGCGACCCCTAAAGAGTCACCATTCCCGATCTCAAGGTCTTTCACTTTAAGTATTAGTGTCTTAATTAAGGTGATCACAAAAGGCACGATAATCAGATACTCATTCGCTTTCTATCGTTCTGATATCATTAGTCATTTCTTATTCAGACGATTATCCAAGCTATCACAGAGAAACCATTAAAGCCATACTAATTATCAAGTACTCTTACTTGGCCAATCAACATTATTTAAATCATATTATGAAATTCCACAGTCACCACGACATGTTAGGTACAAATTACTTATTTACCCCTTACTTATATAATTGCTAAGTCATCCCTTCCTTACTTGACAAATTACCATATTACCCTTTAGGTTTCATAATTACCAAATTACCCCTTATCCAATTTAGGTTACCAAGTTATCTCCTACACTTCTTAGATCACCATTCACCCCTCATAATTGCTACACTTAACATATGTCCCATTTGATTGGTTAGATTACTATTTTGCCCTTTTCTTTTATTACAATTAACCACTTGCCCTTCAATTGGATAAATTACTAAATCACCCTTCTTCGCTATTATGATTACCAATTTCCCTCTTTAGTAGGTTAAATAATAACTAACTCACCCTTTAGTCGATTAATTACCAAATTTCCCTTCTCCATCATCATAATTACCGAATTTCCCCTTGGTTGAATTACCAAATTACCCTTTTTCATTGTCATAATTACCGAATTACCCCTTTAGTTGGATAAATTACCAAATCGCCCTTATCCATTATCAAAATTATCAAATTACCCTTCTCAATTATTATCATTGCCATTTTACCTTTCTTAACTATCATAATTACCATTCTACCCTTTTCAATTATTATAAATCCCAAATTACCCTTCTTCATAATTACAATTATTAATTTACCCTCCTTTATAATTATAATTACCAATTTACCCTTCTCCATATTTATAATTATTAATTTACCCTTCTCCATTTTTATAATTACTATATTACCCTTCTCCATTATTAAAATTACCATAATGCCCTTTAATTGGTTAATTTACCAAACTACCCTTCTCTAGTATCATAATTATCCAATTGCCCTTCTATAATCATAATTTAATTACCAAATTATCTTTCGTTGTTATCATAATTACCAAGTTACCCCTTACTCCCAATTGTGTGCCATAAATATCCTTTTAATTTACAAAATTACCCTTCTACCTCTTACTTCCAAATTACCATAATATCTTTTTGTTTATAAAAATTACCATTTTACCCCTTACATCCAATTTTACCATATTACCCTTTTGCTTGCAAATTACCATAATACCCTCCTTCATCCAAAATTACTATTTTGCCCCTTAGTTCCAAAATTATCATTCTTACCACTTACTTATAAAATTACTATATTTCCTTTTGACTCCAAAATTACCAGTTTACCCTTTTCTCCAAAAATTACCATAATACCCCTTTACTTATAAAATTATCATTTTGCCATTTAATCATAAAATTACCATATTGTTCTTTTGCCTCAAAAATTACCATAATACCCTTCTTTCTCACAACTTACAATTTTATCCTTTTACTTATAAAATTATCACTTCACCCCTTTCTTTTGAAATTACCAAAATACCCTTTTGCTTACAAAATCACCGTTTTACACCTTTCTTTCAAAATTACCAAAATACCCCTTTCCACTTATAAAATTTTCACTTAACCCCTTTATTACACCACTTTTATGAATTTACCACCACTACATAAAATACTAATATTAGCACTTCATTCTTATCATTTAACTCCACCAACTTGTCATTATTCAACATAATACTCGTTAGCAACTACATATATTAGATCACATACTTACATAAGCATATTACTAAAATACCCTTAGACAATAATATTATTCATGCATTAGCAACATAATACATCATAGACAAGCATTTAACATTTCCATCAAATATCAACACATTCCTTAAGTATCATCTCTACACATGGCACAAAAGCTATCATGATTTTCTTTTCTTTTCTTTTTATCAATCAATATAAGCAACCATATATATATCATACTAGGCAACACAAAACATGCATAAAATCATACTAAAATCCTTAATGTGCTAGCATACGTTTTTCCATGCATTTAAGTGAAGTTTAACGATTACCTTAATCTCGTAAAAATCGAACCTTACCGGTATCCCGGTTAAAGATTCAAGGCTTAATTAGCAACTCAACACCTAAAAATAATATCAATCATTATTATGTTAGAAATAAGAAATTAAAAGGATAAAACTTTATAAAAATTTATTTAATAATAAAACACTTTAATTAACTATTAATATACCTCAAAATTTAGCCAAATAAATTCCAAAATAATGTGGAGCTCACGCTGCATGAACAGCGTGAGCCACATGCAAAATAAGGGGGAAGAAAAGGGTCGAAAGGGGTGAGATAGAAGGGAGGAGAGATGGCTCGGTTTAGGGACTTTAGGCTAGAAAAGAAGATAGATGGGGGAGGTTTCAAGGCAAGGGAATGGTGCAGGAGTGAAGAGGGGGTGTAGGTGGAGGCTAAGGATGGATTGTTGGCGGCCAAAGGTGGCAGAGATGGCGGCGGCGAAGATGGCTGCCGAGGTGGGTCGAGGTGGAGAGGTTGAGAAGGAAGGAAAAGAGGAGGGAAAAATGAAGGGGTTCTAGGACTTGTTTCGGCCAACCAATATATGGGGATCGTAGAGGAGGTTGTAGGGTGTCAAATGGTGGGTTTGGTGGCGACATAGGCGGCCAGACGGCAGTGGAAGGAGTGGTTGTAGGTGGCTTGCCGATAAGGGAGAAAAGTGAGGAGGAAAAGAAGAGGGGGAGAAGGGAGGAAGTGCAGAGGCTCAAGGGAGTGGCGTGATGGTGTAGGGCAGTAGGAGGTGGTGGTAGAAGGCGGCACAGGGGGTGCAGTGCGGCGGTGTAAGCGGCGGAGGGTGGCGGTGGTGCAAAAATAGGGAAAAATGGGGGAGAAGGAAGGAGAGAAGAGGGAGATCGGGGAAAGAGAGATGCTCGAACTATGGGGCAGAAAGGAGGCTGGAGAGGTGAAGAAAAAAGAAGAAGGAGAAGAGAGGGGAAGGTGGGTGGTCGAAGATAGGACGAAGGGTGGCAGGGAGGTGTCGGTTAGTAGGGGAAAGGGAGGGAAGAAGAAGGAAAGGAAGAGGACACGCGGGATAGGGATGCAGGGGTTAGTTTGGTTCGAATTAGGAAAGAAAATGAAGGGGGAAAGAGAGGAAGAGAGAGCAGGTGCGGTGGAAGGTGGCAGTAGTTGCAGGGCGGCTTGGTGGTGGCAGGCATGGAGTCAAAACTTGCAGGTAGTCGGGCGTAGGGGTCGAAGAAGAAAGAAAGAAGGGAGAGGGAGGAAGACTAGATTGGACCGACGCAGGGAAAAGAAGAAAAAAAAATAAGAGTAGGGCTGGTTCAGGGAGGAGGAGAAAAGAAAGAAAGAAAGGAGGGGGATGGGTTGTGGTGCTGCGCCGGGGAAGGGAAGAATGGGCCATTGGCCCAGGCGCAAAGAGGCAGGCCTGGCAGCCCGAGTGGTGTGGCCATAGCCGGCACACAATTTAAACCCTCTTGTTGTCAATTTTATCACTGGTAAATAAGGGTATCGTTCTAGGCCGGGGATTGAGAGGGCTCACCTCTATTTAACTAGTTTGAAAATAAAACTAAAACTAAAAATCAAAATCCTAAATAACACAGAATAAATAAATAAGAAAAATACTAATGGGGGTTATAATAATAATAATAATAAAATAATAATAAAAGGAATAAAATAAAATAAACTAATAATAATAAAAATAATGGGAAACCCGCAGATATGAGAAATATGTTAGGGAAATCAAAATCCACCACTAGATTAGGTCACAATATAATATTTATTTCTAAGTCAATATTTAATTGTGAGAATGAGATCGACCAAGTTGTACATCAAACGCAGATCCATACACCTTATATTACTTCCCTTAATTAATTAATATGATCGCGTGCCTATATTAACCCTATTAAATACTAGCAGTATAACAGCAACAAGCGGCTCCTATATTTAACTAGATTTAATGCATTAAGTGTAATTGGAAGGCTGTCAATCTAAATACCCAGACTAGTACAAAACGCATGTCTAGCTGTATTTCCTTTCCTTGACCCACACGTATCGAAACGTTTTACCACTTCGGTTAGAATTACAAACTATTAGGTGAATTGTTATCTAACCTAGCTGCAATTCATACATATAGATTCTAGTATATTTAGATGGCCACCTCATAGGCAAATAATCCTACATACTTTCATACTGTCACTTATGAGGAACCAGAACAAGGCATGCACCAAATAAACTATACTTGACAGAATTATATATGTAAACGATAGCAATTAACATAGAGTTAAGAAACAATATCACGAAACAAAGAAAATAAAATTATAATTCAAATCCTAATCCAGGTTTTTAATTTATTCCCTAACAATAAATAATCAGCCAGCCATAATTATAGAATTAATTACACAGAAATATATATCTAAAATATAAATTAAAAATAAGAGAAAGAAATAACCGGAATTAATTTTGAATAGCCGATCAAGAATTTATTCAGATAAAAATTAATTTTATCTGAAATAAATTCTATCGGTATAAATTTCTTCCTTATTTTCTTCCTTCTCGGTCTTGGATTTCCGTGCAATATTCTTTTTCTTTTTCTTTTTCTCGGCTGACTTGCGGCTACTGCTCATTCCGTGCGCTGAGGCTTCGAAGTCTGTGTGTCGTCCGAAGCTGTGAAGGCTTCCCTTCCTCCTCGACGTGCGGCTCCCTATGCCTCACGTCAGAGCCTATGAAGGCTCTCTATCTCTCTCGCCTAATTAATGCGGCTCTGCAGCCTACTTTGCCGCACACTTTTCTCAATATCTGCGGCTCTGCCGCTCGTCCCCCTCGAGCCTACGAAGGCTCTCTCCGTCCCCTCTGTCCTACGGGCCTCCTTTCTTTATTAACGTGCGGCTGACTCTCTCTCGTCTATGCCACGTTAGCCCTCAGTTTGCAGGCCAGCCTCGTCCTGTTGTGCGTCGTCCGTGCGTTGGCGTCTCGTAGGGCTACGTTTGGCTTTTCTTTTTGTTACAGGCCTTTGGGCCTTCGGCCTTTGGCCGTTGGTCCAAAGGTCTTATTTCTTTTTTTTATTTTCTTTTATTTAAAAACAAAACCTGCAAAATAAAATTCAATAAATATTAATAAATAATATTTTATTCTAAATTTACTTAATTTATGTCATTTTAGCTCAAATAATAATATTTTTACCACTTAAGCATAAAACAATACTTATTCCCCTATATTAGTTAAATAAACTACCAAAAACTAAGATTATACAGGTATAAAATGTGTCAAAATATGAACTCATCACTGAGCCTGGAGAAGAAAAAAAGAAAAAGAAAGGAAGGAGGAAAAGGAGAAAAGGAGAAGGAAAAGAAAAGGAAAGGCAAATGGAAAATGGAAAATGGGAAAATTTTAAATAATTGAATTTATAAAATAATAAGATATAATATTTTTGATAATAAATTTATTTAATAATTTAATTTAATATAATTAAATATATGGGCTTAAAAAGGATAATTATGGTAAAATACTAGTTTGAAAATTTATTTAAGTAAAAATAATATGGTAAAATAACAATATATTTATTTTTAATTTATTAAATACTCCTATCCAAATTTTTATACTAAAAAATCCATAAAATAATTAAACTAAATAATTTTAAAAGCTAATTTATTTCAAATAAAAGTTATTTATTAAATTATAGGTTTTCTAAAATTTTGGGGGATTAAAGTTTTCTCATCATATAGGCTTCACAACTAAAATCATCATCTTTATTATCTGAACAAGAAACATATATGTGCTTCATAGCACTAGGACTAGCATGTCCTAATCTAGCATGAAGTACATCAAAAGATGGGAAAACAATAGAAGAATTATTTGTGGAATGTAGAATAGGAAAGGAATTACAACTAGTGAAATTTTGTGAAGAAAGAGAAGAACCAAAAGAGCTATGCAAAGGTCTTGAAGAAGTTCCACTGAATTTGTATAATCCAGCTTCTCTCCTCCCAGTACCTTTGATATGCTTAGTGTGAAGGTTCTGAAACAAGTAATGTGTTTGGTCAAAATGTGCAACAAGATTATTCTAATCTAAAAGTTTTCCTACAAAAAGGAGATTGTGTTTAAAGTCTGGAATGTATAATACATTTTGAAGGATTATTTGAGGAGTAAGCTGAATAGTCCCTATTTGGTTCACAACCTTCAAAGATCTATTAGGTAAACCAACATGCATAGGGTGTGGAAGGTTATTTCTCTTAGTAAATGCACTAAGGTTAAAAGCCATGTGATCAAAGGCACCAGTGTCAACGACTTAGGAATTAATAGAAGCATTATAAAATTTAGATACAACATTAGAAGTAGTAGTTATACCTACAAAATTCACAACAACATAACTTTGAGTGAGAGAATCAGATTGAGATCGGTTCATCATCTGTATTACTGCCTTATAAATTTCAGAAACCATTGTCTGATCAACCATAGATTTTGCTTGAGTTTGTTGACTATTTTCACTAACCTCCATTGGAGAATGACCAAGAAGACCATATGAGTTAGGAACAGAAGTCATCATGTTTGCAGCCATCTTACCATATGCTTTTCCAGTAGTATTCTTTCCCTTGAGACCTGGATACCAATCCAGATATCTGCTAAGTTTGAAGCATTAGTTAATTTGATGACCCTTCATATTGCAATTCTCACAAAATAAGTCACTCTTGAGCTTCTTGGAATCTCGTTTGCCAGAAAAATCTTCTGTCCAGTAGATTGCACACCATGCTTCACAACCTGATAAGCACTTTGTTCAATAGGAGTGTAGTTGCTGCTGCCAATCATATTCTGCCTTTCAACTTGTTGTAGAATGTGGTAAGCATGATTAACAGTAGGTAATGGATCAGCACTTGACAAATTGAGACTAACTTAATCATAATCTCGATTAAGACGAGACAAAAACTGAATCAATTTCATTCTTTGATCAGCCTCAATGATCTTATTAAGAACACCACAATTACAATTTATCATGGCACCATAAGAGCAATCTGAAAATCCATCCAGTACTTGCAAGTCATCCTAAACACGCTTCATTTTACCATAATATTTTCAAATCGAAGAATTACTTTGCTTGATTGACATCAATTGTCTATGAAGACCATATAATTGAGGTATATTTGTCTGACCATAGTGCTCAACAATTTCTCTCCAAATCTGCCTAGAAGAATCAACAAAAATCAGGTTCTTTGAGATTAACTTATCCATTGAATTATAGGTTGTTTGGATTTACTTATTAAAAGTACTTATTTATGATAACTACTTATTTTAGAAATTTTTTAGGCTAAAAAATTTCTAAAATAAGTAGTTATCATATATAATCCATCAACGAACCCTAACTTGTTGCGGGCAATTAATGCCATCTTCATTGCTCTACTCCAATTAACAAAATTACCTCCATTGAAAATGTATTTGATAATTGGAGTACTAGATTTATTTCCAGTAGTAAGGAAGTAAGGATCATTGTATTTCAAGACAATATTATTCTGATTCTGAGGCATCGAAGTTGAGCTTTCAGAATCAATCGCCATTGATGCAATTTGAAGAAGAATAGGTCACAATTCAAGAAGTAATTGACAAAAATGAAAGAAGAATTTGACAGAAAATCGCAACAAATTCAAGAAGAGTATGAGAAACTTAGAGAAATTTATGAAAAACCTGACGAGAATAGGGTGGAATTTGAGTCATAGCTCTGATACCATGAAGAACTTCAAGCGTGAAGTTCAACACTTAAGAGAGAGAAAATGGGTTTAGAGAGAGAGAAAAATGGGTTTAGAAGGAGGTAAATAGAAGCTGACTCCCGGTATTATTTAGATAAGCCGTGTTTATATACAATGACTTGTAACTAAATCCTTAAAAATAAGGAAGCAAGATATACAGAAAAATGACAGCTATAATATCAGCTATTTACAAAATTTAACATCTTTCCTCTGGAATCTTGCATTCAACGCCATAACATATGCTAAAAAGATAGGCAAAAGATAACTCGAGTGTGAGATAATAGATGTGACAAGGATCAAAGAGTAGAATACAGTGTGAGGGGAAAGAAAAAGGAAATTGAAAGCTGTGCAGTAGATTGTAAAGCATAAGTAAAGGCGGTTGGGGTTGGACTTTTTAATTTCTTTGGTGGCAAGTTTGGGTTTTGTTTAATTTTAAACCTTTATTAAATATTGGACTCTATTTTTCATCTTCACTTTTATGTTTATTTAAAGGAATTATGGATTCTTTCTCATAAACTCTTTAATCTAACTGAATTGAAAGATTAAATAATATAATTGTTATACTTTTTATATATCAAAAAATTGTAATATTCTATATTATTTAAATAAATATTATTGTTTTAGATAAATCACTTCAAACAAAATGTTTAATTAATTAAACCACCGATCTGGCTATTAAATATTAAACCAATGCTAAAATTGATTGGATTAACGACTTGATATTTAAAACTCTTTGTTTATAGCATAATTTGGGGTGATATTTGGGTTGGATTGGAGACTTTTCGTCATAAGATTTGGGTGTTTTACGGTCTAATAATAATCCTTCTCCTTTCCTTTTTTTAATAACAAAAAGATTGATATTTTAAGTTTCATTTGATTTAGAGTGATAAAGATTGGTGGAGGTGAATTAATTAATTTATCTTATTTGAAAATAAATTTTATTAACTTTAGTTAGGTGAATTGGAGTTAAAAATTCACTTTCGTTCACTCGTTTATCATTATTTTATTTACATTTGATTTTAAATAATAGAGATAAAGATAAAAATGTAAATGAATTTATTATAATTAATTTTAATACAAACAAAAATTTTAAAATATTTACTCCGATTAATTTACATTATATTTAATATTATTTAAATAATATTTTAAAATATTTTTGTTGATATATCTTTATTTTTTTACCTAAACTATTTTTTAATGATTAATCTTATATTGATTAACCATAATCCAAACAGAGTATCACTCTTTATGTGCCTCAATTTCCAACGATCGAATTCGATGAGCGTCCGGTTTTTTTAGCTAAATTATTTTTGATTGTACATGCTAGCCACGATTCACTCCGAATCCAATCCAAAGCAATATCACTCTATGTGACTTAATTTTCAACGTTCGAATTCAATGGCTGTCCATTCAAATTCTCTCCCCAGGCCTAGTAATGGCACCACCACCGCCGACCAATCCACAGCAATTGAACATATTCGCTCCAACTCCGACGATTTCAGTAGTACTCTATCGCCAGCTAAAATTACCCCGTCGTCCGATCACATTCCATTGAAAGTCCACATGAATGTTTCAAAATTGAAGAACAAGAAACGGACCTCTGGGGATGTCGCCATCCAGGCTTCTCCCTCCTCTTCATCATCAGCTTCTGGCAGTGTTGTTCCGCGTTCATCGCTGAGGGGTCTTCGCCTTGCCGCCATACGGCGAAACCCTAGGTTTCTAGTTAGGAATCGAGCAAGCGATGCAGACATGATTGCGTTTCCTCTCGGAATGTCGGTTGCTGCTGTTGTGTCTCAGGTCCGATCTAAGTGATCTGCTTTTCTGAATCACTGTTTCCCATGTATGTTTTGTTGTGGTTAGCTGACTGGTGTCGACGGTAAATGTTTTTTGTATTTTCTTTTTCTTTCTTTCTTTCTTTCTTTCTTTCGTTATGGTGATTGAGCTTTTCGATAGTACTTAGCTATTTTCATGCGGGTCTTCAAGTTCCGCAGTCGTCAGTGCACGAATTTTGATTGATTTTGCATCGCGGCCTTGCGGGGCTGGGCTTTAGCGGGCAACTTGGCTTGTGGATTTTGTTACACAAATGATATGGCAGGCCCTTTTGAACCTTTGTGAAGAAATTGACCTGGTGAAAATTTAATCATACTTGCATGGATGCAGTGATGGAGCCGGAATCCTTGCTCCGTGATCTCACAGTATATAACAATAGTATTAATTATTAACTATCTCTGTCGATTGTAATTAGCATCCAATGTTTTTTTTTTTTTATTATTATTTTTAATATGGATTTTAGAAATTCCAAAGTGAGAATGAAGACCTATAAAAGACTACAAAAACAGAAGTGATGCGCATTGGAAGCACACAGCACCAAAATATGATACTTTATATCAGACTCACAATAATTGAAACCAAATTGGATGAAGAATTAGGTGGATTTTGGTGATTATGGTTTTCAAATGGTAGATTAAGGATTCAGTTTTGGGGTTGAGGTTTGTACCAATTTGGTTAGGGTTTATGCGTTTATTAATGGCAGTTTAAGCATGTTAATTAATGGATGTAAACTATGTTTAATGTGGTTATTAATGGTGGTGGGAATTGTAAATCAAGAAAAGGTCTAGATGAATATGATGATTACTGGGATTGTAGTGGTATGAATGCGTTATGGAATAACCCAAACTCTCTCTAATTAAATCACACAAAAATTAAGTAGAGAGATTTGATTATGAATCACACAAAAATTGTATATAAGGTAGAACTCACAAAGAGATTCAATTAAAGATTCAAACTCAAGATGATGGATGCAAAGCTTTTGAGGTTCGAAATGTTGAAGAGTCAATATGCCATAGATGATGATTTTGCTATGATCTTTGAAGAGTGCAAGAAACAAGGGAGTTCTGGAGCTTATGTTATTCAAGATGGGTTTTTATTCAAGTACAATATTGAGAAGGCAAATGAAGTATAGAAGACGAGCAACCAAGCATAGGAGCCAACATGCTTTTCAACTAGGAGATTTGGTATGGTTACACTTGATGAAGGAGAGATTTTCTAATCTAAGGAAATACAAGCTTATGCTAAGGGCGGATGGTCCCTTCAAAGTAATTCGAAAGTTTGGGGAGAGTGCTTATGAGCTTGATTTGTCAGAGTCATATGGTGGGATATTAGTGACATTCAACGTTGGAGATATTAGCCCTTACTATGGAGATGCAAATTTGAGGACAAATTCAAATCAACAAGGGGAGAATGATGGAGGAGTAAGCACTCAAGAATTGACTTTTATAATTATGGAACCAATTATTCTTCATTTGGAAAGCATCTCCCCTAAATTTGAAGACCAACGGATGGTGACGTTACTTGAAACGTAACAAACAAGTAATTAAATGTCTACGTGCATGTCCATGGCATGTAAGGAGGGAGTAACCACGTGCATGAGGAGTATATTGGTAGGATTTTCGAGCATTATTAAGTGATTTAGCTAATTTATTAATTAAGTAATAAAGTAGGAGAATAAAGTTAGTATAAAGTAGCATAAAGTTAGCATAATATCTTTTAGTTTGGAATCTTTTGGAATATGCTTTAGCTAGTGGTAGAAAGGTTATATTATTGACCGATGTCGAGCATATTGGATGTATTATGATTATGAAGATTTGAATTGAAGTTGAAGATCAACATTGAATGAATTTTGTGTGAGTTCAAGCTCAAGTAAATCGAATATGTGTGAACGGTTTGGCTTGAAAGTTTTAATCTCTTCGTCTATGTGAATTAGAGATTAATCCATATCTTTTCTACTATTCTTAATCCATATTTTCCTACCCTAAATACCATCAAAATCCTACTCTATTTTGTGATTAAACCAAACCCTAAATCGGTATACAAAACTGAAGCCCTAAACCATTCATTCGAAAACCTTAACCATCCATGCCAATCAAACGCCACCTTATTCCCTCTTTTCGAACCAAACCCTAACCTTAACCCTAACCCTAAACCACGATTCTAATCTGCATCTAAACCCTATCTTTCGAAGTTCAACATTATCATCAATCCATCATCGAATGCATAGGCTAATTAGGTTGTTCCATTCGAACCATCATCATTGTTAACCCATCTTCACCGAATCATCAATATCGTTCTTTTACCATAATTCGAATCACCTTCATCTTATTTCCATCACTTTCGAAGCTTTAGTCTTTAAACTCACCTTCGCCGAGCCTTTATCATCTTATCTAAACCCCATTTGAACCATTAGTTCCACATTATTGAAGATTATACCCTCCCACACATCATTAGACATGTGAGGAGATGTCATCTTGATGCCTGATGAGGAGTTGCTACTAGATTATTTTATACAAAGAGATAGACTTAAGACAAATTGGAGTGAAGTATTGGACACAATCTAGCTTTTCTAGAATTTATTGACATTTCCTGGATAGGAAGTTGTGGTGCTAGAGGATTATGGTTGTTGTTGTATGTGACACCATCAAACTGCCTTGGCTTTGTCCTCTTGCATGTAAGGATGGAGTGACTATACCGAGTGAGATTTCATTATTTCCATGCTAATTTTTTCCCTGTTGCGGTGCTCATGTTTGTCATTGGAAAGCATTTCTACAATCCAGATCCTCTCTGGGATGTAAACGGGGCGGGTTTGGATTGGGTATCCTATATCCATACCCGAATCCGATTAAAAAATTTATATCCATATCCGTACCCATATTCGAATGGATATTCATTAATATACCCATATCCATACTCGACGGATATCCGGTACTCGATGGATAACCCGTTTACCCGATAAATTATAAATAACCAACAAATAATCTGTTATCCAACGGGTAAACCCGTTACCCGTTACCCGTTACCCGTCACCCGTTTAAATTCCTAATTGTAAACTATTATTATATAAAAAGTTAAGGGTAAAATAGTAAATATATAATGGGTAAACAGATATGGATATGGGTACGGATATGGATATGGATATGGATACCCATTACCCGTATTCGTACCCGAACCCGCCGGGTATTTTTAACCCCTACCCATATCTGTATCCATATCCGTTTATCATTACCCATATCCATATCCATCGGATAAAATCCGTTGGGTTTCGGGTATTATCTGACCCATTTACATCCCTATACTCTCAAAAGTTTTGGAAGAATTTTGGCTTGGAATTGTTATTTCATTACATGGATATATTTCTGACTTGCTGTAGTGTCATTTGTGTTTCTTTCATGCCTTTCCCATTGGATGGAATTGAACCCTGACAAGTTTTAAAACAATGATTTGTAGGATAGAGAGAGGGGACTTAGAGGTAGTATAGGGAATGAGTTTGATAATTGTGCTATCAAATTCTGATTCCTAAACCCTCCTGTAATTTGTTAGCTGGGGGATGTTAGTGAATGCATGGCTTTTGTCAATGGCACTTCCTAGGAGTGGCTTCTCTTTCTTACTTCAAAGGTTATCAATTTCAGCAGGTGCTTGTTGCAGCCAAATAAAGTAAGTGGATTGATGAGACTCCTAAAGTTAGATTGGGAACCATCCAAATTGCAAAAGTTCTGGTTCAGTGGGTTGCTAGTTTATGATGGTAATATTGTGTATCACTTTGCAGATGTGCCTCATTAATATTCTTTCTGGATCACCGGTAGATATGTGTGTTATTTGCATGCATTTTTGAAAGTATCTCTTAATGCCTTCCCAAGGAACTGTTATCGGGAAACATTTTCCTTTAAAGGTTGCACAAGAAACAGAAGCCCATCTTACTTATATTCTTCTTGTGCTTGACCTCCTTGGCCCTCAAAGATAAAGTTTTCTTATGGATTGGTTCTTGATTCTTGTGGAGTATACAGGTTATTTCAATCATTGTCATATTTGTTGAGACTCAACCTGATGCTGGTAAAATTGGAGTTCTTTATTTTTTGGGGTCTCTGTTGCTATGTTGAGAAGATACCTTTGTAACCTTTTTACTTTTATTAAAGCTACACTATGTAAAAAGAGTTTCCAGTTTTATATGATATACGTTAGCCAAGCTAAATTGCCTATGAACTTCTCATTTGCTGTTAATGGAGGTTTGAAAATTGATGCATGAATATGGGACACAGTATTTTCCAGATCTCAAATCCTTGCAGAGTTTATGCATTAGCATTTGTATGCTCATTTTAATATATGGTTGGGGAATCTTTATTTCAATCATCTTGTGCAGTTTGGGACAACTTATATGGTATTGTAATACATGATTGGGGAATCTTTGTGATTTTGTTGTCATAAATCAGTATTTCCCTTTTATATATCTATCATGAAAGTATGCGTACTACTAACTGTGACCTTGCATTGGTGAAAAAAATTTCTTTTGGGAAAACTTTCCAATTGTAATTTTGCACTGAACTAGAAAAAAGAAAAAAAAGGAAAAAGAAAAAGAAAAAGAAAGCAGCTCTTGTGGGATAACTTTCCAGTTTTCCTCTACTTTTTCTTGAGTTTGATGAAAGTGATTAACTATCTTTAACTAAAACTTATTACCTAGAACTTCATTGTCTTATATGTATATACTAGTTAAGGGAACCCAGATTCTACTATTTGTAGATCGCATTAGTTTTTCATTCTATAACTATGTGCTTCATTGTTGCACTGTCATTTTTAGGGGCGCCTTTTTTATTCCTTCCACCAAAATGTAGGTTGTTTATTGAGTAAGATATATCTTATGCACATTTTTATATTGGGAACTATATTATTTGGGTCTTATTTATTGCTGAATAATATTTATATGTGATCTTCAAGAATCATGTACTCTCATGACAATGTTAACCAAACTTTTGTTTACACCCAGTATGACTCATAATAGTATCATATAAATAAACCTTTATTTAGTCCGTGTACATATTTTATATAGGAAACATATTAGAGATGTACTGTTAATTAGATAGTTTCAGAAGTTACTTTTATGATTGTCTTGTTGTTAACTAACCGGTGTCATTACATGTGTAACTCGCATGCCACTTCTTGGGTCTTCATTGACTCTTTGTGCATTTATTCTTGACGCTCCCCATCGATTTCGTCTTTGTATGTCTCAAGTACTGCTCTTTGTTTGTTATTGTGCTAAGCAATTTGGCTTACAATATCTAAGGCAATTACGTCTTTGTTGGGGCAATGTTTGTATTTGAATCTCCATTGCCTCAGTATGTGTAGTCTTCTTGGTCGTGCTATTTTAGCATTTATTTTTGAGGTCGTCCTTGCCATTTTCCTATTTTGGTTTCTCCCTCCCATGAAAGAGGCAAGTGGTTTGTTGCTATTGCTAAACAATTGCTATGGATGGTAGTGCCAAAAAAGAAAAAGGGACACAAGAGAATACCTTACTAATTGCCTTAACTTCTGGTTGATTTGTATATTCAATTTTTTTGCCCAATTATATTTCTATGATCTACAATTTTAAAGTCTATCATTACTATAGTGCCAACCAATTATCATTTCTTACTATAGTAATAGATATCACTAAATTTTTTTGTTACCATATTATAAGATCCTAGCTTGACGAACTTAATGCTGTTTGTAGATATAGTACCTGAGGATTAAAAAGGAAAAGGCGTTGACAGCAGTGTAATAATAGCCAAAACTGTATAATAGTAGGCATGAAGGAGCTAAATGAATTTTTTTTGTACATATGTTTATAAAGTACATACCTAATTTAATGTTTTTTTCCCCTTAAAGAGCAGGGAAATAAGAAAAAATACCCATGGAAAGCATTAGTTCAACGGAAAATTTTTGGTTGGTCACAATCATTCCATTATCAATGTCACTAAGAAAAAGAAAGTACCAGAGGTAGAAAACCAAACCAAATTGTTGACATCTACATATCCTGTAATTTTGAATCAACTAATTTTATATTTTCAAATAGGCTTTAAAATTACTAAGAATTACTATTATCTTTACCTTTATAGATCCTATCTGTTTTCTTACCATATTCTTAATATAAAAAATAGTTTAATTTGGGGTTAGGTTATGAAAGAAACTTTGGATCAATTCAAATTTGAGAATGCATGCATCACAAATGAATCAATGACATTATACTTTTATAATCTGATATAATGTAAATAACCTTTAAAATCAACCTGTAATGATATCATCAAAAGACTTTAATTGACATTTAATTGCAAATTAATTTATTTATCCTTAATTGTTTGTAAGTATTCTATCTCTCACGTGGTCCATAGTTCTTCTCCCTCTCAAAAGACTTTAATATCAACATTTGTTCTATCATGAAACTACCTTTATTGATATTTAATTATAAATTGATTGCTACCTTTAATATTTTCATTTGTTAATCATGGACATTTTTCAATGTTAGGACACACGGCAACCCCTTGATTAGTACAAACCCGTTGGATGCCCTTGAGATTCAAATGCCATATAAACTTATATAACATTAGAAAATAGGGCGTAATTAATTATGCCAGTTATTTAATTAGAACAAAAATGAAACAATGGATTACTACTTAAAAAATTTCAAAGTGCCATAAAATTTACATTTTATTTTATTTTTAGGAAAGGAAATAATTGTCTTCATAAATTATTTAAAAAAAAAAAAAAAAACTATAGTAAGGCACATTATTATGTCTACATATAATTATAGAAAATAAGAATAGGTAAAGAATCTACAAACTAGTATCTGTAGCTAACCTTAATAATTGCTAATTAGTGATTGATGCTATGTGCATCATTTTTTGCATTCTTTATATACTTTTGTTTATATAATTTTTGTTTGATTAGTAAAATAATCTACTTAGAAATGTGTTTTAGGATTATTGACATAGTCTGATTCAATTTATGCTCAATTTATATTAATAGTGAGTAAAGGAAATGAATTTTGTTTTAGCCTTACGGCAAACAATGACATCCATTGGATATCTAGGCAACAAAGATGATGAAAAGTTGAATTATGCACCATGTTAATTCAAAGGAATAAAACTAAAGGACATAAGAAGAAATGCAAAACATAAAATAATTACCTTACCTAAATGTAATTACTCACAAGAATTTAGAGTGAAGTTGAATATAAAGGTCTAGCAATGTTAATGATTGATGGATTGGTGTTTATATTGGCTACTAACAATGGTTATTTTTTCCATTTGAATATAATAAGTAATGAATTAATTATGATAATTAATACTGTACTATGTTATTATGTCCAATTAGGCAATATTGTAATCATCAAAATTCATTGCAATTAGACAACATTGTAATGGCCAAAATTCATTGCATTTAGTGTGTAATCTTTGAATGATTTTGTGTTTAGTTGGAAAAGAAAAGGAAAGTTTAGAAAATTTGTGAAGGAAAAGGTAAAATATGTAAATTTAGCATTCTCTACTCTTATTGTAAAGGCGTGCCAATGTTAATTAATGGAGATGCTAATAATATAATGATATCCCACAATTTTTTGATAATAACCTTCAAGTATGTGCAAGAAAATGTAACTGAAATATCAACTTGACATGAGAAGCGAAAAATGATGAAATCCTTACTGACATAAATATCTCATTAAATCTGTTATAATAATACCCCTCCTTAAGTGCTTCTACATATGTATGTAGTGGATTTTTATTGGAAAAAGGAAAATATAGAAATTTGGAGAAAATTGTGAGGAAGAGGTAAAATCTCAGAAACTGTTATTATAAACTTAAGAATACATGGTCACCTTCATGGCTCGTCAAGTACTGTGGAACATACGATTGAATGATTCCATACATTTGTCTGGATAATTATGTATGCTGTGAGTAGGTTTTATATGCTAAATTTGGTACTCTATTATAGCTGATTACCAACAATGTGGCTGCCTTTTTTTTTTTATAGGTTTTTGATAGAAAGGATGCTATGGATGAAAAAGTGTCTGTCGATCATGTATCAAAGGTACCATCTTTTTTTATTTGTTATTTTATCTTCTGTGCTTTTAATATTCAGCAAACATATTTAATGCTACTTTTGTGAAAAGGAATATTTGAACCCTACTGAGAATGGCCAAAGAAGTATGTCTCTGCATATCCTGCCTTTACAAACATAGAGTATTATTTATTGAACTCTAACAGTCAGAAACATTTTCTATTGTTGACAACTGAGGCCTTGCTACCAAGAATGGATGGCAATTTTTGGCATACTTTGCAGGTGAAACCCACAGTTGGGGGGTGTTAACAAACTTGGATCATATAATGTTCAATTGAGGCATATAGTATGTTGCTTAAGAAATATTTGATGCTGACTTCTGATTTTTTTTTTTTTTTTTTTTTTTTGCACATGCAGATTTGCACGTCAGCTATAAGAGAATCTATAGCTAATGTGAGAAGCCTTAGACTATCCTACCTTCTATTTTGGAGTGCATTTCCTGCCTAAATTGCTAAATTCTTGGATAATTTTGTCCTTTCTGTATGTGAGAATTAGGTGTTTGGAAACAAGTATGAATCTTTCACAAACAACTTTGAGAAATCCTTTGGGAGCACGTTGAGCACTCTTAGATTGATCAGAGATTCACCAATAGAGAAAAAAGATGACCGCCTCAGCCACCTCACCTCTAAAGATTTTAGCATAGATTCTGCTTCATCAATGTCCTTTATCAGAGAAGAACCTTCATCAAGATCTTTTGAGGCTTCTGGTCATTTTGAAGAAAAATCATCCACCATAAGGACTCCAAAACAACCAAGTGCTGATGAAGAGATACAACATGATCATTTGGTTAATTCTACAAACCTGGAGCTTTCTATACATGAGAATATGAGCCGACAATTGGCTATCAGTTACTCAAAAACACTAGGTCACTCAAATTCCATGATTAGTACTTTTGAGAAATCTGTTGTAGAACAGGCCCGGGCAAATGATCTTAAGACTCTTGAGATCAATCTCACAAAGAGAAAGTTGCGCCTCAAAGAAAGCCAGCTGTCTCTTAAATCTGATTCAAATCTTCTGGAGAGAGTTAAAGTATCCATGGGTGTTTCTAAGGCTTCCTTCAAAGCTGAACAATTCAAGAATAAAGTAGAAGATGCAAGATATGCTGAGCTGCTCACAAAATGCCTCGACTGCCTTGTTGCTGGTTTACTTATCATGTCAGCTTTCCTTGTGTATGGAGCTTATGTTTATTCTTTCAAAAGAATTACTGATGCTACCAACTCTTGTTCTCCTTCCACGGTGAGTTAATGCCATTTTCATTATAGATCTTTTGAATCTCAAATAGCTTATATTTGATAAAATTTAATAAGCTTTCTAAATCCTCTATTTTCTGTAATGTGCTACTTGGTTTGGTACTTCAGATGTTTCGAGTTAGGATTATATGATGAGATTTGCTTTTAGGGGCTAACATGATCCCAGCTAGAGATACTTATAATACACATTGCTACTACTGTGTTTTTGGCTTGTGATTTTTATATGAATCATCCGTGTCATCAGTTTCTTCTCTTTCATATGGAAGCTCAGCAGCTCTAAAAGGACAACATAAGTTATAGGTTCCACTAGTATATATTCTCTGATTATGTACTTTTAGTTTTAGCAGTAACATAATTGTTAAGTGATGCAGTTATTCCTTGCAGGAGTTTCAGTCCTGGAGCTCTCGGTGGATCCCAAAGCCGGTATCGTCTGTCAGTTCAGGGTTACAAACACTAACATGTCTCGTTCAAGTTTTCAGTAGGATGCTATTTGGCATCTTCATGGTATTAGCCATTGCTTATTTACTGATTCAACGTGCAGCGACAGTTAATTCAAGACAGACAATGCCAATTACCTTCATTCTTCTACTTCTGGGTGTGGCTTGTGGAGCGGCTGGTAAGTTCTGCATAGACACATTGGGTGGCAGTGGGTATCATTGGCTTGTATACTGGGAAGTCCTCTGCTCTGTACATTTCTTTGCCAACATCTTCACATCAGCCCTCTTCTTCATTCTGTATGGATCCGTCAGGGTAACTGATAGTAGTACCAACCATCGTGTAATATTTCCTTTTTGGATTCGACGACTGGTATTCTATCTCACTGTTCTGGTTGTTTTACCATTGTTGTGTGGTCTTCTGCCATTTGCAAGTTTTGGTGAATGGAGATATCACTTCACGTCACTATTTAGAAATATTTTCTTGGTTATAGAAGATGGCACCTGAACTGCTCTAAAAAGAATGCACTTCCCTGGTTCAAATCAGCGCAGCAAGGCATCCTCATAGTGATGAATATTTTAGAGCACGTTGGACCTGTGTCAGTGTCATCTGGAAAACAATTGTAACATGTGTAATTTTATCGTGCTAAAACTGTAGCTAGATTCATTCGGATTTTCGTCCTGCTGTATGTAATATTATGTGTATTTATTTTCGTCTGTACGGAAGGAAAGGTGGGGCATAAGATGGTGACTACATATTCCTTTCTTATGTCTACCTTATTTGTCTTGTACCAATGTAGTATTTTAGAGTGGCATGTGCTATGACACTGATCTGTGATGCCTTGCGACCAACTCCTAGTGGGTGGTTGTATCAATGGTGGTCCAATAGTATGCGAAGTGTTGCTACTACGTCTGCTTATTTTTCACACGTTCTTAATTTTTGTTCCTGATTTCTAGTAGGGGTGCAGCATCAGATCATTATTCAGAGTACCAGGCTGTCAAATTCAATGTGTAGCGATCAACTCGATCTGCGAGCTTATTGAATACACATTTTCCTAGCATCTGTGTCTCTTAATGTGGTGGCTCATGGGACAGCTGCAAGTGCAGCAGCAGCGTAGTATGGCGTTGAGCGACGTTGCTGAGCCATGTGCTCGTCTGGAGTTAAAAATGTCCAGTTTGTACGCGGACTCACGTGCCGAAGTATGGCGCGGTTGAAGTCAAGTTATTTCCCAGCATACGATTTACAAAATACGGTGCTGTCGACATCAATTCATTTTCCAGCATAAACAGGACCTGCCAGCATTAATGGTAAATGGGTTCATAGCAGGCGTGTTTATACGATTTACTGATGTACAGAACCTATATCAAAGAGTACGTGTACATGAGAGTATGTGGGCTACGTGACTGAGAAGGGTTGTAGAACTCAAAAGTATTTTCTGTCATAGTGAGATTTATGTACTTGGCACTTTGGGTGTGAGGAGAATTTTTTATTTTTGGTGGGGGGGGGGGTTCATTCAGATTCTACACGGATCCTCGTTGAGTATAAGAATTTAGCGTCAGGTACCAACAGCAGCAACAGGGCCACCTACAATATTCAAAGAACATTTTGCAAAAATTACTGGAAGATTTTGAATCACATTGTGAAGATGTTTCAATTTCACCCAGAAAAGTCATGTTCTGCAAAAAATTGAAACAACCGTATGAATCTTGAAAATACTCATTGATTGGTAAGCTCATTGACAAAACGGAATCACTAACTATCTGATCAAGCTTCCACAGTTATTCAAACCAACTGGAGGTTTTGATGTCGTCAATCTTGGTAAGTTTTTTTTTTTTGGAAGCAAAATTCAACTGTTATTATGTTCAAGTTGCTGCTTTAGTAAAAAGGTTTTTATTATATCAATTGATTCTTCCTGTCTTTATGCTTGCGAGAGCTGGATTTTAATATAGAGTACATAACTGTTTAAAAAATTATTGTTTGGGCTCGTATTGTCCGGACCAGTATGATATATTTCTATATGTATATGTATTTCCATTCTACTAGGTAAAATAGTGGTTCGGGAACGTTCTATCCTGAGGAGATATTTTTAACCTCCATTCTTCGGGAAAGAATAGTGGCTCGGGTGTATTATCCCTGAGAATTTTAGACCGTTCTACCTGTTTAAGAATAATGAGGTTCTTACACTCAACGTATATAAAAGAATGAAAATAGACTATACTTAATAAAAGGATCTGGATCGTAATATGCCTTATGAGATGTTTCATTTACTTGGTTATATTCTTTTATTATCTAATGTGGAATCATGTGCTATTTGTATTTCTATTTCGATAATATTGTTCCCTTTCCCAGTACGTAGCGTACTGACCACCCGTTTTATGGGTTCTACTCATTCACACTAGTAGAAGGCCCTGAATCTTATGTGCAGGTCTCAAAAGATCAATTAAATAACTTTGCAGCCTATGACTCCTTATGTGGGGATGAGTGACTCCATCTATGTTAGGGTCGAGTGAAGAGTATATATTATTCGAATTATGTATTTAATTGGATATCTTTTTTTGGACTCTTGATCCATGGTATCCCTCTTTTGTATTGTAAAACTCGAAGTTAACCTCTAAACTCAGTATTATTGAAATGCCCCGAAAATTTTTAATTTTATAAATTACATTTAAATGATATTTATTAGAAAAAATTTATTTAAAAAAATTATTTTTAAATTGAATTAATTAGGGCAAGAAGAAATTTATAAGTATTTTTATTAGGAGAGAATTTGGGTATTTTAGCTAATTAAGCATTTTATTTTGGAAATTTGTTAAATAAATTATTTAAAATTAGAAGGAGAAAATAGTTTGAAATTAATAATAATTTTATAAATAATTTAATTAAAGAAAATTAGGGTGTTTTACTAATTAAAATGGAATTTATGGAAAATCTTTTAAAAATCCTAATTTAGCCTAAAAAGGGATTTAAATATTATTTTATTTCAATATTATTATTTTTAAATATCCCAAATATTTTAATTAATTTAAATACCAAAACTAATTATTTTTCCCTTTTCCTTTTTCCTTTTCTTTCTTTTTCTTTTTCCTCTCCTTCCCGTTTGGGCCTGCCCCTCCCGCGGCCCAGTTTTTTTTTCCCGCCCTCCTTCCTTAGGCGCGGCCCAGCCCAGCTGCGCGGCCTCCTCTCTTCTTCCCTCCAGCGCCGCGTTTTGTAGTTTCTTTTCCCTGGGCGCTGTGTTTCAGCTCGACGTTTTAATGAGCGCCCGGTTCAGCCGTCTCCTTTTCTTTTCTTTCTTTTCCTTCGCGAAACGCCCGACCCAGCCCCTTTCTTCTCACCCAGCCTTCGCGCCTGCCAGCCCCGACGCCTCCCTGCGCCATTACCGCCGCCCCTGTGCCCTAGTTTTTCGCCGCAGTTGACCGGCTGTTTCGCTCCTATCTCTCCCATGATGACCGTCGACCTTTTCACCCAACCAAATCTCCCCTATTCTCGTGCGTTTTCCTTCTTTTTCTACGCCGCCAATCCATACCCCAAACTCACTCCCACCGGCCACCCTCGCTGCCGGTAAGCCCGAACCCTACTGCATTATCTCCTCACCGACCCACATAACCCTAACCTCTCCTCTAACTCTATAAATACCCCCATCATCCACCCTATTTCGAGTTTTTGACTTTCTAACCCAGAAAACCTATCTTGTCGCCGCCACTCCTTTAGACGCATCGTCCGCGGCCTCCGGCCAACTTCGCCGCCATCCATGGCCACCAAAATCTTCCTTGCACCTCTCTCGAGCTAACCAAACCATTCATCACCCTCGATTCTTTCTGCACAATCCTCCCCGACTGTGCGAACTTCCCTTCTCAACCAACCTGTTTCCTAGCCCCGCCACCCTTTGCGCCGCCCTTAGCCACCTCTTCCGCCGTTTCTGCCTCTTCTTTCACCTCCAAAATCTTCTGCAGACCCTTCTCTATCTCCCCGTACCTTTATTTTCCTTTTTCTTCCTCTCCTCCTCCCTCTTTCTCCTTCTCCTCCATTCGGCCACCACCATCGCCGCCGTGCGCTGCCACCTTTGGCTGCGCCGCCACCCTCATTCTTTCCCTCTCCTTCTGAGCAACTCAAAACACCCCAGCTCCCATCTTAATTCTCCATATCTTATTCCCAGCATGCAACTTTCCCCTCTTTCTTTTCTTTTTTCGGCCACCGCCGCCGCCGCCATGAACCACCGCCAATGCCGCCTATCGCCACCAGCCTATGGTTGAACCCTAGACCCTCTCAGCTATTTTTCCTATTTTTATAACCCTTAAATTATTTTATTTCAATTATTTGCATATAAATACTATTATTATTATTATTATTATTATTCTTAATATTTATATTTTTAATATGCATTATTACTACTATTATTAGTATTAATGTTTTTATTATGATTTATGTTGAGGGCTGAAGTCTATTATATTTTAATTTGATTTTATTATTATTCTTCTTATTATTTCTATATTTACTATTATTAATATTAAAATGTTATAAGTATAATAATTATTATTATTCCTATTTCAAATTTCCATTATTCTTATTCCATTACTATTAATACAAATATTTTAACATTAGTTCTATTATTACTATTATTATTATTATTATTATTATTATTATTATTATTTCTTCACTACTATTATTACTAAATTTGGTTATTTAATTTACTAATATTATTATTATTAGTAGTATTTTAGTAAAAGGGATGAAGCCCTTATTTTACTATGTTTTTGAGTAATGTCCTTCTTATTATTATTGTTACTGCTTTTATTAAGCTTATTATTATTAATATCGATATTATTTTTGGTATTTTTGCTATTATTATTTTAATATTTTATCAAAGCCTAGTCTTATATAGGTTAGTGTTTAATAGTATTTTTGATAGGAAGGAGTCTAATTTTAGCTTTTCCCTCATAATAGGTGAGACCAGTCAAAGCGCTAAGGAGGTGTAGGAGCGTGCTCCAAGACCGGTGTTGTTTTAGGTAAGGGTTTACTAAGGCCATTGTGTGCTTATATGCATTATGTGCTTCTTATGCTATGCATTCTATGTTTATGATTATTAATTATGTCGTATATGGTATGACGTGGAGTTGAAGTATGTTTTTGTATGACATGTGTATTATTTATGTATGATGATATGTGTTGTGACCCTGTAAGACATGCATGTGAGGATGTTGATATGGGATGTGTAGGGGAAAAGGATGAAAAAGGAGGATGGAGAAAGAAGTTGACCAAGAGATGTGAGTTGACCTAAGTATTTTAATGATTTATGAGTGGAAGAATAAAATGGGAAATGCAAGGTTTTGTGTGAGAGAATATAATTTATGGTTTTATACGGAGAATATAATATATGGTTTTATTTGGGAGAATGTAATTTATGATGTTATATGAGAGAATCGAATTTATGGTGTGTTTGGGAGAATCGAATTTATGATGTTAATTGGACGAATCTAATTTATGATGTTATATGGAGAATCGAATTTATGGTTTGTTTGGGAGAATCTAATTTATGATGTTATTTGGGAGAATATAATTTATGATATTATATGGGAGAATATAATTTATGATATTATATGGGAGAATCTAATTTATGATTTGATTGGGAGAATCTAATTTATGATTTGTTTGGGGAAATCCAATTTATGGTTTTGCTTGGAAGATTCTAATTTATGATTTTATGTGGGAGAATCTAACTTATGGTCTTGTATGGAAAAATCTAATTTGTAGTTATGAATGGGAGAATCTAATAAATTGTAAGGTAAGGACGAATCTTTGGGTTTTATATGGTTTGAATTTAGGGTTTGGTATGGGTGAATCTTTGGTTTTGTGTGGATTGAATTTAGGGTTTTGCATGATAGAATCATGGTTTGTATGGTGGTATTTATGGTTGTATGGTGGTATTAGGGTTTGCATAGTGGTATTTATGGTTTGTATGGTAGTATTAGGGTTTGTATGGTGGTATTTATGGTTTTTATGGTGGTATTAGGGTTGTATGGTGGTATTTATAGTTGTATGGTGGTATTAGGGTTTACATGGTGGCATTGATGGTTGAATGGTGGTATTAGGGTTTGCATGGTTGAATTTAGGGTTTCACGTGGAATTTTAGGGTTTGCATGAAAAAGGTTCGAAGGTTTACATAGGGAGATTAATGTCTACATGGGTATGAAATTTACATGTGGAAAGTTAATTTGGGATGTAAGGAAGGTAATGTAAGTGTTATTTGGGTGTTGAACTATTTTGGACGGAAAATAGTACATGGAGCATTATGAGGGTACAGAAGAGACTGAATTAGGGTTTGGAGTAATGAACTCTGGGTTGCTGTGATTAACCAGGGTTGGAGTGGATAATTGTGGTTTGTTATGATTAACTAAGGCGTGGAGTGGCTAATTATGGTTGTCATGGTTAAATAGAGTTTGGAGTGGTTAACTATGGTTTGTTGTGAGGTCTGTGGTGGCTGATTAGGGTTTTTGTGTTATCATGTGTATGTGGTGATTAAAGTGTAATTATGATGGTGGACTTTTATGATTTTGATGTGTGAAGATTTATGCATGTCCAGGGTGAAAGCTTTTGAATAAGATACTTAAGACACTAATCATTTAAAGTGGAAGATTATTGAGCCGGGTCCAGCCGATCCACCGATTAGGAATAGTGGTTAGGGTTATTACCCTATGTGCGACTGATCCACCGATAATAATAGTGGTGAGGACTTTGTCCCGCAAGTGTCTGGCCCACCGGCAATAATAGTGGGGTGACTCGAGCTCAATAAACACAAACCAGAGTTTGCTAAAAATACTTAAAAGATACTAATTACTTACAGTGGAACACCATGTAAGCAGGAACCAGCCGATCCACCGGTAAAGAATAGTGGTGTGGACTATTGTCCCGCAAGTGACCGATCCACCGGCGAATAATAGTGGTGTGGACTTTGTCCCGCAAGTGACCGGCCCACCGGCAATAATAGTGGGGTGTTCCTGTGCTCAAATGGACTTGATAAAAAGTATGGTGTGAAATGAGTTCTGATTAGAGATTAATTTAAAAATTAATCCGGACTATAATTGGGCCTTTATACTTTTACCTGGTTGATCATATGCATTTATGATTATGCTCTTTTATGTCCTGCATGATTTATGTGTTTATGTGTTGGCCTTAGTATTCGGTTACCATATTCAGTACGTAACGTACTGACCACCCTTTTCATGGGTGCTACTCATTCCCACGAGTAGTATGCCCTTCTGACTTTATGCAGGTGGGCAAGACATCAGTCGGGGCTGAGTGTTGAGCATGTTTGGCTCAAGTTCGAGAGTGTCGTGGTCGTATTTCAGTCTTTATGCAATTCTATTTCCTTTTATTATTTCTTTTGTATTGGAGTTATCTTCTTTGATTCATTACCTTGTATTAAGTATTTATCATCTTTGATTTCGCACTCTGATTTCTATTTTATTATGGTTCATAAACATTTATGCGTACTCTGATTTTTAATGTATGATCTTTCGAGTTCTTTTATGAACTGTTGGTTTGAGTTTAATGTAAATCTTTTCTTTAGACTTAGCACTTGGTACTGAAACGGTCGGAGAGAACCGTTTCGGTACTAAATGTGGCGGTAACATTCCCAGAATTGACACGTTTTAAGTATTTCATTTTTAATTACTTCCGCTAAAAAAAGTAGTGAATTTTGGGGTGTTACAATTGTACTATAAATGTGCTTTTGTTTTCTAATTTTCTTGTATTCCCTTAAATATTTTAACCTTGTAATTGATGCAAGGAAAGTTGCATAAGCCAGAATTATGTCGATTACAGCATTAACCCCCACTATTTTACTTAATTACTTCCGCTACAAAATGAAATTTTTCAGTAGTAAAAATTGGGGTGTTACATATATACTTTGAATAATATTAACTATTTAACTAGTAGTAACTAGTTGTAATAATTTATGTCTAACCTATATATTTCATGCATTGAACAAGATTTATTACAAGGCAATTGTAGGTAATATATACATGGAATAAACTAACAAGATATCTAATTTACATAAAATGATAGCTAGATCTCTTGACTTGCAACTTGTCTTCCATGACTAATAGCATCTCTTGTATTGTAATAACTTATAACCCGTGGTATCTTAAGTAAGTTGGCATATTAAGATGTCTTAATCTTCTCCTTGCAAATATGTTGCATAACTATATTAATGTCTTAAAGTGAAGTCATTGGTTAGGGTAAAGGTATGAAAAATGTTTAAGATAACCGGTTCTATTATTAAGTACACCAATTCCTCATTATCAAGAGGATCATGAGATACTCCTGTATCATTTTTCCTTGGTTGAGAAGAGTTTATCCTCAAATTCACATCCTCATAATTTGGAGACAAATCACCTACATTAAAAGTTATTGATACTCCACCATAAGAATTCAGTAAATCAAGTTAATGAACATTCTCTCTAAATTTTATAAGTATTTTAAAATATCCATATGCTCTGGTCATTAGCTTGTTTTTATGTAAGTTAATAAATATTTCTGTATGTAAATGTAAGTATACCTAATCCTTGGAGTAAATACTTTTTAAACTCGATGTTTATCAGCTCAAGCTTGATACCAGGCATTTAAATTTTAATGTTGGTTTGAATTTGTTGATGACTCTTTTGGAAATATTAAACTCAGTCCTTAGCTTCATAACTCTTTAATTTACCTTTCTTCAAGAGAACCATGTTGATAGGCACGTAAGGATTCACGTTATACACTACCTCAAACATTCTAGAATGAGTCACACTTAGAGCATTTCAATTGTAGGCAAACTTAGTATGAGCTAACTTGATATCCCAATGCTTCATACATTCACTTACGAAACCTGATGTAGGACCATCTCCATCTCATTATTCTATGGTGAAGGACAAGAGTTAACATATTTTTAGGTGGTATCAATTATTCTTGAAAATCTTACACACCTTCATAATAGCCGTAATAATGTTTCATTAAGAGATTCATTTAGGTATTACATATGTTTGCAAGAAAAGGACTTCACCAATGATATCTAATGTACATGACAATGATAATGAAAGGGTTACAAAGTTGCATGGAAGACAAAACTGCAAGACATGAAGCTTGATTATTTGACTATTCCATGTACTATCATTGTAATACCCTAAAATCCTATTTTTGGATTTAAAAATAAAATAAGGATTATTGGATAAGGTTAAATTATTTATACCATTTCTAATGAAATAATAATAATTATGGCCATAAAAGAGAAAAAATGATGTAGGGATTTAATTAGTGGAGGCTAGAATTATTTGCTAAACTATAATAAATTATAAGTAAATCATAATAATAATAATTTCTAATTAATAAAAAAATTAATTTATTATTATGACTAACTTTTATTATTTCTAAAATTCAAAAAAATCCCAAACCACCCAATCACCTTGTTTTTCTTTTTTTTTCCTTTTCCTTTTCCTTTTTCTTCCACTTTTTCTTCCTTTTCATTTTTTTTCTTCCTTTCCCCTCCGACGATAGACTAGCCTGGGTCACATGACTCACACCTAGTGCAAGCCTAGCTCTCCTCCCCCTCCTCTCCTTTCCTTTCCCTCCACTACAAAATATATAACATGTACCAACAGTAAATTTAGTCATAGATTTTTTTCCTATTGGAAAAAGTTACTAATATCAACAAATATATTTTTGCAGGCAATGAAGAAAGTTTTTCCTACCGAAATTTTTAATCTGTTGGTAATAGTATGTTATGCCAACAGATCTTTTGTCTACTTTTATATCTACGGGTATTAGTAGTATTATACTAATAAAACTAATACCCACTCATATATCTGTTGGTATTAGTATATAAGGAAGATAAATGTTTTAACTAGTATTATATCCCTTGGCACAATACATTCATTCCTCTTATATATGAGATGCTTCTCTTATTATCATAATTGCCAATTTTATATGAAATACTAAAAATATAATATATAACCAGATTTATAATTAATATTATAGTCATTGTTAATATTATTATAACATCACCATGATAATTAAAATAATAAAAATTATAATAAAAGTAATAATCAATCAAGTCGTATTTCAAATAACCTACATGATAGGGTCTCACAGCTCGATCGATGCAATAGGGATCTAGTAGGCATTGTACCCCTAGTAGTTAGATCTTTTTGTGCCTAATATTATTATAGTTATTTATATAATTATTGTAGAATCTTACATTTTTCAAATTCAATTTCCTTAAACTTAATAAATAACTATTATTATTGTAAGCATTATTTTAATAAATATCATAATAAAAATAATAATTAGTTAAGTTGAATTTTGAATAACTTAGGACGGGGGTCTCACGAACCGGTTGACGAATTAGGGCTCTGGGGGTAGTGCACGTAGTGTAATAGCCCTCTTTTTAAAAACCTAATTTTTGTAAATATTAGTGTTGATTTATGAGTTTTAACATTTAATTTTATTTTAATTGGGTTATTTAATTTAAATTGCATTTCTATTTTAATAAGTGTTTTGATTTATTTTGAACAAAAGCTTTTAAAGGGTAAGTCTTTTGTTTGTTTTGGAAAAATTATTTATAAAAGTTTTCAGTTAAATTTAATCTAGTTGAAATCATATTTTTGATATAATTTCTTTTAGATATTTTAATATTAAAAAAAATGTCGGTCAATACCGACTGCCCCTACCCTCTTCCTTATTCTCTTTCCTTTCTCTAGCTATTCGTCCTTTCATTTTTTGTAGTTGTGAAGCCCGATCCTAAGACCCATGCTCCCTCCTTCGTTTCATTGAGCACAGAACCAACAACACACCACCTTGCCGCTGCTCGACCATGCCAACACAACCCACAGCTTATCCGATCGTCATTGTCTATGACGGCATAACAGCATCACTAGAGTAGTAGCATCAACGCAACTAGCAATGCACCACCAACTGGCCCCTCCAGCATCGGTCTGCCACTGGCAAGTGGCCCTCTCCCACTGACAATGCTCTACTACCCTTTACTCACGTTGTTTTGGCTAAATTTTTTTGGTATATTTTCCTAATACCCTAAATTTTGGTTTTGATTAATTTTGAAAGAATGTGCTTTAATTTAGGGATGGCAATGGATCGAGTACGGATCAGGTACTCCCTATCCGTTACCTAAACCTGATAAAAAAACCTATACCCATATCCGTATCCAAATTCGGCGGGTATTTTTTTCTTTATCTATATCCATTTAAATATCCATCGGGTTTCAGGTAAAACCCATTAATTATAAAGTAAAAAATTATTTAATGTTAGAATTATATACTTAGATTGTTAAAATTTAATCATATCTTCACTTTTAGCCTTAGAAAATATAGTTAAGGTTACATAAATGAAGGTAAAAATGTAATTTTATATCGGGTAAACGGATGCAGGTACGAGTATAAATTTGAGGATCAATTACCCATATCTATAACCAAACCCGGTGGATATTTCTCCCCTTCCTCCATACCCGTATCCATATCTGTTTATTCATATCCATTTACATATCTGACGGATAAAATCCATCGGATTTGGGTAAAACCCATCCAATTGCCATCCCTACTTTAATTAAGATATATTAGTTTTTTTAATTAAGTATATATGTATTGTATGACTAAACTGGATGGGTTAATTGTGTGGTATATATTGATTTTTGGAATTTGTGATTATATACTCGGTTATGTTCGAATATCTCGAATTCATTTGATTAAGCTATTTTGGATAATTTGATTATGCATTATACTTTGAAATATACTTAGTTTCATATTGGAATTATCAATTTGAGAAATTTGTATGAAATTAATTGAAATTTGATTTTTAGGTCAAATTCTTGTGGATTTAAGTTGAATTATATAATTGAGTTATTTTATTAAATTGATTATAAAAATTTTAATAGAATATGTTTAATTTTATTTCAAAATCATTAATTTAAATATTTTGGTAAGATTTGACCGAATTTGCAGTCCGGACTCAAAAATCCTAATTATGTTAAATTGAGTATTTTCTTTATTTTTTTTAAATCAATTGAGTATACAATTTGTTATAAAATAAGCCTAATTTCATTTCTGAACATTCAATTTAAATAAATTAATAAAATTTAACCAAATTTCATTTTTAGGCCTAAAACCCTAATTTTCAAAGGAAATTATGGAAATTGTCATTTATATAGTTGTTTCTTCTAAAATTAATTTTATAGAATTATTTTAAATGACCTTAATTTTATTTTAACACCTTCAATAGTGATTAAATGGTTTGAATTTTCCAGATTTGTATTTTGGGCATTAAAACCCTAATTTTTAGGAATAGTTTCTAAAATTAATTAAATTGAGTTAAAATCAGCTAGTTTTGATTGAAAATCAATTAAATTGAGTTTTTAACTTATCGTTTGGATTAATTTTATGAAATTGATCAATATGACTTTTTAGGGTTGTAAACTCTAATTGTGTAACACCCCCATTTTTCAAAACCACTTGACCAGAAAAATAAGAAAAATATGTGCGGAAGCTAAATACAATGAGGGTGTTACCGCCACAACTAGTGTAAGTAGACACCATTATTTTGCTTACACTAGCTACTAAGGCTAGATAAAATAAGAAAACACACAAAATATATTCATTGATTCAAATCAATCGAACCGAAAAAGTTCCTACAATTGAAACTATGAAAAGAGTTTACTAAAATTAGTATGATAAATAAAACTCTGAAAATCATCACCACTCTCAATATTCCCCGTCATGCATGCCATCAACACCTTGAGTAAATTCATACCAAACCTGCACTAGATCATCTGCTCACCATGTATATCATGGGTCATCACAGTCCCGTTTAAAACATGTAACAAGTTAGTTAGGGGAACAGCTAAGTAACAAGTTAGTACAATGGAATATAATATAGACGTGTATATATACAATGAATCATGTAAGAAAACCAAATGTAAATAACTGAATATGCGGATATTAATATTTAATTTAGGTGATCATAACCTCAAATTATTTAAGTGGGTAAACCAACCAGGGGGTCACCTGGCCATCCTAGAAGACAAAGTCCAAAGGGGATAACAAAAGTCCGAAGACCTACCACCAACCACAGGAGGATTAGAAATCACACATGGGCCATCCCAGTGGGCATAGTCCAAAGGGGATAACAAAAGTACGAAGACCTACCACCTCGGTCATCCTGTCCTTAAGTGTGCACACCCCCTAATAGGGTTCGGAGAAGCCTATAGAGTAGACGAGGAGCCTTAACCAGACACAGCTGGTAAATAAATAAATATCCACAATAGAATTAAAAGAGAAAGGCTATTGCCGATCCCCAACTTCAGGAGGCCAAACCTGAAGGACCCAAAGCCCACTTTATGTTTTACTTTAAGTTATGGTATTTTAATTAAGTAAAGTCACACAATCCACCATATAAACTTCACTTTATCCACTTTTCATAATAGGTAACTTTTTCAAATTACATAGAAATATACCCACTTGGAGTCACCACTCAATCCAGTAGTTGGATTAGAATAGAATAAAAATAATTATCCAACCAGCACTTCAAATAAATAAATAAATAATATTTAAAGTTTCTTAGGGTCCAATTATACGCTAACATAAATAGAAAAACTTAATTTAGTCATATAAGATACGAACCTTGTGATATGTGCATAATCAAGGAACACTTGTATAAAATCAACTCTTTACTGCTAGCACATCAAATAAATAACAAAACTATAAAATTATAATATTTACATGAAATTCATCAGGAACCCATATTTATATTAAATTCATAATAAAAATATAATATTACCCATGGGCCTAATAATATAAAAACATATATATTTGCGTAAGGTCACATAGCTAGATAAGACCATTATATCAAAAAGGGCATAATTAAAATATGCATGAACGCACATACATACATACATACATATATATATATATATATATATATATATATATATATATACATATAAAGGTTGAAAGTAATGTTACACATATATATCTATATGTATAAAGGTTGAAATTAATGTTACCTGGAATGCAATATGATCACAAATTCTCACTAGTCGCTAGACCTTCACCAATTAGATCAAAGGAGTGGAGGGTTACTCTCTATAAAACTACTCTCTTTTTCGTTGCTATTTTTTTTCCTTATGTGTGGCTGCTATACGGCTTACAAGAAGCTAACCATATATTTATAGTGATTGGAGGCTACTAGGGTTATGGGAAAAGCATAACGTATATTTAGAGAATTCTAGAATTGACTAATTAATTAAAAAGACCCATTTGCTAATGACCAATTAAATTGTGTAACAACATTACTTAATTAAAAGGCCCATTTACTAATAACCCATTAAATTGTGTAACAACATTACTTAATTAAACTCTACTAGCAACCTATTAATTACTTGCTATGTATATACGTAATAAAATACTATATTTTAAATCTTTATCATTTAACTATTACAGCTATCGGAAACTTAGTCTTATCATTCAAATAATACACATATATATATATATAAGTTTCCTTTTATATCTTATTATCGTTGCCACCTTGTATTATTATTATTATTATTATTATTATTATTATTATTATTATTATTATTATTCAAAATTATGGGGTATTACAAATTGTGTAAGTGATTTTTGATAAAAATTACTTACTTTCTATTATTTTATGTTTTGAATAGTTTTTTCTAATCTAGTCTTTATGTTTTCTATCGGCCATCTAAGAAGATGCTCTAGTGGATCCTGAAAACCCAATGTGTATACCACTTTATAGTTTTTTTTTTGTTTCTCTTTGATCATTTTGCTTAAGATGTTGATCTGGTGATAGGTTGCTTGTATGATTGTGGGTTTATGGGTCTTTTATAGGGCTTTTGAACTACAAGTGCTCAAAGCTAATGCTTGATAGCCTAAGGTACTTGGTTTTTCCCTTTTGTGTCTATAATGGCCTAACATTCTTTTAGTTTTTGGTGGAGCTGGCAAGGAGGACTAAATTGATATTAGGAGAGTGTTTTGAATTTTCTCATTTTTTATAGTCATTGTTGATGACATTTTATCTTTTACTCATAATAGGGATGTGTACAGAGCATTAGGGCTTAAAAACCCATAGGGTGGGTTCCTACTTTAATTTTTGTTCTTTACTGATCAGTTTTGGTTGGTGTTTATGTCTCCCTAAGTTTCTATTATGGTTACCAATAATTTAGAAAAGGGGGTTGGATTCAATTATGAAAGTGATGTAGTTTGTGTAAAAACTTTAACATGGTTGTAAATTGTCAATTCATCTTTTAGTAGATGTATCTTCCATTTTAAGCTATTATTGCTTGTTGGTGAAGTTAGGAAGGTCAACACTTAAGTGGTTGTACAGTTTTTTCTTATTAGAAATTGTTGTTGCCTTGTGGTAATGTGGTAGGAAATTATTGCGTGTTGTTTCTTAGTAAACATGGTTGTACATAATGGTTGTTAAATGTGAATCCATGAAATATTTCTTACTAGAATAATTATTTAAATAAGATATTTTGTTTGCTTTTGTGTTGATGATATTTGAATCTAAAACAATATCTATCTCTAAGAATTTATATCAATGTAGCTATATAATATTTTTTTGATTGGTTTATAATATGCAACATAATTTTTCTTTCTATAAATGATTCTTCCTTTATGATCAAATTTCATATGTGCATAATGGTACTCTTTTATTGTTTTTTTTTATATATTTTTCTACACTTATCTAATTGGAGTTTGAGTATTATCCAAATCTGTTGATTGAAGTTCTTTGCTGAATGTCAATTGGGCTTTAAGATATTTATCAAACTATCTTTTTCCTATTTAATTGGTTGGTTGTTATCATTTTTTGACCTTATTGTTACTTTTATTATGTTGTCTCTGTTTGTTACCTTGTTTAATCATATTTAATTGATGTAAAAAAATCGCTTCACCAAAAATGTAAGGGACATAATATGGTTGTATTATATTGGTTTAAGGATTAGGTATCATCACGTACAATTAAATTATAGATGTATTATAACTATAATTATAATATATAAATCTAGACACATAGTATGCTACAAAAAATTAGTCTTCATTATTAACCTCTGTCCTTATTTTCCTCATTATTTTGATGTCTTTGCTTGTTGAAAATTATGTAGGAACTTGATGTCATGGATGTATTTAAGGACAAGAGTTAGATGAAACTAAGTAGAGTAGGAAATACTTATAAAAGAGCTTTATATACATTCCTTGAGTATGCATTTGCAACCTTGGTCATTGATGGAAATAAGATTGTTTTTCCATGCTCGACTCATGAAAATAAATTTTATCATGAAAGAAACGTGGTTAGAGGTTATCTTATAATGAGAGAAATGGATATAGACTATCAAAGGTGTGTTTGGATTTTTCATGGGGAACAAAGGAGCAATAGAGATAATGAAATTTCAAATTTGGGGCTTGATGATGATATAGGGTTTGATGATGTGCATTATGGTTCATGTGATGATGTTCTTGAGATAATAGGATATATTTTTGAATTTCACAGGGCATGTAGCAGTTATCCAAGTTCTAATGAAGAAGCCGATGCATTTTTTAAGTTGATTGAAGATACAAGGCAACCCTTATATCCCGATCATGAAGATTTTAGTAAACTCTCCTTCATTGTTGAAATATATCATTTGAAATGTTTATATGGAGTGACTGATGTTGCCTTAGTGAAATTGTTTACAAGAGCTCTTCCTAAAGAATTAACATTGCCAAAATCTTATAGGCAAATGCAGGGAATTATAAAAAAAAACTTTAACTTAGTTATGAGAAAATTGATGCGTGTCCAAATTATTATGTACTTTTTAGGAAGGAAAATATTGATTTAGATAATTATCCTATTTGTAATGCTTGAAGATGGAAAGTTGTTGATGATGGAACTGTGGTGAAATTATCTAGTGGCAAAAAGGTTCCTTTAAAGGTATTACAACATTTTCCTTTGATTCCAAGGTTTAAAAGGTTGTTTATGTCATAAAAAATAGGCCCTTTAATGAGATGGCATGAATAAGAGAAAAAAAAGGATGGTAAGCTCATACATTTAGCAAACTCTTATCTTTGGAAAGATTTTAATGCTAAGTACCCAGAGTTTGCTAGTGATTCAAGAAATGTCAGGCTTGGCTTTAAAAGTGATGGGTTCAACCCATTTGGCATGAGGGGTACTCAATATAGCATCTGACCAGTTATATTAAGATTTATAACTTACCTCCATGGTTATGTATGAAACAATCATACTTTATTCTTTCATCATTTATACCTTGCCCAAAGGCACCTAGGAATGACATTGATATTTTTCTTGAACCATTGATTAATGAGTTAAAGGAATTATGGGAGGTAGGATTAGAGACTTATGATTCCTCAAAAAATTTAAATGTTCTCTCTTCATGGTACCTTGATTAATACCATCAATGACTTTCCAACATATGGAAATTTGTCGTGATGGAAAACTAAAGGAAAAGTTACATGCCCACATTGTAATATAGATACATGCTTTGAATATTTGAGGAGAGGCAAAAAAATGTGTTATATGGGCCATCACCACCTCTTAGTTTCTAATCACAAATTTCATCGTAGTAGAAGGGCCTTTAATGAAAAAATAGAACCCAGACCTCCTCCTGCATCATATTCTAGGATAGAATTGTTATATCAAATGGATGGAATTGATGTCATATTTAGAAAAGCCCCTCATACTCATAATAAAAGGAGAAGGGAGCATTAAAAAAATGCCTTAGAAGAGGAGAAGCATATTCTTCCAACTTCCATATTGGGAGCATCTTCTACTATGCCACAACTTAGATATGATGCATGTGGAGGAGAATATTTCTAAGAATTTACTTGGCATTCTTTTAGCCATTGAAGAGAGAACTAAGGATACCTTATAGTTAAGACTTAACTTGTAGGTAAAGGATATAAGGCATGAGCTACATCCAATTGAAATAGAAGATAAAATATATCTACCTCTAGCATGCTTCACACTGACCCAAAAATAAAAGGAGAAAATACTAAGCATATTAGGTTATGTGAAAGTACCAGATGGGTATGGTGCAAACATTAGAAGGTGAATTATTGATGGAAAAATATCTGGCTTTCAAAGTTACAATCATCACGTCATAATGCAACAACTATTACTATTGTTTTTAAGAAAAATGTAGAACAAGGATGTGAGCAATGTGTTGATTGAGCTAAGTAATTATTTTATGGAACTTTGCTCGAAAGAGGTAATAACCCAAGACTTGGAGATATTAGGGGATTGCATTGCTTTCACACTTTTTCATATAAAACACATTTTTTTGCCTTCATTCTTTGATATCATGTACATGTAGTTGTTCATTTGGCTAAGGAGATAATCATTGTAGGTCCAGTGTTTTACCATTGGTTGTATCTTGTGGAAAGTTATGTACATTCTAGTATTTTATTTGCTATTTTAATGGAAGATCAAGCTTATGTTTATATAATGTTAGTAATATTATACTATTGTTATAAGTATTTGAGGAGGTTGAATATGTATGTTTGTAATAAAAGCCTTCCCAAAGGGTCAATTGCAGAAGAATATATTGTGGAAGATTGTCTAACATTTTTTTCTCGATATTTGCCTGATGTTCAAACAAAGGAAAATAGTTCCCCATGAAATGATGATGATGATGGTAATGAATTGAACAATGGGTTGCCTATATTTTCCTTAAAGTCTTGTGCAATGTCTAAGAAGAAAGATATGCAATTGGAATGTATGTTGGTTGAGGAAGCACATAGTTATGTGCTTGCAAATTGCGATGAAGTTGAAGTATTTACATAGTAAGTCCTAATTCTCTTTGAATAATTTTTTTAATCACTTCATATGTATTTATAACTTTATCATTTGTTCCTAGAGAGAATTATGATATCATAAGAACTGAATACCAATACATGTCAAATATGATTGATGACATCCATAAAAGAAAGTTCCCTTAATGGTTTGCAATGAATGTATATCGATACTTATACTCATTAGGTTTATATCATTGGTTATACATCTTTTTATTTAATGAGTGTTATTAATTATTAGGTCTCCAAGCATCTACCAAATGAAGCATGTGTTCTAGAAGATCTAATAATTCTTAGTCTTGCTCCAAGCATGTGGATAATGACAATGAATAAAATAACTTGCAATGGATACATGTGGCACATGAAAGGCATTGATAAGAGGAGTCTAACTCAAAACTCTGGAATTTTAGTTAATGCAAACATATATATTGGGAGCATGTCATACTATGATGTTTTGATTGAAATTATTGAGTTAACTTATCCTCGTGGAGGGAGTGTTATTTTATTTTGATGCCATTGGGTTGGTCCTAGTAGAGGAGTTAAAGAGGATGAATTTGGATTTACTCTTGTTAATTTAAAGGCCATTCTAAAAACAAATGAACCTTTTGTCATATCATCTCAAGCATTGTAGGTGTTTTATACCCACATTCTAAAGAAAGAAATTGGCATGTTGTCAATGTCACTAAGCCAGGAGACTTGTTTGAAATGGAAGATGGTCTCATACCTAGCGTGGATTGTGTACAAACTAGCATCCCTACAAATTTAGGTGTAGATGATTTTACTACTACTAGAGAAGACGTGAGTAACCTTTCTTTGCAATGACGGAAGGTAATAATGATGAAGAAGAAATTGAAGAATATACTACCCAAAGTGATGAAGAAGATGAAACTTTTATATGATTATGATACTGAGTAGTGTTAGAAATATGTATATTTATTTGATTTTGGTTATATTGTTAGAAATATAATTTTATGTTTGTGTTTTTGGTTATGAATATTATGTACTTTAAGTTTTTAATAGTATTTATTATTCTTATACTTAAATATATTTTATATTGTATGTTTTTAATATTTTTAATTATCATTTGCAATATGGTATGTTGAATGAAAATATATACTAATTATACTTTGTATGTTACTAGGTTGTCATATTATATTTGGAAAAAGCATCAAGCAAGAAGAAAATAACTACAATAAGTCGGGAACACTTAGAGGTAAATCTGATGCGCTGTCGTGTGCACAACAAATTTAATATATAATTATGAATTTCTAAATACGTAGTAGATGACAAGAAGGAATCAAACTCATAAGGAATGGTATATAATCAATATTTCTGTAATTAATGTTAAAACCCCGGTTATACAATAACATTTATTTCTATAACTAAGTTCTATATTATGGAGAAATAATAAAAAACTTTACTCACTAATTAATGAATAACGATAGGAAGGTATTGATTATAGTATTAGGATATCAAATAATCAAGGAGAAAAGAATGATTCTAAATGATTTAATGTTGACCTTTAGAAACTAATAATAATTCATCTCTTTGCTTTCTCTTAATTCTAATAAATTGAATAAGCTCTCAATTTATCCCTAACCAATTAATAACTTAGGTTAAGAATGCTAGATTCAATTAATGGTAGTATTACGAATGGAAAGCAATCAACTACGACCATAATCACATAAGCTCATATCATGCAATCATACGAATTAATAGACAAGTTTAATAATTAACATTTTGCTAATTTGGAAACGTTAATTAGCAATTACGTATTAATTTTGTTATCTTAGCGTTGCTTAAGATCTAAACTAAATAGGCGATCAATTTAATTAGTGTAAATTCTTAACCTATGATGCAATATCATTTAATTACATCTATTAATTCAATTAAATTTTATTTTGAATCATAAATTCAAATTATGTTTTCATATCTGAAACCCTAATTCCGTTATAAAATCCTCGTACCCTATACTATCTACATAATTACAATAAAACACAATTAAATGCAATAATCTATAATTAACATCAATTATTATGAATAAATAAACAATGAAACACTAAAAGTAAGAGAAATAATAATACAATAAAGTGAATTTTTTTGCATTCAATCAAAAATCAAAACTTACAATTAAGAGAGGAATGGAGAAGAACTTATCAACTTGAATTGCAGTGTTGATTTTTCAATTGAATACAATGGAGAGAAAGAGAATTGAAATTATGAATTACATATGGTATCTAGAGAATATAGAGAGAAAGAGAGAATCCAACTCTCAAACTCCTTAGAACCCACCCTCGAATGTTTAGAACTTTAGAAATATATTAGGGAAAAGTTTGCGTGAACTATTACAGAATTTAAGGAAAACATGATCCATGTTGGGAAATACAAGACCTCTGTGTTTTTTCTTGAATTTTCTACCAAATGCTAAATTTTAAAAGCTGATATTTTGTGTGCTGACAGAAAAATATGGGTCATGTTTATGAAACACGGGGGTCCCGTGTTTCTTATTAATTCATTATTTCGTAATGAAATTTCAACACAAGCTTCCCTTTGATATATATTCTTCATTTCTGGTCTTTCTTCCATTGATTCTATATTTCTTGATGTGTTCGTTACTTCATTTCCTCTTTCCATCGATTTCTCCTTTGAATTTCTTCATTTTTATCTTTTCTTGCAAAATCTATCCAAAAGAGAAAAACTCGAGAAAAGATTAAATCTTATAAAAATAATGAGGAATAAATGGCATTTTTACTTAGTAAAATGACATAAAAATCCCATATATCAAAATCTTTCATTTTTTTTCTTCTTTTATGTACTTTCATTTTCCTAGTAATGTAAATGGTAATTGTCGGTCAAAATTCATTTTTAATATGTTATATTTTTTATTTCTAAGTTAGATATGGACACATAATTAATTAGATACTAATTCCAATTTTCATGTTACTAGGTTTCCATATCTTCCTTGAAACAGGTATCGAGTAAGAAGAAAGTAACTACAAGAAGTCAAGGATAATTGGAGGCAAAATTTTCACTATTATTACTTTCTTGTCTTCTTTTGTTTGTTTTTTTAGTCGTACTAAAATGGTTGTCAGTCCATATTTCTTGACAATTTTTTTTTTCATTTTTTTATAAATAAGTGAATTTATTACTTTTGAGCTGAGCAATTGTATTCAAGCTCTTAGCTAATAGTTACAAAAGATGAAAAAACTTTATATGAATGGATATTATATGTATAAATACTTTTGCGTTTCTATATGTTGTTGAAGGAATACACAGAGGCCATCAATGATCATTCCTTACACATTAGTAGCATTATAATCTTTTATTTGTTTTTCATTTTTTAATAGTATAATTAGTTGTTGGCATGTTGTTTGTAACCAATTTTTGATGTAGCTTTAAATTGTACCACTATTAATTAATCATTATTATTATATTATTTATGCAGGAAGTTATTGCTACCACATCTAGAATTCCAAAATGTCTAAATGGAGGAAAATCAATTGAAGTAATAGGACATAATCCTGGGCTAAAGAAAGAATTCACAATTGATCCATCCACATATTCATCAATTAAGCATAAACTATTCATGCCTATGTCACTAGAAGAAGGATATCTAAGAGTTGAATTTGGTATATATTTACTTTTATTATGTTTAATTATTAGATTTAGTAATATGAGACATGAGTTTATTCTAAGTTTTTATTACATTCAATTTCTTTCAATTAGGAGGGCACAAAAGGATAAAATATATGAAAACTACTAAGGAAACAACCATTAATAGGTGGTCCATGTTACTTAGTCGTATGGGTAAGTTTTACCTTATTTGTATGGTAATAAATGGTCCTGTAATATATGAAAGTTACTGAGGAAAAACATTTATTGGTAGAAATTTATTATTTCTATGTCTTTTAAGATTATTGTTAGCATTTATTGTTATTTGTTTCTCATTTTTTAAGGGAAACATCATAGACAAGAATCTTCTTATTTAAAGATTAATAGTCTAAATGAAATGATAGTAGAAGATCCTTTGAGAATTCCCAATACTGACAAGTGTAAGTCAAGTAAGTATATATGTTATAACTTAACTTTGGCATTTATTAACACCTTATCTATGTTGAAAATAAATAACTTAGTTACCCTTTTATAGTTGTTGTTAGGAAAATGACATAGTCCTGGGCGTATCTAGTCCAATAATGTGTCATCTATAATAGAAGTCAATGATGGTTCATAAACTGAGCATACGATTTTAGGTGGCTATAACATAACAAATAGAATATGATTCAAGGTACAATGCCTAGAAATGAAAAGGATCATGGATGTAACAAGACTAAAGTGGTAAAGAAGGCTAAGTATGTGGATCTCAATGAACATCTGCAACCAATTAGTGATTTAGCTAGGCAATTGTCAACACTTATAGGCTACTTGGCATGGGATCCTAGACAGTTGCCACTTGATTGTTGGGATTGGAGAAAGATAAATAGGACATATCTAGATTCAATTTGGGAGGAAGCAAAGGTACATTATCACAACATTTACTTTATTAGATTTCTTATTTTTGTTATATCTATTATATAGCTTTTGTCTTCTATTTCATTGGGTAAAATCCATGAAGCTTGGAGAGCTCATAAGTCTGAGTTGAAGGTGGATCATTTTGATGGAAAAACACACAATCAAGCGATACATTATAGTCCAAAGGAAATACCGGAGACCATGTGGTTAGACATGATAAACTTTTGGGAATCTCTGAAAGGCAAGGTGACGATTCCTCATTTAATTATTTCAAATAATAATAATAATAATAGGCTATTACTATGATAATTCTATTACTCTATTTTTTATAATAATAATTTTTTCTCATATTGCTTAGGAAAGAAGTCAAATAGGGATTCACAATCATGCAAAGTCAAAAATGTGTTCATATGCTGGTTCAAAGAGCTTTGCATGCATCCGAGCAAAAGAAAAGGTAGGTATATGATTAATTTATCTAGGCAATACCAAATTTATTTTACCTTGTATACTTGATATATAATTTCATATATGTGTTTTGATTAGAAAAAAATGGGGAAAGAACCCAATGAATTGGAGATGTGGTTGAACACTCACAAACCGAAAAAGGGTTCTAAGCTTAATGATGCTTCTATTGCAATAAGAGTATGTTTTCACTCTATTTTTATTTTAGGGTTATATATATGCAAATCTACCTCATCTATTACCCATTAATAGAATTGGTTTATACTTTACAGAAAGTGATTCTAGATGAGATAACTGCACTTCTAGAAGGATCTGATGCTAGTGCTTGCCATGAAATATTCAAAAAGGTGGTAGGAGAAGAAAATAATGAATATGCAAAAACCTTTGGTCTTGGTGTAAAAGTTCCACGATCTCACAAAAAAAAAAGATGTGCTTTTGAGGAGGAGCAAGCTAAAAACATCAAATCTGAGTGTTGGAATAGGATCTCCTTGAGACTAAAGACCAAGTAGGATATCTGACTGATATAATGCATACATTATTGGAGAATCAAGTAAGTTTCTCACTAAATGTTGTTAAAAATTTTCACATTCCTTATGAAACATATCAATTTTGGGTACATCTTTTTTTACCACTAAAATAGTGCATAAATGAAGAAAAAAGAACATTACTGGTCACATAGTGATTATGTTGTGTAGCTATGGTATACCATAATGCCTAAAAGACAAAAGTTATGTATTGTTATTTACTTTTTTTTCCCAGTCTAAGTAAAAGTATTATATATTGATGCTAGTAATTACAATACTAATCAAGCATTTATAAAGTAAAGTAAAAAGAATAATTATATTAAATTTACAAAATAGGGTAGAAAAAAAGCCCTTTTGTCTTAAAGAAGCAAAATGAATTTGTGTCACCAACCATAACTAGAGGTGGCAATTGGGTCGGGTGAGTTGGGTCATAGCGGGTTGGGTCATTTAGAGTCATTTGTCTTTTATGGGTCGTTTGTGGATCGAGTTAGGTTATTTCGAGTTCAGGTCTTTTTGGGTCATTGCCTTGTTTGGATCAAGTCGGTTTTAGGTGTAATACCTCGTATTTTTGAAATCCAATTTTATTAAGTTTAACTATTTTATTAGCATAATTTGATGTGAACATTTAATTATTTTAATTTTGATTTGTTTTATAGATTTATCGATGATTTCAAATTCATAATTGAATTTAATTAATTGTTGTCACTACAGATCATTCCAGATAAATTCGTTCACGACCATGATTTTATTATATTCATATGATTTTGATTTTTGGTTAAAAATATGTATTTCTTTTCTTTCTCGTATTTTAATTTTTAATAATTTAGATTCATTTTTGATTATAACTACACACAATTTTATTTAAGAGTTATATTTCATTAATGATATATATTATTTAAATTATAAAAATTTCTATTGCATATAATCAAATTTATTTTACTTATTTTATCCGCAGAAAATATTTTCGACTTTGAATTTATTCATTTTCAAGGTAATTAAAAACTTTAGAAAGTTTTACACTAAAAAGATCTTCGAAGTTTATTTATGAATTTCTTTCCAAAATTAATTTTCTTCCATTTTACCCTTTTTGGTTTGCGGAAGACTAGTTTCGGAAATTATTTAAACTAGTCTCATTTTATTAGAATTTGATTTAAATACTTTCTTATATATTTTTAAATATTTGTCGACGTCTTATAACGTATTTTTTTAAATAATATAGATTTTTATGCTCGTTGGTAAATTCTTCCTAAAATATTTTCAATATTCTTTATGTGGCTCCTATATTGATTTTATATATTCAGATCCTTACAAAATAGTTTTCATTAAATAAATTTTAGATAAAATCTTCTAATATTAATTTTAGATATTTATTATTTTATTATATGTTTGTATTTGAGAGAAAAAAAAAACTCGACAAGTTCCCCTGACTCCGCTCTTCCTTTTCCTTTTCTATCTTCTTGAGTCCCTTCTCTTCTTTTTCTCTTTCCCATTCGTGCTCCCTGCACTTGAGCCCAACCCTTACCATTTCCTTCTCACCAGCTCCTCCATTGTCAATAGTCGCCAACCAACCTCCAACCGACCGCTAGCCATAACCGCCACTAACGTCGATGCCGAAGTAGCACAGTAGTTGAAGCACACAACAACAACTAAAGTAGAGCCGTAGCAGCAGCCTCACCCAGGAGTAGCAGCTGTAGTAGGTCGCGCCACCATCCGGCCAAGGAAAGCTTGGGTGATGGTCGACGAGCATCAATCAACCTCCGGCGGAGCTTCTCTGGTGTTCATTCTCCCCAATTTGCATCTCCTTGTTTTGTATTAATTTTTGAAAACCCTAACCCTTGTTTTGAATAATTGAGTATGAATTATCTTATGAAAAGCTAATTTGATTGTTTAATTATGTATACATATGTTGTATAATTGATTTAGAGTGGTTAATTGTAGTGTATTTGGTTGATTTGTGAAAATCAGATTTAGGGCCAGGTTATGCTCGAATTTCTCGGATTCGTCTAATTAAGCTGTTTTAGGTAAATTATTTTTACAATATGCTATAAAATGTATCTAATTTCATATCAGAATCATCAATTTGTAAAATTTATGCGGAATTAATCAGAATTAAATTTCTAGATCAAAATTCGTGTGTAATGTAATTAGGTTGCATAATTGAGATGTTTCACTTAATTGATTTTATAATATCCTTGAAATATATTTAATTTCATATGGTAAGTGTTAGCTTAGGAAAATTGTGTGAAATTGAGTGAAATTGGATTTTTAGGTCAAAACTCTTGCAGGTCTAAATTGGATTATGTAATTGGGTTTTTTTATACATTCAATTGGTTATATAATTTATATAAGAATACATTTATTTACAATTTTGACCCGTTAATTTATATATTTTTAGCAAGAATTGATCGAATTTGTGTTCCAGGCTCAAAAACCCTAATTATGCTAAGTTGGGTATTTCTTTTATTGGTTTTGAGCAATTGATTATGTGATATGTTATACAATATTTCTAATTGCATTTCTAAACATTTAATTTAAATAAATTAATAAATTTAACCAAACTGCATTTTCGGGCTTAGAATTCTAGATTTTAAGTGAAATTATGTAATTTATCATTTGTATAGTTTTTTTCTAAATTTAAATTTATAGACATAGTTGAAATAGTCTTAATTGCATTCTAACATCTTCAATTGGAATTATTTGATTTGAATTATCTGAGTTTGTGTCCTAGGCTTTAAAACCCTAATTTTGGAAACCGATTATCTTTAATAGGTGGTTCATAAGATTGTTTTTGTTGAAATTGGTTTTCTAGATTTATCTAACATTAGATTAATTGTGTTTTCAAACTATCAATTTGAGGTAATCAAAGTGAATTAGTCAATTAATAGTTCATGTATTAAAAATCGTAGTTTCAAGTATGAATTTATGAAAATGATTTGCTTATGCTTCTTGTACCTAGTAGATTACTAGCTTTGATTTAAAATCATTGTAATTGTATAATTATATTATCGAGTTGGATTGGTTCTCTAAAAATGGTTGGTTTGTCTCTTTAGTCGTAAAACCTAATGAGTTAGTCATTTTCGATAAAATTAACTTATAATCCATTATTCTTTCCTTGGCTTTCCAAATTAATTTGAAATGTCCTAAGTGATACATGTTAAACCTGATTTAGTTAACATTTAATTTTAAATCTTAATAGAGCTACGCTTGTGAGTCTTAGGTTTTGGATACGTTTTCCAAGAAAGATCATATGTGTCTCATATGTTGATTTAATTATAATATGTGAATTATTGATCGATAAGATAGTCTCTAACTTAGTTCCAATTTGTATTGGTATTCTGAGAAAGCATTATTGTGGATCCTTGAGCTAGTGATCTCCCTCTCCTTATCTTGCTTAGCTAGCTTCGGACCTAGGTAAGTCTCTACTTACCTCCACTTATGGGTGTTTCGTGAGGACAAACCATTGTGCATGTGTGTTAAGAGGTGAAATTTGTGTGACTCACATGGGTTAGTATGTCAAACATGTAATATGCCTCGTATGATGCTTTGTATAATCATGAGGTTTAATAATTTATACTTTGGTTTATTGTTGAGCATGTTAGGGTAAAAAGTATGCATGATAGGACAATTTAAATCTTTTGAGGAGGACGAATGTAAAAGAATGTGCTTACACGTGTTGGAATGGGATTGTATTTTCTGTTTAGAAGTATGATTGAGTAAAAGAGCATGCTACAAGCATGATTAAGTAACAAAGCATGTTAAGCTTGTTACCTTCAAGCATGGATAAGTGGAAGACATGTTAAAAATCGTAATATATATATATATACATATATATATATATATATATATATATCTTGATTAATTAACTCAAAAGCATCTTAATGTGTGGCATGAATTGTTTGCCAAGAGATGGAGCACACTTTATGGTTTTCTAGCTACATGGTGCATTATGAAATGATATGAATGAATGTTGATAATTTAGTGCCTCTCTTAGCGTAACAAAGTGTTGAATGTGTTCAAATCATGGCTCGGGGATGAGCATGTACCTAAGGAAAGTTTGGGGGTGGACACGTCTCTGAGTAATGTCTGGGGCTAAGCATGTCCCTAGGTAATGCTCAAGGCTGAACATATTCCTAAGTAATGCTCGGGGCCGTATATGTCCCTAGGTAATGCTTGGGGCTAAGCATGCCCCTGAGTAATGCTCGGGGCTGAGCATGTCCCTAAGTAATGCTCGGGGCTGAGCATATCCCTGAGTCATGCTTAGGGCTGAGCATGTCCTTGAGTAATGTCCGAGGGCTAAATGGCCGATTGGTTTGGTTTGGCATTGTCCATAAATGCCTGATTAGTTTATTTGAATCTCTTATTAGATTAAGATGTTTGCGTCTAAAATTTTGTGGTCATGCAATGAGTTGTCAATAATATGGATTATTCCTACCTTAGGCGCATGAGCTACTTTACATTTTTGTCATACCACACTTACATATTTAAGTAGGATGTTACATATGTTTCGCATGTTAATATATGTGTATGGTAGGATTTATGATGTGGGTATTGAGTATGCATAATATTGTATCAATGTAGTGGACCATGATTCAATATGCACTTGATGTTGTAGTTTATGTCTCTCCCATAAGATAGGGTAGTGGGATTTACTAAGTATTAGACCTGTAATGATACTACCTTGGTTGAATGAGTCCTATGATGATTCATTGATGGTGGGGAGTAGACCTCTTGTGTAGGTTTGAGATCAGATATTTTTTTTTGGGTTGAAGACTTGGCTTGAGAGAGTCAGTAATCTGGAGTCTGATCAATCAGAATTTTTCTTTGTTTACTTGTATTTGTTTCAAAAATTTCAACTGTTGTATTAAAATTTCAAGGAAGTTGTAATTGGATTTTAATTTCCCATTAATTTGATAAGCTTTTAAAATCCAAGATGACTTCACAAGGTTTGCCGATTTGTCCAGCGATGATTTTATTTAGTGAAATTATTCACTTCCCATCTGTATGTGGATATCTCCTTATGGGAGTTTATCCTTACTACATAGATGTTCGTTGAATTTTGTTGGATAGGTTTTAGCTTTGCATATAGCATGAGATAGATGGTAGACCATTTATCTTATGTTAGGTGTGGCGGTAACATTCCCCAAATCCTATTTTAGCTTTCATATTATTCTTTTAAATGGAATTTTTCAAGAGTGAAATTTGGGGGTATTACACCGGGTCGAATTGTTGCAGTTCTAGGTCATTTCTAATTAATTTGTCAAGTTGAGTCAGGTTTAGGTTAAGCAAACTTGGGTTCGAATAATTTCGAGTTAACTTGACTGGTAGGGTCGGGTTGGGTTTGGGTCATTTTTTGGTTAACATGATTAGATGGGCTCTACCCGATAGGGTCATTTTGTGTAATTTAACGGGTTCGTCTTGTTAGGTTCGAGTTATTTTGGGTTAACTTGATAGGTCTGGTCATTTCATACAATTTGACACGTTGGTTTTGAGTATTTACGGGTTAACTTGATGGGTCGGGCAAGGTCAAATTTTGATGGGTTGAGTCAAATATGGGTCCAAATAATTATCATTTATTATATTGTAAATATTAGAAACGATCATAAGATTACTAGTACAGATAAATAAAATAAGAATATTATATGCGCTTTATTTTCACAAGTAAATAATAAAGATAATTATAATTTTTAACAATAAAAAACATTGAATGATTCAATCTAACAAAAATATTTATCATATATTATTATTTGTCTGATTATTTAAAAAAAAAGATAATTTTATAAAATAAAGGTGATTATAATATGACTATACAATGTATAATTATCATTTATTACATTATAAATATTAGAGACAATCATTAGATTACTATTACACATTAATGAATTATGAATATTAGATGTGCTTTTTTTCATAGGTAAATAATAACGATATTTATAAATTTTAGCAATAAAAAACATTGCATGAATCAACCTAACAAAGATATTAATTATTTATTATCATTTATTTGACGACTTGTTTATTAAATTATTATTATGACTTCTTGATACTGTATTTTTATGTAGAACAATTTATTAGGATATCATTAATAAATAAGGATGCCTAAGGTAAAAATGTAAAAAAATAAGTGTAATTTATAAAATACTATATGTTTAAAAGCTTTAAATGAATAATAAAATATGTGTAAATTTTTTTAATTATTATTATTTTGATAAGTAAGAAATTCATTAATTTCAAAATGAGGAGTTACAACCATACACATTATCAAACCATACAATCTAACAATCCAACCCACTTTTGGAATTGAGCCTTAAAATGTGGGTGCTTTAACCGTCCAGCTATCGCCCGAACAAGACTAGCAACATCCCTATTACGATTCTTAAAAATTCTCAATTTCCTTTCATACCAAACATCGGCAATATAGGACACAAAAAGAGCTCCCAGGACCTACTTTTTTTAACTCTTTTGCCTAGACCTTATCAACAAAGTCTGAATCACCTGTTGCCAACCTTGTATACTATCCCTTTTCTAACAATTCTTCTAATTTTCCTCTAGATTTCAATCGTGATCGAGCAATTGATGAACAAATGATCCCAATTTTCAGGTAATTTCTAATAGAACACACATTGATCTTAGTCATCAATGCCAATCTGCACAAGCCTAGCTTTAGTCATCAACCTGTCTCTTTGTGCCAGCCATAAAAGAAAACTGTATCTTGGCAAGTTGAGCGAGTGCCATAAAAGCTTGGACCACCTTTGTTTATCCTGTCTAGGTCTCACTCATAAGCAAATTTGATACTATAATTAAAGTAACTATTTAGCCGTCCATACTACAGAAAGCTTTGTAAATAAGATCTTACAAGAAGGATTCTCTGAAATAGCCATAAAGTGTATGTAGTTGGATTTTACTCCCACACCCTTGTGTTCTTAAGGTAGACCGCATGAATCCATTTCACCCATAATGAATCATTCTTGGTAGCAATAATCCATAGTAGCTTCCCCAAGGCACACTAATTCCAAACACGTAGGTTAATAAAGCCAATACCACCCTCATTTGGGAGGCAAATCTACTCCTAGGAAACCAGAGCTTTTTGCCTAATATGCACCTTTATAGACCACAAAAAATTCCTATAGAGACCCAAAAAATGATAGAGAACCTTTCTTAGCAAAAGAATAACCTAGCTAAAATATAGCTAAATGCTGAACAACACCGACTTGATAAGTTGCAACCATGCAACATAAGATAGGTAAACTATGCTCCAGTGCCTTAGCCGAGTAGTAGCCTTTTCCAACATAGGCTGGAGCAGACCAAAAGAAACTCTAGATGAGGTTAAAGGTAAACCAAGGTAAGTGCTATGGAAAGCACCCTCCTAGAAGCCCAGTAAAGCAACTATTGAACTTCTTACATTAGGCGACACACCATCATAATAGACAGTGCACTTTTTAGGGTTAAGGACCAGACCAGAAAGCTCATAAAAATGACCTACCACATCCATAAGACATTTCAAACTTTGTAAGTCACCATGGCAAAATAGGAGAATGTCATCCACAAAACTTAGTTTGATAATCTTCAGAGATTTATATCTAAGGGGGTCTTTGAATAAAGCATTTATCCATAAACTTTTAAGACATCTACTAAAATAGTCCATGACAAGAACAAAAAGATAGGGGGAGAGAGGTTCTCCCTATCTCAAACCTCTCTTAGCTTAAAAAGGAGGATTTAACACACCATTATAAAAGAGAGAAAAAACCATTATGTTCAAATAGACCATGATCAACTTGAAAAAATTGGTAAGGAAACCCCTATAGAAGCAAAACGTTCTTCACAAAACTCTAGTTAACCAAATCATAGCCTTTTTAAAGGTCTAACTATAACATGCATCTTGGAGAGACCCCTTTGCAATCATATTTCCTCACCAACTCATGAGCCAACAACACATTCTAACCAATACTTCTGCCCTTTAAAAACACAATTTGAGCAAAGTCAATGATTGAAGGCATGGTACCTTGTAGTCTCTGAGTAAGAATCTTTGAAATAATCTTATAAAGCATGGTACAATATGCAATAGGCCTGAAATCAGTGACCCTTTGCGGATTTGGCTTTTTAGGCACTAGGGTTAGAGAAGTGATGTTAACCTTCATAGGCAAGAATCCTGTAGCAAAGAATTCTCTAACATCCATAAATAACTCATCTCCAATTATATCCCAACCTTTCTTAAAGAAACTAGTTGTAAATGCCTAATCTTAGCCAAGCTAAAAAGCAGCTAGATGTTCTATAAGTGGCCTTGACACATAGACTAAGGAAACACCTTAAGAGCCTAAGCTTAGTAATTAAAAATGCAATGGTCTTTCATCTCACCAAGTGTGCCCCTCACTCCAAGTGAGTGAATGTGCATCAAAATTTTATCTCACTAGGCATGACCTTAGGCTTAGTAAGTGAAAGTGCATCCGTCTTTTATCTCACCAGATGTGTCCATCTTTAACTTTAGCCTCCTTGAGTACTTCTATATGGAGCCTTGAGCTTAGTGCATATCACCGAGTGTTCTCGCCCTTTATGCTTAATGGCCTGCTTATGGTCTTATTTATTGAGCTTCCCCTTAATGATTGAAAGATTTTTGGTACTGTTATCTCACCAAGAGCCCATATTCAATGATGAATGACTTTGGTGAGGGATTACAAATAAAATGAAAAATTTGTGAGAGGGCTTACATGTTGGATGACCACTTTGTGATAAGGCTTATAGTTTGAAAAACCTCATTGTGAGAGGGCTTACACATATATCTTTTCATCCAAAGTGTTTAAACACCCAAACAACACTTACATTACTTTTCTCACATCCCAAATCAACTTTTCATACATAAATTTCACTCCCATGCAGACTTTATACATCCCATGTAACCTTTCAATTTTTTTAATGCAGAACCTTAAAACTCCCACATAAAAACCTTAGAATCAACCATGCAAACCCTAGATCCATCCGTACAAAACCCTATATTTCTCCATATAAAACTTTAGATTCAATCCATACAATACCCTAGATTAGATCCTCCTATGCAACACCATGAAATCTGCCATGCAAAACCATAAGTTCATCCATGCAAAACCCTATGTCCATCCATATGAAACCCTAAATTCTTTCATGCAAAACCTAAGATTCCTTCATACAAAACCCTAAATTCAATCCACACAAAACCAAAGATTCATCCATACCAAACCCTAGATTCAAACCATATAAAACCAAATATTCATCCATACCAAACCCTAAATTCAATCCATACAAAACCAAAGATTCATCCTTATCAACCCTAAATTCAAACCATATAAAACAAAGATTCATCCATACTAAACTATAAATCAGATTCTCCCACACATCACCATAAATTAGATTCTTCCATACCAAACCATAATTTGGATTCTCTCATATAAGACCATAACTTAGATTCTCCCATATAACATCATAAATTAGATTCTCCCACATAACTCCATAAATTAGATTCTCTCATACAAACCATAAATTATATTCTCTCACACGAAACCCTAAATTTCCCATTTTATTCTTCCACTCACGAATCATTAAAATACTTAGGTCAACTCACATCCCTTGGTCAACTTATTTCCCCCATTATCCTTTTTCATCCTTTCTCCCATACAAACCACATCAACATCCTCACATGCATGTCTTATAGGGTCACAACACATATCATCACATATACATAATACACATGCCATATAACAATACAAGAACATGCTTGAACTCCACATCATACCATATACGAAATAATTACAATAATAACATAGGATGCATAGCATACAAGGCATTTAATGCACATTAACACACAATAGGCCTTAGCAATACCCTTAACTAAAACGACACCGGTCTTGGAGCATACTCCTATGCCTCCTTAGGGTTTTGAATGATCTCACCTATTATGAGGGATTAACTAGAAATTAGACTCCCTTTTACTAAAAATACTATTATTTACTAACTTATTCTAAGACTAGGCTTTTACTAAAATAATAACATATTAAGAAAAATAACATTAACTAATTACTATCTTTGCTAAAGATATAGGAAACAATAGAAATATTATAAAATTTGATAATATAAGGTTGAAGAGTTTACCCTAATAATAATAATGGTACTAAAATAATAATAGCAAAGATACTAAAAATAATATAAATGATAATATAAATAAGAATAATAATAAATAGTAACAATAATAATAAAAAGGGTATTACTCAAAAACATAGTGAAATAAAGGCATCGACCCCTTTATCAAAATAATAATAATGATAATAATAATAATACAAAAAATAGTAATAATAATAATAATGAAATAGTAATAATGATAATGATAAAAACCATAATAATATTGCAAAAATGATAATAATCATAATAGTAATAATAGTAAGGATAATATTTGAAGCTGAAAAGAAGTAGGGTTCCCACCCTACATTAAATAATAATAAAATTATTAAATAATAATATTAATAACACTAATAATAATAATAAATGCTAATGATAAAAATAATGATAATATTAATAATAATAAGACTTGATATTTATAATACCACTACTACAATTTAAAATAGGCACAATAGGGCTTAAACCCTATATAGAATAATAATACTAACATTGAAAATAATAATAATAATAATAATAATAATAATAATAATAATAATAATAATAATAATAATAATAATAATAATGATAATAATAATAATAATAATAATAATAATAGCATAATAATAATAGTAAAATAGTTGTAATAGTAATAATGGAATAATAATAATAAAATTTTTGAAATAGTAATAATCACATAATAATAATAATGATAATAATAATAATAATCACATAATAATAATAATAATAGTAATAATAGAAATAATAATAATAATAATAATGATAAAATCGAAATAAAAATTACAATAGGGCTTCAGCCCTCAACAGAAAAATAATAAAAACATTAATACTAATACTAATAATAATAATAATACACATTAATAATGGAAATAATAATAATAATAATACTAGTATTTATATTGAAATAAATGAAATAAAATAATTTAAGGCTTGTAAAAAATATGATAAAGGGTTGAGAGGGTCTAGGGTTCAACCTTAGCTGGTGGTGACAGGTGGCACCCACAGTGGTGCATTGTGGTGGCGGCGGTGATCGAAAAAAGAGAAGAAAAGGGAAAAAGTTGAAGGCTGGGAATAAAATAGGGAGAATTAAGGTGGAAATAAGGTTGATTATGGTTGCCCAGGAGGAGAGGAACAGAATGACGGTGGTGGCGCAACCAAAAGTGGTGGCGCACAGTAGTGGCGGTGGTGGCCGAATGGGGAAGAAGGAGAGAAAGAGAGGAGGAGAGGGAAAAATTGGCTGGTCAAATCGGGCATAACTGGTGGCAAAAAACTAGGGCAATGGTGGCATTGTTGCAAGTCGGTGGCGGGGTTGGGTAGGTGCGAAGGAAGAAGAAAGGGCTGGACTGGTGGTCCAGAAGAAAAATGAAAGAAAGCAAAAGGGGGAAAGAATCGGGCCTATCAGTGAGGTGAATTTTTTTTAGATGAAATGCCACATTTCAACGGCAAATGAAGGAAAGTGCCGCGCGACGAGGGAGAAGGGAAGGGATCGGCTGCCTAGGCTGGGCTGGGCCGAAGGAAAGGGGGACTGGGCTGCCGGGGTGGCTCAGGTCAGGGAGGAGGAAAAGAAAAAGAAAAGAAGAAGAAGGAAAAAAGAAAGAAAAAGTAAGAAAAAGGAAGAAAGAAAAGGAAAAAGGAAAAAAGGAAAAAGGAAAAATAAGTGGGTTAGGTTAATTAAATTAATTGGGATATTTAGAATATTTAAAAATGATAATATTTAAATAAATAATATTTAAATTCCATTTTAGGCTAATTTAAGAATTTTAAAACATTTTGCATAAATTCCATTTTAATTAGCAAAACACCCTAATTTTCTCCAATTAAATTATTTATAAAATTCCTATTAATTTGAAACTATTTTCTCCTTCTTATTTTAAATAAAATAATTTATTTAATAAATTTCCAAATTAAAATCCTTAATTAGCTAAAATACCCAAATTTATTCTTGATTTACCCTAATTAAATCTCCTTTTATTTTAATAAAATAATTTGTTTAATAAAATTTTCAAATAAAACCTTATTGAACTGTAATTTTTAAAAATAGATTTTTCTAGGCATTTCACTTCTCATCATTCCCTGAATCCCAGTCTCTCATCCCTATCCTTCCTCAACCAAATAAAACTAAACCCTCTACATTTCCTCAACCAAACAGCCTGTATAGCCTTTCCTTCTACTCCCTTTAGCCATTCCATTTTCCCTAACTCCCCAACCATTAACCATCCCCTACCCTAGTCCATATTTACTAGCCACAACACCATCACCTAATAGCCATCACCCATATATGCACCATTACCACCTTGTATGCACCACCAACCACAACCATACAACCCTCTAGCTAGAAACTAATGCAATTACCACCTCTAGCCATGCATTGCTCCCTCTGCATGCACCACCATAGCCTCTATTGTCAGCCTTCCCCTTCCTCTCCTCTTTCTTCTCTTTTCTTATTTCCTTGTCCTCCCTCGTAGCCTTTTCTGCCATTCTCTATCCTCCTACTTTTTGCACATTTCACCATAGTCCTCCCCACAACTTTGAAATTTTCTCCCATAGCATCCCTTAGGGGAATGGTAGTCTTTACTGTTTCACTCCTATTTTTTTGACCATTTCTACCACAACACCACAACACCATAACCCCTTACAACACCTTCCACCACAACTAACTCCCTTCCCAAACCACCTCCCTTGTAGCCACTTTCCAGGCCCACCTAACCCACAACATCACCAACCTTCTAGCTACTGAGCTAATACCACCCACGATTGTCCGAACTAGCACCACCCAACCACCTTCCTCCTCACCACCACTAGTTGTACCACCATCGTCTCCTTCCCCATTGTTTCCCTTCCCTTTTTCCTACATGCACCACCATGCCCAACCATCCACCACCACCTTCTCTATCCACAACCATCGCCTACGCTACCCTCTTTTCCATTTTCACAACCACCCCCTAATTCCTTTATGCATGGCTCACGCTGCATACGCAACATGAGGATTTTTGTTTCTCCTTAAAATTTTGTAACATATTTTTTAATGTAAGGGTATTTTGGTAATTTTTAAAAATAAATATTTTATCATTATAATTATTATTTTATTTATTAAATATTAATATGGTATTGTGGTATTATATTAATATGTGAAAGTTGATTAGCGGGTTCTTGTAATATTAAGTAAAATACATCTATTTTTACATTTTTGCTGGAATTCAGGTAACTTTTATAATCTTCTAAAATGGTAAGCATGACATTATAGCACCTTAGGTTTTTGTATCTAAAATAAGTTGAGAATGATTTGTTATGTTATAATTATATGCTATCTATTATATCCTAAGTAAAAAGAGCATGCTATCATATATAAATATTTTGGGTATAAATGTATGGAAAAATGACTTTAATAATAATGTATGACATATAAGCTGAAAAAGGATAGGATGAACTTGTTAGGTAAATTTATGGAATAATAATCATAGATGTATTCCCTTGGGACAATTTGGTCATTTTATGTATATTTTGATTTTTACCATGGCAAGCATGTCTAATTAGTATTATATGTTGTTAAGGATGAGATTATGTGATCATAGATGTATTAGATGTACATGCTAGGGTTTTATATGAAAAATTATGATTAAGGACAAATTAGTCATTTATCTCATATTATAATTTAACCATGGGATGAATTAAGTTAATTAATTATAATTTATCCTTTTCATGAAAAATTAATAAATGAAATTGATTTAGTAATTAAAAAGGATGATAATGTAGTAATTTTGACTTTAGGGGGATTTTGGTCATTTTCACCCTAATGCACCCAAACATGAATAATCAATTCTAAGATGGCTTTAGAATATTTTTATAATTGATCTTGAAAATGTCTTGGTAATGGTTGTCTTATAATAATAGGAAAGGAGTATAAATGATTAAGTATAAAATTTGACCTATGTGATTTACATGTAATTTTGTGGTCACCTGGGTAAATACTAATACTTAAAGTGAAAAGCCTTTAGATTGGAAATGGTGGCTCCTTAGGGGTTGCAACCCAAAAGATGTGGTTTATCCCATGGTTGATTATAGATTTATTTCTTGTGAGCCTTAATACCATAATTAGGCTTTATGTATTGCTATATTATGTTATGTGGATTGATAGGTGTTATGCATACTTATAGATTAGGTGTCCTTGTTAGTAGGGTACCACATTACCTTTGTATATTTGATTTTAATTGTATTTGAATGTCTGTGTCCTTCTATATTTTCTCTCATTGAGTTTTGTAGTCCAATGATGTTGCTTTTCTCTAGAACTATATTTATCTATTGTCTCCTCCATTTTAATTCTTATAATCACATTATAAACCTAAGTGGAGTAATAGTTTTAGTCTGAGCACTAGGTATGAGAATCATAAAGGCACTGGACTTGTACCAAGTGTGGCATTCACACCCATCATTTTTTATTATTTTAGCTTTTACACTTAACTTTGTATATGAAATTTTGAAGTCCTAAAAATCGGGGTGTTACAACTTTGTTTGAGGGATTATTTATTTGAGCTCCAACCTTATATTATTTAGCAAAACAAATTTGTCAAATGAATAGGTTAGTAAGGAATAAACTTTTATTCTTTTTCTTTCATTGATGGATAAACAAATTACATAGATTCAAATGTAATAAAAATATTTTTTTAAGTAAAAACACAATAATATTATAAGTATTAATTTCTCATATGTCTTATATTCCAAGCATTCACTAGATATCTTCTCTCTTCATTAGCTATTAAAAATGTGGCTAGCCCAACTTGCTCAAAAACTTGATACGAAACTTCCCACTGAGCTGCCAAACTTTTTATACAATAATTCACCTTATTTCACCTTTTAGATAAAGCATGAAGAGTAGCATCTCTACATCCTCTCAAATTACTTTATATGTTTCAAGTCTGGAAACCCTTTTCTCTTTTTTCCTTTTTTCTATTAGTTGAATCCCTCCATTATGTCTAATCAATGCTTAATGATTTCAAGAGGAACCCCATCTAAGTTGGACACCTTCTTACCAAAGACGTCTTTGTTTGCTACAAGGAAAGCCAACAACTCCTCTTTATAATTGTCACTGATATATTTTCCTATCATCAATTTGTGTTTTGGATTCCCCACCTACTTCTCTTCTACCTCCATAGCAACCTCGGTGCCTTCTCTAGAGACATTTATATGATCTAGAACTAGAATCTCTTATAGTTTGATAGCATCTAATCATTTTAGGGTGCCCCATTCTTCTATTACATGCCATTATCATTTCATTCTCAGGTCACCATAGAATTATTCCCTTCTACAATTAACCAAAAACATCATTAAGAATCCATCCATAAAAATGCTAACTTAAATCATGTTAACGAAAGGTTACCCTAGTATCATGTTATATACCGATTGGCAAGTGATGGCTACAAAGTATTTTTTTTATGCTCTTCAAATCCCCCAATTGATTGTGTGGTAAAGTGAGAATCACCATTTCCTTTCATTTTATAATGTACCCATGAATCATACTAAAGGTGAAGTCTTCTTTATCGAGCATATCTTTTGTAGTTTTAATTGTTTGTAAGCTTCTTCAAAGATAACATTGGCAGAACTATTTGTGTCCATGAGGATCATTTTCATCACGCAATTTTTGATTTCAACTTCAGTATGAAAAGGTCATTATGATTCTCCACCATACTTTATCGCTCATCCTTTATTGTGAAACTAACTTTCCACTTACTCATTCATGCTCTCTTGTTTTCTCCATGGAAGTTGGATTTTTTGATGCATGCTCTAAGGGTCGTATTGTTTACTTACACTAAGGAATATCTTCGTATAATAGTGTAGATAATTTTACAAGGCTCCTTACTTTGAGGTAGTGGAGGAAATTATCAACCTACCCTTATTTATTATTATCTAGCTAAGGGTGTCTGTGCATAACTCTTTCAATAACCCTTATGCACTAGCTCTTCTACTACATTAGTTACACCCCCCAATTTTTTAACCATAAAAATTTATTTTTAAGACAATTCAAAAGTGTTGGAAAAAAAAAATGCTACCACCATATCAACCATAAGAGAGGTGTGATAATCACCTAGCCCATGACTTATGCAAGGCAAAATGGAACAAGGAACAAAAGATGCATGATCATAACACTATTATGACAAGATAAGATAATAAGGGCTAGATGATAGATGGAATTTATCGAATATTTTCTTACTTAAAAATGTCATTTATTCATCATTAATTTTATAAGATTTAATATTTTTTCAAGTTTTTCTCTTTTGAATAGATTTTGCAGAAAAAGATAAAATTGAAAAAATTCAAAGGAGAAATCTACGAAAAGAAGAAATCAAGCAAAGAACACATCAAGAAACATTGAAGCAAGGGTAGAAAAGTTGGAAATGAAGTAAATACACCAAGAGAAGTTGTGTTGAAATTTTAAGGGAAGAAGAGTGAAAGAGCCAAGAACACGGTACTCTTGTGTTTCCTAAACATGGGACGTGTTAAAATCTCAGTTCTTATATTCAAAATCTAGAATTTTGCAGAGAAATCAGAGAAAAACACGTAGGTCCCGTGTTTCCTAAACACGGACCGTGCTTTTCTTAAATTTTGTAACCACTCACGTGACCTATTTTATGATATAGCCTCTATCAATTCGGGGTTTGAAAATCAGTTTTTTTTAGGATTCAAAACAATTGAATCTAATCTATTTCTTTATTTCCCTCTAGAAAAGACATGTACTTTACAATTCCAACTTCCTTTATCTTTCTTGTATTATATTGAACAATTGACGGTTTACAATTCAAGTGATAAGTCCTTCTCTATTCCTTTATCAATTGCAAGTTCTACATTTTGATTGAACGCAAGTAAAGTTTTTGCAATTATGTTTTTATTTCTCTTACTTTTAGTGTGTTGTTACTATTATTAGATGTTGTTTGTATTAATTACAAGTTATTACATGTAATAGCGTGATCTACAATTATGCAGATGTTCGAGTAAATAAAATAGGGTAGGATGATTTAAGAATGGAATTATGTTTCTGATATAACAATGCAATTTGAAGGTTTGATTCTATATGAAATTTAATTGAATTAATGGATGGAATTGAATGATTTCGTATCATAGATTAAGAACTTAAACTAATGAGATTGATCACCTATTTAGTTTAGAACTTAATCTCCTCTAAGACAACATAATTAACCTGTAATTGTTAATTAATGTGTCTAGAGTAGCAAGAAGGTTAATTTTTAATCTTATCCATTAATTCATACAATTGCATAATCCGAGCTTATGTGGTTATGGTTGTAGTTGACTGCTTTCTATTCGTAATGCTGCCATTAATTGAATCTAGTGTTTGTAACCTAGGTTATTAAATGGTTAGGTGATAAATTGAGAGCTTATTCAATTTTTTAGAATTGAGAGAAAGCAAAGAGATGAATTATTATGAGTTTCTAAAGGTCGACATTAAATTATTTACAATCATCTTTTTTCCATAAGTATTTGATACCTTAATTCCATAATCAATTTATTCCTATCCTCATTCATCAATTAGAGAGCAAAATTGACTATAGTATAGAATTAGCAATAGAATTAATGAAATTGTGTAACTGGGGTTTTAACATCAATTACAAAATTAGTGATTAAACACATTCCTTGTGGGTTCGACTCCTTCTTACTATTTACTACGTAATTGGAAATTAGGATTTATGTATTAAATTTGTTGTGTATACAACAGTGCATCAAAATTTTGTTGCCGTTGCCAGGGAATGAAGATTATAATCTTTAGTTTTGTTTTTGGTGTTGTTTCTTATTTTTGCTTTCAATAAATTCTCCAAGTGTACTTATCTATTCTTTAATTGTGTTTAATCCATAGGCACTCGCATTTGAGATCATTCGCAATTGAGCATCAAGGACAAATCATCCCATCAATAGATCCAAATTCTTCCACTCCAATTACAAACCGAAGAAGGAGATTGGAATACATTGTCATATTCCATTACCTTCTGAAAGAAGTTCCACATATTTGGAAGAAGACCACATAGAGGCCTTGTTTAATACACTTTATCACATCGATCCACCTATGGCAGATCGAACCCTCAAGGAGCTAGTTGCTCCTATCTTCAACCCTAATCTTTTATGCATTAATTATCTTTCCAATAATGATACTTGTGAGATCAAACCTAGATTGAAACGTGCTTTACCTATTTTTACAAGATTTAGAGAAAACAATTCCATGGGCTCAGGTTGTTTCACTGATCCCAATAAATTTCTTAAGGAATTCCATATAGCATGTTCCGGTATGAAACCGAATGGAGTAAGTGTAGAACAACTTAAACTCAAAGCTTTTCCTTTTTCTTTAGCCGATGCTGCAAAGGAATGGTTATATGATTTACCAGCAGGGTCGGTAAATACTTGGACTGATATACAAAAAGTTTTCCTTGAAAAATATTTTCCTTCATCTAGAGCAACTAACATAAGAAAAGAAATTTGTGGTATTAGGCAAGATAGAGGAGAATCATTGCATGAATATTGGGAACGTTTAAGAAATTGTGTGGTAGTTGTCATAATCATCAAATTAGTGAGCAATTAATAATACAATACTTTAATGAAGGATTATCTCCTATGGATCGTAATATGATAGATGCTGCTAGTGGTGGTACATTGGTTGATAAAACACCTGCCGAGGCTAAAAGATTAATTGCTAACATAGCATCTAACTCGCAATATTGCAATAGGGGTAATACTTCTATGTCTCAACAGGTGAAAGAAACTAATATTGTTGAATTAAAAACACAAGTGTCAAATTTGATAGCTCTTGTAGAAAGAGTTGTGGGTGAAAAGATTCTTGCCAAGGTATGTGGAATTTGTTCTTTTATTGAGCATCCTACTAATATGTGTCCTACTTTGCAGGAAGAACAACAAGTGAATGCCATTAGAGGAAAAAAATTACCAAAAAGAAATGATCCATTTGCTCCAACATACAATCTTGGATGGAAGGATCATCCAAACCTAAGGAATGGAAATACTCAACAAGGTAGTAATTCATATTTCTGACCACAGGTTTATCAAAATCAACAGGATCAAATCCACCTCCTGGATTCTTTTAAGTTCCACCAAATCACCAAAGACCATCATTTCAGCCAATACCTCCACCACAAGTTCCACAACAATCAAGAGAAATGCCTTTGGAAGATTTGGTAAAATCTTTGGCTACCAATACATTACAATTTCAACAAGAAACTAGAAATGGAATCAAGAATTTGGAAAATCAAGTGAGTCAATTGGCAGATTACCTTGGGAAACTACAAGCACAAAGATCCTCAAAATTCCCTAGTTAGATAGAAAGAAAACCTAGGGAAAATGCTAGTGCCATCATGACTCGAAGTGGGAAATAGTTGGAAGATATAAGAAAAGCAAGTGAGGAAGAAGAAATAAGTAAGGAATCAGATGAGATAATTGTTGAAGAAGAAAAGAATGAAGATTCTCAACAGGTAACTAAAGGTAAGTTGTCCACTCCTATTAAAATACCTACTCCTTTTCCCAGTAGGTTGGCAAGAAACACGAATATGAATTATGACAAGGAGATATTTGACATATTTAGAAAAGTAGAAGTTAATCTCCCTCTCATTGATGCAATTAAACAAGTGCCAAGTTCCTCAAGGATTTGTGTACTAACAAAAGGAAACTAAAGGGGGATGAAAAGGTAAGTGTGGGAGAAAATGTGTCATCAATTTTGCAAAGGAAACTTCCCCCAAAATGCAAGGATCCAGGTATTTTTACTATCCCTTGCAAGATTAGAAACACAAGGTATGAAAAATGCATGCTTGATTTAGGTGCTTCAATCAACGTCATGCCTTTATCTATTTTTAATGCCCTAAGTCTAGGTCCTTTAAAGGAAACTCATGTGGTTATTCAATTAGATGATAGATCTAACACATACCCTAAATGGGTAATTGAAGATGTCCTAGTTTAGGTGAACGAATTAGTTTTCCCTACATATTTTAGGTGTTAGATATGCAAGATAATGGTTTATCTAATCCCTCTCCTATATTGTTAGGTAGACCATTCTTGAAAAATTCAAAAACAAAAAGTTGATGTACATGATGGAGTTTTGTCCATGGATTTTTATGGTGAAGTCATTAGGTTTAACATATATGACTCCATGTGATACCCTACATATGGTAAATTGGTATCTATGATTGATGTTGTTGAGGATTTAACTGAAATGGTGTACAAATTACCATCTGCAGATCCTTTATAAATAACCTTAACTCAATGCATAGAAGCTGAAGTTTTGGAAGAACAGAATGAGATGTTTGATATTGAAGAAGAGATTCAAGAAGTAGTAGTTGCTTTGGGGGCATGTCCTAGTAGAATCAGAAGATTTGTGGATTTACCATTGACATTGGATAGACCTTTACCTTCCATAGAGCAAGCACTGGAAGTGGAGTTGAAATCTTTACCTAACCATCTCTGATATGAATCTCCAATATTTGCATTTAATTAATTCTGATAATTGCTGTAAATCATTTTGTACTTATAATTATTTGTCTTATTGTGTGCTTGATTAGGGAGTATTAATGCAGAACATGGAGGATGGAATTAAAGTTGCTGTAGCTGTTGAAGTTTTGTTGTAGAAATTTATTTTTAAGATATGTAATTCCATGTGATGCATTCGCCGGCAAAAATTAGCTAATGGGGATTAAGTTGGCTGTATAACCCGCCACCCGATCCATGGTTTATGGATTAGTTGGATTGTGGGTTAATCATCCCTTAGTAACCATAATTAGCTAGAATTATTCTTAGCTGATGGGAATTGATGTATAAATATTTCCTTGTAATTTTGGGTTTGGAGTTTTAATTATTTTGGGCTAGTTCAAATTGTTTCAGCGTCGACCCACCCTTTTGTATATGTGGGCTGATTGATTTGGGATTTTTCGGCTGAGTATGTATAGCCTGCGTCATGTATTTTTGTACGAGTCTTATATGCCATATAAATAGGGCTTATACGGAAGGTTCAACACTTTTTTTTGGCTGAATGAAAAGTTGATTATGAATTTTCTCTCTCTCTCTCTCTCTCTCTCGCGCTCTCTCTCTCTGGCAAATCTCTCACTCGCATTCTTCTGCTACTTCTGATCCTTCTCTTCGATCGATTCTTGATCGTTCTTACTTCTCAAATTCAGCAGCCATTCTCATACTACGCTTCTGAGTTATTAGATCTTCCTTTGGAAATTTCCTTAGGCTGATCTCGGCGAATCGAACCCCGCACTTGATTATTCTTCGATCCTTTTTGAGAAACCCTAACAGGTTTCCATCAATCTCAAGTATGCATTCTTAGGAGACAAAAATACCCTTCCTATTATCATCTCTAATGACCTAACACCCCAACAAGAAGAAAAACTTGTCAATGTTTTGAAAAAGTATAAATCTTCTTTGGGATGGAAGGTTTCTGATATTAATGGTATTAGTCCTTTGGTATGTATGCATCGAATTTTAATGGAAGACGATATGAAGCCTAGTAGACAAGTACAACGTAGGTTAAATCCGATCATAATGGAGGTTGTGAAGAAAGAGTTGTTAATATTGTTATCTGTGGAAGTCATTTATCCAATTTCCGATAGTAGTTGGGTTAGTCCTCTTCAAATTGTACCCAAGAAAATTGGAATCATAGTAGTGGAAAATAATAAGGGAGAAATGGTTCCTACTAGAGTTCAAAATGGTTGGAGGGTATGTGTAGATTATAGGAAATTGAACTCCATGACTAGGAAAGATCATTTTCCTTTACCATTTATGGATCAAATGTTAGAAAGGCTAGCGGGCCATGCTTATTATTGTTTCCTTGATGGTTGTTCTGGATATGTGCAAGTTTCCATAGCTCCAAAAGATCAATAGAAGACCACATTTACATGTCCTTATAGCACGTTTGCATATTGTCGCATGCCATTTGGGCTATGTAATGCCCCTGCCACATTCCAAAGATGTATGGTAAGCATATTTTTTGAATATCTATAGAAAATTATAGAGGTATTTATGGATGATTTTAGTGTTCATAGGGATACTTTTGAGGAATTCCTAGGTAATTTAACTCTCATCTTGAGAAGATATCTTGAAACAAATCTTGTACTAAATTATGAAAAATGCCATTTTATGGTTCAACAAGGAATAGTTTTGAGACATGTCATTTTGGCTAAAGGAATTGAAGTAGATAAGGCAAAAATTGATCTTATAGCTTCATTACCTTATCCATCGACTGTTAAAGATGTATGTTCATTCTTAGGACATGCTAGATTTTATCACTGATTTGTTAAGGATTTTTTAAAAATAAGCCAACCGTTGTGTAAGCTTCTTAAAAAAAATGGAGTTTTAATTTGATGATGCATGAAAGAAAGCATTTGAACATCTGAAGGAAAAATTGATTAGTGCACCCATACTTCAACCATCCGATTGGAACTTTCCTTTTGAATTAATGTGTGATGCATCTAACTATGTTGTTGGTGTAGTGTTAGGTTAAAGGATTGGAAAAGATCCACATGTGATATACTATGCCTCACAAATCTTGAATGAAGCTCAGCTTAATTACACAACCACTGAGAAGGAGCTTCTCGCCATTGTCTTTGCTTTGGATAAATTTCATTCTTATCTTTTAGGAACTGATATAATTGTTTATTTTGACCATGCAACTTTGAAATATCTACTGGCAAAGAAGGAAGCAAAACCAAGGTTAATTAGATGGATACTTCTACTCCAAGAATTCAATATACGTATCAAAGATAAAAAAAGGATCAGAAAATGGAGTAATAGATCATCTAAGTAGGTTGATCAAAGAGGTTGAAGTTGAGGCACCTATCAATGAATCATTTCCAAACGAACAACTTATTGCCATTGGAAATGGGATACCATGGTATGCTGATATGGTAAATGTTTTGGCCACAAAAGTATTTCCTTCACACTTTACTAAAGCACAAAAAGATAGGATGAAGAGTCAAGCAAAATATTTTGTATGAGATGATCCATATCTGTGGAAACAATGTGCTGACCAAATCATTAGAAGGTGTATCCTTGATAGTGAAATTCTTCTATCTTAACATTTTGTCATAGTTATGTCTGTGAAGGTCATTTTGGTCCTAAAAGAACAGCCTATAAAATTTTAGAAAGTGGATTTTTTTTGGCCTACCCTATTTAAGGATGCTTATGAATTTTACAAAACAGGTGAAAATTGTCAAAAGACCAAAGGACTAGGTCCTAGAAATGAAATGCCACAAACTCCTATCATTACATGTGAAATTTTTGATATTTGGGGTATGGATTTCATGGGTCCTTTTCCATCATCTTTTGTTTTCAAATATATTCTCATTGCTATTGATTATGTGTCAAAATAGGTGGAGGCAAAGGCCATATGTACCGATGAAGCTAAAGTTGTTGCAGAATTTCTTCGAACTAACATTTTTGCAAGGTTCGGCTTGCCAAAGGCTATAATAAATGACAAAGGTTCGCACTTTTGCAACAAAACTATAGAAGCATTGTTAAAGAAATATCATGTGACACATCAAATCTCTACAGCGTATCATCAACAAACAAATGGTCAAGCTAAAATATCCAATTATGAAATCAAATCAATTTTGGAAAAGATGGTGGAACAGATAAGAAAGGATTGGAGCTTACACCTCAATGATGCTCTCTAGGCCTATTGCACAACTTTCAAAACTCCAATTGGTATGTCACCATACCATTTGGTCTACGGTAAGCCTTGTCATCTTCCAGTTGAATTGGAACATAAATCTTTTTGGGCTGTAAAGAAATGCAACATGGAGTCAAATGAAATTGGAAGGCATAGAAAACTCCAATTACAATAAATTGAGGAAATAAGAAATGATGCTTTTGAAACTGCATTGCAATATAAAGATTGAACTAAGGCGGTTCATGATAAGTTCATTCTTAGGAATAATTTTGAAATCAGCCAAAAATTTTATTATACCATTCTTGCTTGAAGCTGTTTCTAGGGCAATTAAGGTCAAGATGGATCGGCCCATTTATTATAACTAATGTGTTTTCTCATGGTGCAGTAAAGATACAAAGTGAGAAAACAGGAAAAATGTGGAAGGTGAATGGACACCGTCTCAAACCTTTTTATAAAGGACATTGTGTGCAAAACCTGGAAGTGGTAGATCTTACCATTCCAAGTTATGATTGTTGAAAGAATGGGATTTTATCACTTGGGAAACACCCAAGTGTTGTACATAAGTTTATCTTATCTCATACTATGTTTCTTTAATATTCTTATCCTTCTTGTATATGTGATTATCATATAGGGTGTAATTATGTATGCTTACTATATTTATGTGTGAGTACAAGTATATACTATGTATGTTTGTTTTCCTTGTTTTAAAAAAAACACGGGGGAATCGTATTACCAAAACACGCCCCGTGTTTTTTCGTCAGAGAAAAACCAATAAAGGAAGAAACATTCAACAATAACACGGGGGTCCTGTGTTAATTTAACACGGACCGTGTTTCTATGTCAGGGAAATTTTTAGAAATTTTAGCAACATTCAAAAATAACACAGGGGGTCCGTGTTTCCCAAACACGAACCATATTTTTCTTTTAGGAATTTTTCCTGTGTAACAGAGATTTGAAAAATAAACATGGGGGTACCGTGTTTCCTAAACACGGTCCGTGTTTCTTTAAAAATCTCCTACTTCTACCCGTGTTTTCAGACACTACAAAACACAACCCCCTCTCCTTCAACTCTGTCTTTGCACCCGGCGATAAACCGCCATTTCTCCCCTCTTAAATCCTCCGTTTTCTTACATAATCTTCCATTCCCATACATTCTCACTTTCATTCATCATCTCTACCACTCCTCCATCCATAGTTTGGCCTCAAAAAACCTTTCCATCGCTCATATTCCTAGAAAGTTCAAAAAAACTAATTTTCAAACCCTAATTTTGATTCTTGCTGCAATTGTCTAGATTTAAGAAAATTATCTTAGGGATTTTGTTTAATTTGACATTCCTGAGTATTACCGATCTTCATTTTCCAATTTTGTTCATCAAAATTCACAATTTTAAGGTATGTTCCCTACTTAACCGAATTTGACAAATTTGTTGGATTTTACACTTTTTGTTACAATTCTGAAGTATACATGTTTGTGTGATGAAAAATTTGTAACATAATACCATACATTTGCATTTGTTTGTTGAATTTGTTGCCAACCTTATACTGCCCATCAATGTTGATTTGCTAGAAGTTTAGGGAAAATATAGTGTAGATGTTCAAAGTTGCACTTTTGTTGCAAATTGAAATACATTTTTGGTCAATTGGGGGTATGTGATGAAAAAATTCTTGCAAGATGAGATTCTTTATCCATGTAAATGGATGAATGTAGATATGCTTATGAATGATGAATCTCAATACCAATGACTTAATGGCAAGGAAATTACTGAATTGAATGCCAAATATCACAATGTTTGTAACATCAAATTTATATTTAGCAATTCTGTTTAAGTGATGGATTGGGTAAAAAAAAATTAAGAGCACAAAAATTTATTACCTTCCACCATACTATCCTTACTAATGCATGTGTGTTTTGTAGATGGCACCCAAAAAGAAACAACGGACCGAGGGGGAATTTTCAAGACCTCGATCATCACCAACTCATCATTGGACCCAAAGAAACCGACCTAATGAGCTAGGTATCATATTTACCACTCCGGAACAACAACAAATGTACGACTATTTATCTCAAAGGCACATTATTAGAACTAGCTATTTGGATGATGGTTGTCCAAATATGTTAGGAATACATACGCAAGTGATGCAATTGCTGAGAAATGTAGTATTACATAATTTTGTCTATTGTAATAATCATACATATAGGCATTTAACATTGAAATTTCTCAATGCCTTTGAATTATGTGCTGTTGCTAGCACTTCTCCAAATGAGCAAGGGTACATTTGTTTTTGCCATTTTAATGAGGATAGATAAATATCTCTGCATGAACCAGCACATATTTTTAGGTTGCCTCCGAGGGGCGATCGTATCATATTCCCTTGGTTCAATGTGAATAGTTTCTTTGCTAAAATTGGTGATATCTCTAATATGCCCACCCTCGATACTTTCTGAATATTTGAAGCTAAGGCTTCAAGGATTTTCAATCTAGTCTTCAGATATTTACAAAGACTCTTAGCTACCACTATTTTTGGGTGGGGAGATAGTACAGAGGTTGTTTGTTCCATTGAGGTTTACTTCATTAATGCTATGCTAGATCATACTCAACTTGACACTACTTATGTTCTAGTTAAGCAATTTAAAAGGGTTGGTAATTCTAAATAGGGTGATATTGTCATTGGTGGCTTACTTACCACTATTGGTTTAAGTTTGTACATACCTGTTCCCGATGATATGCCCATAGAAGCTATGAGCACTCAAATCGATATTGAACATTGTCGTCTTACGCATCTTATCGAGCGTAGGGGAAATGCATGGTATCTTTCATACCAAGGGCGTGCTCATTTTCCTCTACCAAACCCTACCAGATCCGACCCTTTCAACCCATGAAATTGGCAACCATGTGATGATGAAGATACTCCCACTCCTCTTGGCATTGAACATCCAATCCCTCCTCATGGTGAACAAGCACCACCGCCTCCCCCACCTCCCCCACCTCATTCACAAGCCAGTTCCTCTTCCTCTTCTACTTATATTCCTGAATGGCATCTCCAATATCAAACCCAAGTCTATTCCCAACTAGATTCCATACGCTAAAATCAATATCAAATGATGGAGATGATGAAATCTCTTTATGATTTTCATCTCGGACATAGAGATCCCCCACCACCTCCTTCATAAATCTGATTCCTAGTCTCTTTTTATTGGGTTAGTTCATTGTAGACAATGAACAAGATAAGTAGGGGGATGTGCTTGTGATAATTTATTAAGTTAAGATAGTCTTTGTGGGTGTTGTGTGCATATATATGTAGTTTTTTATTTATTCAGTTTTATTTCTTTCTTACTATGCTTGTTTTGTTTAGGTAAGTTGTGTCCTAAGTATATAATCTTATGTTGGTTGTTTGGTTCATCTTGAAACAAGAAGTGTTAGATTTGAGTTATCCATTCATGGGGTAAAACAAAGTAATGGGACTAAATTCTTTTTACAAAGGATATTTTTAAATCATATTAATTGATTTGATCACCATCTTCCAAAACTTTAAAAATAGAAATTGAGAGTGTGATAGTAGTGAATGAAAGAAAGTTAAAATGGTTAAGAAATAATCCATGCATTGAATGTGAATGAGATGAAATGAAATTAAAAATTGGTAGATAAACCATTGTGAGTGCTTGAGCCTAATCATTGGATACATTGTTTATCCAGAATATATTTTTCTTTTGTGTATATTTTCCAATGATATGTGAAACTAGAATTTTCCATTAATTCTCTTCAAGACTGCATAGAACTTTAGGATATTTGAAAATGACAAAGGCATTCTTCTTTCTTTATTAGCTATAAAACCAAAAAGCTTACCTTGAAAATTATTATCTATTTGCATAAACCCCTTTGAGCCTAAGCCTTATTCTATTAATTTAACCTTCATTAACAACTAATATCCATATGAATTTCCCCTCCATACTCTATAACTAGTGAATCAATAAATTTTTAGGGAAAACATTTGTTGATAAGGTTAAATCCAAGCATGGGGGTGAAAACTTTTGGTGAAGGAGCTGAAAAAAATGTCTAAAAAAATGTCTTTTATTCTTTATTTGGTTGAAGGAAAAGGTTAAATGGTTTAAAAAATTGTACCTTCTATAAATTTTTTTTTTCTTCTCTAGTTAATAGAGTTAATCTATAATCCCAAAATTATACCCTACCTTATAACCTTAGCGCCATTACAACCAATTTCAAGACCTTTTGATTCTTATATACTATAGTTCTTTTCGGTGGTGGCAAAAATTAAGAATAATGGCAAGCATATGGGCAATCGTTATCATTTGGAGAAGTTTTGAGAGTAAACACATCACACCATACACACATAAGAGTGAGTGTTTTCACATACCGAAAGTAAGAATCTGCCAATTTAAATTTCATTAATCTTAATCTAACTTTTCATGGTGAGATACTAACTATAATAACTTTCATTCCCTACCCATTTGAGCATTTGATAAGACTGTTTATAAGGTGAGTTAGATGTGTGATCCAAAATATTCTCAACATTGTGATTTTATGACTTATAAGTGTTTTAAGTTCCAATGCATTGTTAAACTCTGTGAATGAACAAATCCAGTCTTACAATTCTTATAATTCGTGACTTATCTCACTTGCATTTCTTGATGCATTCATGTGCATGTTATGATGTTTCTTGAGGAAAAGCAATGATTTAAGCATGGGGGTATTTGATAGATGGAATTTATAGACTATTTTCCTACGTAAAAATATCATCTATTCCTTATTAATTTTATAAGATTTAATCTTTTCTCGAGTTTTTCTATTTTGAATAGATTTTGTAGGAAAAGATAAAATTGAAGAAATTCAAAGGAGAAATATACGATAAGAAGAAATCAAGCGAAGAACACATCAACAAACATTGAAGTAAGGGGAGAAAAGTTGGAAATGAAGCAAATACACCAAGAGAAGTTGTGCTAAAATTTTAAGGGAAGAAGAGTGAAAGAGCCAAGAACACAGTACCCCCATGTTTCCTAAACATGGGGCGTGTTAAAATCTCAGTTCTTATATTTAGAATCTAGAATTTTGTAGAGAAATCAGAGAAAAACACGGAGGTCTCATGTTTCCTAAACACGGACCGTGCTTTTCTTAATTTTTGTAACCGCTCATGCGACCTATTTTCTGATATATTCTCTATCAATTCGGGGATCAAAAATTAGTTTTTTTAGGATTCGAAACAATTGAATGTAATCTGTTTCTCTATTTCCCTCTTGAAATTACATGTACTTCACAATTCCAACTTCCTTTTATGTTTCTTGTATTCTATTAAACAATTGACGGTCTGCAATTCAAGTGATAAGTCCTTCTCAATTCCTTTATCAATTGCAAGTTCTACATTTTGATTGAATACAAGTAAAGTTTCTACAATTGTGTTTTTATTTCTCTTGCTTTTAGTGTGTTGTTACTATTATTAGATGTTTTTTGTATTAATTACAATTTATTGCATGCAATAGTGTGATCTACAAGTATGCAGATGTTAGAGTAAATAAAACAGGGTAGGATGATTTGAGGATGGAATTATGTTTCAAATATAACAACACAATTTGAAGGTTTGATTCTATATGAAATTTAATTGAATTAATGGATGGAATTGAATGATTTCGTATCACAGATTAAGAATTTAATCTCCTCTAAGATAACATAATTTACCCGTAATTGTTAATTAATGTGTCTAGAGTAGCAAGAAGGTTAATTTTTAATCTTATCTGTTAATTCGTACCATTGCATAATATGAGCTTATGTGGTTATGGTTGTAGTTAACCGCTTTCCATTCGTAATGTTGCCATTAATTAAATCTAGTGTTTGTAACCTAGGTTATTAAATGGTTAGGTGATAAATTGAGAGCTTATTCAATTTATTAGAATTAAGAGAAAGCAAAGAGATAAATTATTATGAGTTTCTAAAGGTTAACATTAAATTATTTAGAATCATCCTTTTTCCATAAGTATTTGATACCTTAATTCCATAATCAATTCATTTCTATCCTCATTCATCAATTAGAGAGAAAAATTGACTATAGTATAGAATTAGCAATAGAATTAATGAAATTGTGTAACTGGGGTTTTAACATCAATTACAAAATTAGTGATTAAACACCATTCCTTGTGGGTTCGACTCCTTCTTACCATTTACTACGTAATTGGGAATTAGGATTTATGTATTAAATTTGTTGTGTATACGATAATGCATCACTTGAACAATAATGTAGATAGAATACGTATGATAGTTTACAAAACCAAATATAAGAATTGAGCCAAGAGTTTAAATAACTAGAATACAAAAACTTCCCAACACAGTGGGTAAAATACTTACAACCGATTAGCCTAACACTTTGGCATCTCTAACCCAAAGGAATGGCCCACTAATGGCCCATATCATCACCCTCACTCTAAATCAGAGTCATAACCCTACAAATCATCCTCTACTACTTAGACCAGAAGCCATATCATCATAGTGACCACACAAGTGCAGTATCAGTATGGTGAAATACTGGTAAAACATGCTATCTAAAATATGGTAAAGCTCATGTAGCACATTGAAGTCATATAACAACATGGTGACATCATATTGTTATAGATCAAATAAAATAAAGCAAGCTTGCATGGAAATCATGAAGGTATAGAAATTTAGAAAATAAGTGCAATCCATAAACTATTAACCATATTAGAATTCCTCCTTTAGTGACCACGCAAATTCTAGTTAATAAGATAGTTCGTCTAACCACACCAAGTTCTTCACCATGAACAAAAGGCATCGTAGCACAAATAATCATAATGGGATACCACACCCATCTTACAAGGTTATGATACACCGAAGGGGCTTTCTTTAAATATACCACACCTAGCACACGTGGTTGAAGTATAACAAGGGAGATTATACTGAGATACCTCATCTACACCACCTTAAATTCCTCTACTATGAGGGCTAAAAATTTGGGATACCACACTCGCCTAAGCAATGAACAATAAGAAGTGCTAGGGGACTTGTACTAGGATACCTCACCCACCTATACTAGACATAGATGACATACCAACCGACAATAATATAATCCTATACCTCAAAGATATGCTTATACCCCTAACCAACCACAACCCGGTAGAGAAGGAAATAGGTACTAAGTGAAAAATAAAACCAAGGATGACCCGCTCACTAACTCCTAGTAGCTACCCTGAGAGCTAAAGAAAAAGGCTTGAATGAAATCTTAAACCATTAATTTATATTTTCAAGTGATATCACAAATCACAATAAAGGCTACACATAAAAAAAATTAGGCATTTCTAAATGATAACACCAAGCACAATTAAATTATAATATTTAACCAAATTGGGTTTTCCAAAGCGATAACACCAAACACATCATAAGGTATAAAAGCCACTAATTGGGTGTTAACAAAATTCAAATTCCTAATACCATCATGATGATTCTTATTAAATTAGAGTTATCATAGTTGAAATAATAATTTAAATGTTGTAAATACATAGAGGTATCAACATAAAAGGTCCTAGAGAAACAAAATAATTTATAAACAAACCAATCAGCTTCCAGCCGAACAAGTCAATCGATTCCTTAAACCAACCACAATAATATAATCCTATACCTCAAAGATATGCTTATACCCCTAACCAACCACAACCCGGTAGAGAAGGAAATAAGTACTAAGTGAAACATAAAACCAAGGGTGACCCACTCACTAACTCCTAGTAGCTACCCTGAGAGCTAAAGAAAAAGGCTTGAATGAAATCTTAAACCATTAATTTATATTTTCAAGTGATATCACAAATCACAATAAAGGCTACATATAACAAAATTAGGCATTTGTAAATGATAACACCAAGCACAATTAAATTATAATATTTAACCAAATTGGGTGTTTCCAAGCGATAACACCAAACACATCATAAGGTATAAAAGCCACCAATTGGGTGTTAACAAAATTCAAATTCCTAATACCATCATGATGATTCTTATTAAATTAGAGTTATCATAGTTGAAATAATAATTTAAATGTTGTAAATACATAGAGGTATCAACATAAAAGGCCCTAGAGAAACAAAATAATTTATAAACAAACCAATTAGCTTCCAGCCGAACAAGTCAATCGATTCCTTAAACCAGTCAACTAGTCTTATAGTACTAGACTTGCACAAAAAGACACACCAGAGAACCAATCAACTGGTTGGCCTCACTGATTGACTATTCATGAGAACCATTCGAATAGTTTGGTCCATCTAATTGATGGGTCTAAATAGAGACCAAACCATTTTAGCCTATAAGGAAACCAATCAATGGGTTTGAACAATTGATTGGTTGGTTATAGAAATCAGTCGACTAGTTTGATCCAACTAGTCGATGGGTTAAAGAAGAGGCCAAACCATTTTGGTTTGTAGGCACACTAGTAGATGTGTCTAACCAACCAATCCATTTTTCATCAAAACTAATCTACTAGTTTGTCAAACTAATCAACTGATTTCACGATCAACCGATCCTATGCTCCAAACCACTGGATTACTCAGAGAACTAGTCAATGGGTTTGAGGAAGTGATTGATTGGTGTGGGTAAAACACTACCTAGACTTGAAATACACACATCAAAATTTACCAAACTTACCATATTAATCTTAGGATTATTCTATGTCAGAACACATATAAAAATGCATGTTGTACACATAGAATCACATGGGTACACGGTAATGTACATAATTAAATAAATCATTCTCAAATGGCCAACTTTATGCTTAAAATTAGAGAATTCTAACAACACTAACTTGGGAATAATTATACCACATGATCAGATCATGGAACATAATTAGATCATACTCACATAAACACCAAACACATGGAACCACAATATACCACAAAATTCTAGTTATGTTAAAGATAAGAATGCCTTACCTTGAAGAAATTCTCATGGCAAAAAAGATCCTACTTGATGGCTATCTAGCAGAACTTTAATTCCTAAAAGAATCAAAGTAAAAACCATTAAATAAAATTTCAAAAATTCATGTAAAATAAGAAAAACTAGATTGAGAAGAAGAACACAAAACACCACTTTTTTTTTTTGAAATATGGTGTCAAGGAAATGGATAAAATCATTAACCTTTTTCAACCTTAATTCTTCCTTGCCTAAGGAAAGTAAGAGGGAATTAAAACCAAGATTAAAAGAAGAGAAGGGAACACAATGATCTGACAAATAAGGGAGAAAATTAGAGAAAGCCTTAGTTTTTCTCAATAGAGAGGAGAAGAGAGAAAATGGAAGGATGCTTAATACTTGAAGAAATTTTCCACAAGAAGGGAGAAGAGAGAGACAAAAATAAATGAGAAATGAAAATGGATCATAAATGAAAGGTATAGGGGCAAGGCTAGGTCGACATTCACAATAAAGAGAGGGATGAAACTGGTGAGGTTGAGTGTGGATAACAAAGAAGTGAGGGTTAATGTGATGGGGTAGTGGGGGTTGAGTGGAGCAAATAATTGGCATGGTTTTGAGTTGATAAGCCAAGAGATGGTGCAAAAAGTTAATCTTGCAACCCTAGCTACTAAAAAAGAGAGGGAGAGGTGAGGGAGAAGAGGAAAGGTAAACTTGCCTCAAAAGTGCCTTTTGGGAAAATTTTAGCTAATTAAAATTATGTAATGAATTAAATAATTTGAAAACAATTCTATAGCACTTAAATTTTCTTATTAGAATAGTTAGTCTCTAATCAAAAGTTTTCATAATATTTAAGAGAAATTTGAATCAAAATTAGAAATAGATCTGAAATCACAAAACAACCAGGTGATTAGTTTGGGAAAACTAGTTGACGGGCTTAGGTAGACTAGTTGATTGGTTCATTGAGAACATGAATGTCAATTCCACAATGCACTATTCAATCCATTATGTAAACAAGTCGATTGATACACCTGAATTTCACATTTTTATTAGAATTTCAAGCCAATTTCAAAACCAAAAGTTCTTTTTTTTATATCAACATAATGTTAAATCCATTTGAAGGATTTTTGGATAGGGTATTACATTATCCCTTAATGAACAACATTCTATTGTAGTGAACTCATACTCCTTATAATAGGCACACCACGTTTTGAGGTTTCTTTTTTTCATACTAGCTTGTGAGGGAAAAAGGGCCTTGAAAAAGTTTGTCAAACATTTTCCACATTGTATATGTGTGAGAGGATGGAAACTAATGGAGTGCATTTGTTAAATCCATTAAATTGATTCCACCAAGAAGACGATGGAACCACTGACATAAGATCCTTATGACCCTATTATAGCTTATAAATCTCCTTGTTTGGTCACTTTCTTGGCATTATGACTATTTCCATCCTCTTGGTCATTGACCACATCACCTTGCTCATCACTTTAGCATCTATTCTCTCTTATACATCCTTTCTTTGAAAATTGTATGATTTGTGGTTGGACAAGAATTAAATTTTCACTAAATCTTTTCAATTAAGCCTCCAAAAAGGTAAGATTTGGCAATACCATTGTCTAATTCATTAGTCTATCAAATTTCTTTATCAAATCTATTAAAAAATGATTAAATAGATTTTACTTAGATGCTAAGAGAATTCCATCAAGGAAGAAAAGTCCTTTTTTTCCATTGGCATGAATCAAAGTGCTCAATGAAATATATTTAATAGCAGTTACCGACCATTATTGAATTGTACATTATTAAAACTTTAACAACGGTTCTAAAACTATCATAAGAAAACCAAAATTTGCACCAAATTTAATCAAAATATTCTTGTTTTAATAACAGTTATCATCTAAAACTATTATTAAAAAATGATGTTTTGTCAACGGTTATTTAATATAACCATTATTAAAACTTATGGCTTTATCAATGGTTAATTGATATAATTATTATTTAAAAGGCAGTTTTGGCAATGATTATTCATTATTACTGTTATTGAATTTTTCTTAATAACATTTTTGGTAAAAACTATTATTAAAACATAATATCTTTTTTATATATTGTATAGTTTGTTTTAAGCCCCATACATAGATGTATGCTCAAATATTTACCAAATTTACAATTAGTAAAACACCACCAATAACTCTAGGAATATGGAAACTAATAGGCATATAACAAGTTGGTAGCTCTACACTCCAAACTTAAAGTTCATGGATCTAAAACTCCAAATTCAAAGTTGGTAGCAATACAATATATCAACTATGACATACAGTCTTACATGCATATATGTAGGTGCATCTCAATCTTGCATATATGTATATGTGTGTGTGTGTGTGTGTCTCTCTCTCTCTCTCTCTCTCTCTCTCTCTATATATATATATATATATATATATATATATATATATATTTAACATAAGATATAATAGATACAAACCTAAAATGCATGCACATAGATCTCTAATACCAAGAATGTGAACTCATGAACTTGGCCCATTAATCTCTAACTTCATCAATTTCATCATTAGTGTATTTCTAGCCTCATGCATACTCATAGTTGAAAAACTACAAATTGATATGATTCAATCATTTTGTTAATAATAAATATGTCATAGATTAACTAACAAAAAAAAATATGGAAAAATAAACATAAACGTATTTGATCTATGTTCATATATTTGTTCTTGAGTATGAGATCCATTAATTTACAAACATAGTATACAGAATCATTAATGTTTTGCTGTTGTAGACATTGTAAAAATGAATTTAGTTAGCTTATTATTCTATTATATATTAATTGGAATTGAAATAAAATATACCAGCTCATATTCAAGATTCTTTGGGTCTAGAACACCATTTATACCTCTTCTCATATATGCCATCTATAGTGCCATATATAATAAATAAAGTTATTACACAATATTATAAATTTATATACCTAGATATTATATTAGAGAATATATGCATCAATAAATTAATGTGATTAAGGAGTATGGTAACATGCCAATTAAATATTTTCCTTTAGAAAAATGATAGCAAAAAGAATAAGATAATTATAGAGGGAATCAAACACATAATTTTTTTTTGATTGAGACATATGGCGTATAAAACCTAATGTTCATTTGTAAGGTGAGGTATGAGGTAAAGCTTTTTGTTTTACCCCTCACTTAAGATATGATCTATAGTATGATCAGATATTTAGTATGGATATACAAACATAATAGAGGATAAAATCTCCTCTACCACAATCCAGCAAGCTTCCAACCTATGGATGATAATAATAAAGCATATTTATTAATAATTGATAACTCATATATTACTATATATATATAGGAGGTCATAAAATTATAAAAATAAAAAAAGTGTTAAAATATATGATATGAAATAGTACTTATTTAACATATACGACCATGCTTATTGTTAACACCCATTCATGCTTAAAAATTTTCTAATAACCTTCGTCGATACCATGTAAATGGCATCATCCCTCCCAACATACTTGGTAGGATAATCAATTATGATTAGATCACTACTGATGTGGTTTAGGGTATAGAAATACAACATTGCTAAAGCTAGTGTTGGTTGGCGGGGTTCTTATATTTGTTAGTTCTCCTATGAAGATGGATCTTTTGTGGGGTTACTAATTTTTCTAACCTAGCTCTCTTTTCTTTCTTAGTGCCCTCGTTTGTTTTGCTCCTTCCACTAGTAATTCACTTTCCCTTTATCTTAGGAGACTTCTTATTTTCTAATCCCTTAATTTATAGTAATAAACAAACTGCAATTTTCATATATATATTAATAAGGTATAAATAATGTATGTAATGTTTTTGGTTTAACATGGATGAAGGATGTCATTATCTTTGCAGTTGCATGACATATGCTGCCAGTAGGATAAAGCACAAGATTCTATAAGCTTTCAACACTATAGTTACCTCATTGCCTTCTTTATAACAAGGTAAGGGTGCATCTTTAATCATTGGAATGTCAATACATATGAGCCTACAATTTGAGGCTAAGATACACCCATGGATCATTAGCATTTTGATACTATAGGTGATGCGTATCCTTCCTTTATCCTACGGTTGTAAATGGGCCAAGGTTTGCCGATCCGAATACTCCTAGGCTCAGACCTAGCTTATATAACTAAAAGAGCCTAAAATAAGGCTTGGAATTGACTTATTTAACTAAATAAACAAGCCAAACCAAGATTTTAACTAGCCAAGTCAAGCCAAACTCACTAGCCAAAAGTCATAAAATGAACCGAGCCTCACATTTTTGAGCTTAGGCTTAACTCACTTACTAAATAAGTCCAAAAGTGAGGCTCAGGCTCAGCTCATTTAACTAAATGAACAATCTAAAATATCGTTTAATGAGTCGAGCTAAGCTAAATACCAAATTAGCTCAACTCATTTACAATCCTACTTTTGCCAAAAGAATTGAGGGGTCATTATCTAACAAGTCGCATTTATAAAAACCCTACAATAAAAGTATATCTATATTGTTAATTATTAAATTGAAACTTGATATATTGTATATATATCAATTCATTGTTTCATATACTTACCTCGAGAAGAGAAGAAAAATGTGTATCAACTATCTCTAATGCTATTTACATTGGTTATATGAAGCGGATCATGTGTATATGAATTGGATGGCTTATACCCTTAAAATTTGATGGATACCAACTCTTTCTCCATTGTGGCCATCTATTCAAATGCCATGTTTAATTTTTGGGTTAGGATAACTACTTGGTCATGTGTGTTCTGAGGTTGACGAGATAAACCACAAATGCTTGTTCTTGTAACCCCTAAGTTAAGACCCTTATGTCTTCCTGGGTGTTCTTTAATTCCCATTACTTGTGAAAAAATACTACATTTATCTAACTCCTGCACTTTACAATATAAAAATAAAGATAATATCATGATCTATTTGTTCTAAGAAAAATAACTACGGTTAAGGAAAACTTAAAACTTATAATTCCTTTAGCAGTGTTTTATACATCTTCATTATGATATTCTTCTTTTATTACTCTAGCTTTTTTCCATAACGTACAATATCAATGGATGAGGTGCATGGATCTTTTTCCTAGGCTAGGAGTTGTAATTCCAAAATATGCAATTATATGAGCAATATAATTATAACACTCTCAACATTATAATGTGAACACATTAATCAAAATGTCATACTAACTCTTCTTCTACACATGCATAGCCTTTTCGAGCCATATTATAGTGGTAAATATTCCCCTTCACAATTTCTTTATTTTTCACACTTTTCTCCTATATTATAAGGAAAATATGTACTCATGGTTATTTAAATACCAATTAAACACTCTTAATAAAAAAGATTAACTATTAGTCAACAAATACCTTAAACTCCTCTTAAAGATAATATAAAATAAACTAGTCCTAACTATCTTGATTAATAAAACCATAATGCTTAGGGGGCTATGTGTGTAAAGCATCATGCCTATTTCTATGTATTTTTTTATTTGCCAAGTATGCCCTAAATGTTCTTAAACATTCACCGTAATGTCTAAGAAGCTACTTCTTCCTCCCCTCTAGGAAAATAAACATTCTCTATAAAATATGATAGAAATATGATTATCAACGTCATTTTATTGAAATTAATAACATGTAAAATCCAAAAATATGACAAAATACATATCATTTAACATCACTTCTTGCCAAACACATTTATTGTGACCTTTCAAAACGTACTATCAATTGTTGTAGGAAATAGGAATATGGTTACAAGTGACGAGTAAAATGTATGTGAGAAACATGTAATCATACTCACCAATAGGAATATTATATATACTCCAATTCCATGGTACTTTTTCTCCTATATTTCTTATGTTTGTGATGATTCTCATCATAGTAGGTCCTCTCTTCCCTTCTTCATCACTAGAGTCCCTATTCTATAGAATTTAAATATATAAATTAGTATAATGTATGTTGTGAATAAATATATAAAAAATAAAGTGTTAAGCAAACATTTAATATGCAGTAATGGTATGAAAAATACAATAATATGATGTAGTAATGATATAAAAAATATAATAATCTAGTGTTTAAATAACAAACAAACTCCCAAACATGTTATAATGTTATTACCCTAATTATCTTCTTTTCGTTCTTTTTTCCTTCCATCCTTTTAGATTGGTTTTATGATTTGATACATATATTACTTCACGATGATCAATCTTTATATAGATTTCCTCCTTAGCAATGTCATTGTTATCATCATTCAATGATTGAGTTGCTTACAATACTTTAACACTCTCTTTCGCCTAATTAGCATCATTTTCATTAATGGATTTTTTTTGTGCCTAAGACCACATACCATCTTTTATTAGTAAAATTAGTGAAAAAGAAAACTTGTGTTGCTTGTGATAACAAGATGAATGGGCCTTATTTATGTCCTAACCTATTGAGATCTACTAATGTGAACTCATCTTCATATCTAACCCTATGACTATTATCAACCCATCTACTCCCAAAAATAGGTACTTTGAACAAAGTGTCATATAGCTCCTAAATTTGTTTGGACACACCATAATAATTCATATTTACATATGTTGGATTCTTTTCCTTCGCACTAGCAATATGCGTTACTTCAACCATTAAAGTCACTCCAATATTCCACATTGCACTCCTCTCATCTTATTATTTTGTGTAAAATATACGTCTATTGATAGCATAACTGGCATATAAGAATACTTCATATTATGGCATTTGGGACAACCAATGTAGGGTTTTAGAAATAGATGTTAGGGAATTTTCGACGAGTAGAATGATGCAATCTCTTAGCCATTATACAAAAGAAAGATTATTTTTATCCATTATTTATTTCTCAATCTTTGATGAATTTTCAATACTCCAATAACACATATGTTCTTTAACATATGGTCAAACATCATTACTATTATGTAATATATAGAGATGTGTTTTTATGGTTCATGTTAAAGTCTAAATGCCCAAATATTTTGCTCTAATACCATGTCCTTTGACTTTTTTTGCATTAGCTTCAGCATTAGACAAATAATTTGCACAAAATTGAACATTCTCTTCTATTAGGTAACTCTCAATAATGCATCATTCTAGCCAATATCAATTCTTCACGTAATGTTTTATTTACTTCACAACTCATTCAAAGGGGTACATTCAGTGCTTATGAACATCTCCTAACATTTTTATCTCATAAAATAAGTGAATGGTTAGATGTACAATAATGTCAAAGAATGAGGGAGGAAAATACATTTCAAGCTAGTATAAAGTCATCTCAATCCCTCTTTGCAAAACATCTAAACTATCAAGGTGTATGATTTTGGAGCATAGTGCATTGAAGAACTAGCAATGCCTAGTGATAGTTATTTGAACATGCTTGGCAAAATTCCACGTATGGCTATTAGCATCAAGTGTTGCATCAAAATATGACAATCATGAGAATTTATGTTAATTCATTTCAACTCTTTCATCAATACTAACCTTTTTTCATTTAAAGAATACTCTCATAGAACCTTGACACTATTAAAGAATTCACAAAATATAATTTTCTTTTTTCTAGAGAGAGTATGGTAAGCCAATGGTAAATAAGTTTTTCTTCCATTTTCTTGTGGTGCTATTTAATACCTAATACCCATTTCCTCCATATCCACTCAAGAATTGATGCCATCTTTAGTCTTTCATGAAACATTAATTAATGTACCAACAAGGCTTTCAAAAATATTTTTCTTAATATATATCACATCGAGCACATGCCTCACATATAGAGATTCCCAATATGAAAGGTTGAAGAATATAGATATCTTCTTCCACCCAACTGATAAAGGATTATCTTTATTCTTCTTCCCAAACTGCACGTGTAAATGTTTTATCTTCATATACACTTATATGCCCATTAACTGGATTGGTGCATTCCCTTCTTCTAGAAAGCCATTGAAATCATTTATTTACCTATGATAATGATGATCACTCGCTATAAATCTATGATGCCTGAGAAAAATAGTCTTCTATCCATGCATTTGCTAAAAAAAATGAGGTGTTATCCTCACATATCAGACATGCATAATAGCCTTTCACACTATAACCTAACAAGTTACCATATGCTAGAAAATCACGTATAGTATAGAATAACATTGCTCTCAAAGTGAAAATTTTCTCACCATAAGCATTAAATACTTCAACACCTGTGCCCCATAAGAAATTCAAATAATCAATCAAAGGCTTCAAATAAATATCAATATAATTCCTCATTTAGTTTGGCCACAAAATAAGTACATATAGTATCAGATACTTATGTTTCATGCAAAGCCTCGATGGTAGATTTTATATAACTAATATCACGAGCCAAATACTGTATGTTCCTTGATTATGTATATTCATACCATCCATAGAAAATGTAAGACACAAGTTTTGTGGTTCTTTGCCAAATTCAAGAAACAAATCATCAATCATCATCCATTATGGATAGTTAGATGGATATCTCATAAGCTCATCATCTATCTTCTCATTAGCATGCCATCTCAAGTTCCTCTCATATTAGACACCATTAAATATCCACTTAAATCATCGTATTATAGGAAAATACCATAATACCTTTGATGGCACTTTATTCTTCTTATATCATGGTGTTTTACATTCTTGATTAGGATAATAATCTAAACATGTATATTCATTGAAAAATAATATACAATCAATAGGGCATACATGTATCTTCTCATAAATTATACCCATAGATGAAATGATCTTCTTTTCCTCATATATGATTGGGTAGAATGTTATCATTGGGAATCATTTCTTTCACAAGTGTCAATAATTCTGTGAAACTCTTATCACTCCATCTGTCACATGCCTTTAACTTGTACAACCTTAAAGTAACAAATATTTTACTAAACTTCTTACAATCATTGTATAAGGATTTTTCTATTTCACTCAATAATTGGTCAAAAGTTTTTGGAAAATTCCAAACACTTCCCTCAGCCTTCTGAGTCATCTCCTCTTATGAATCACCCTCATTGTTATAAAATGATGCACTACTATCCCTCCTACCTTCCTCATTATCATATTCAGTATATGTGTCACCATACCATATCCAACGAGTGTGACTTGTGTTAATTCCATAGACAAATAAATGATTTCTCAAATCATTATCATTGAAAAATTAAATATAAGCACATTTCAAACAAGAATAGACTATTCTAATACTGTCTTGAGCATGCTCTACTGCAAACTTGATGATAATTTCAACTTATTTGTCATATTTTATAGAAAAATGATTTGTAGACATCCATTTTCGATCCATAGTTGTCCAATCTATATGTATCCTAGGAAAATTATTATTACAAATCAATTCACTTCTATAAACTAATTCACATAGTCCTCATGCTTAGAAATAATTCATATTTGCATAATGTTTCATCCTATTTTAAAGTTATATATATAAACAATTTCAAAACATTTCCATATCCCTTATCAATTCTCAGATCAATCATGGTTATAAAGAATTCATATTTCTACAATATATCATGTTAGTATGTTGTTGTATTTAACAAGTGAATAAAAACCAATACACAAATCGTTCTTATTTAGAAAGACTTCATATGTATATACATATCAAATATTTATATAAGGGTTGTAAATTCAAACATAAATACATACTACCCATTTAAAACAAGAACAAAAAACTAAGAAAAAATCAAAGGTAATAGCAACAATATGTACATCAAAAGGTTCCTATAGTCCAAACACCTAACTAAGAACACCCCCTAACGATCCAAAGAAATCCATTGGTAGCCTTACCTAGGATGACTAGAACCCATCACTATTAGAGTCCAATCATCTTGATATGTCATCTACTCCCTGAAATCATAAACATAGAGTTCACTGATAAATACTCCAAGGTAACCAGAGTAGATGCTTAGGGGTAAGTATGAAAAAACCTCCACTCATCATCTATGACCATCAACTCTCTAGTAAACTGATAATAATCCCTTGCCAAAACCTCAACCTCAACAAACCTTGGGTGTGGTGCATTATCATAGTCAACAAACAAATATAAATAACTAGCTAATGCCCCTAACCATGGCTCAATCTGATACAATGTCAATAAAAAATGATATGATCTAAAATATAACAGATCAAAGTATGACTCACTTAAGAACAAGCAACAAAGCTCCTCATATAACCATATGAAATGACTTCAAAAATTTGAATTAGGTATCATGCACAAATATGTTGGAGATATGTATATAATAGGCAACTGCACTATCTCACTAGTCCACTACCTATAAAAGAGAACAACCATTAAGTCATTTTACTAAGAATGTTGTTAAACATTTTAAATTATAAAATATGTAAAAACCCCTTTACAATTTTTAATGCGCTATAATCAAATCATGTGCATCAAACTAGCAAAACTAGTTTTTTTAATTAATATCAAAGCTATCAATATTTTCATGCATTCATAAACATATATAGAGGAAAACACAACGTCTAACCAAAACCCATAACAACACAACAACAAACAACAAAAAAGGCAAACAAACAACAACAAACATATATCATATACACAATAATACAAGTAATACCTACTAATTAATATGCATGCATATATTTATAATGAAACAAAAAGGAAAAAAGCTATACCTATATCTAAGTGAAGGGTTCTCAGGGTAGGGAGCTAAGCTATAGGTATGCTAGATGTTGTGGCTGCAGGACCCATCAATGATGCAAAAGGGTTATGGGAGGGAAGTAAAAGGTAGAAAATTATGGGAAAGGGATGTGGGAGAAAAGATAGATGGAAAGGGTGCGTAATCTAGGTAAGAATAAGATATAAAAATGATGACAACGATGAGATGAGAAGGAAAAAGTTAATTGACAAGAAAGAGGAAGGCATAAAAACTATAGAATGGCAAAATAAGGATAATTGTCACGCAAATCAATGAGGAGGAAAAAGAGAAAGAGAGATTTTAACTTTATGTAACAAACATAAATGAGTGAGAAGGGAGGGGTATTTAATGTGCTAGTTTTGATAACTCTTATACATATAATTGTTATCAAAACTTGTTTTAATAACTATTCCTAAAATAATCGTTATTAAAACTTCATAGTATTTTAGTTTTGGTAATAGTTAATTTAATACTACTATCAAAACAAGAACGACTTTACTTTTAATAATGTTTAATATATGGAATAGTTATTAAAACTTGCTCCATATTCACACCCCCAAATTTTCACATTTTTATCAACTATTTTGATTAAATAGTCATTTATGTGCAATTATTAATTGTTGATTTTGTAGTAGTGATCAAAAGCTAAAAAAGTGATTTTATTGATTTAGCTTTAAGTTTCCAAAGCTATCTCAATGTTTCTCCTTTCAATGTACTCAAATATGCCTTGCATAAGGTCTCTTCTCATGCCCTAACCAATAGATAGTATTACTAAATTAATTCAAATAATGTTATGGATCTATCAAACCATCAAAGGATTCAAAACTCAGGAATCTTATTCTTTATGATGACTTTTCATATATGCTCTTTGTTAAGGGTGTCTACTAACTATAGGTATCAATGCTAGCCTTCTTCTCTCTCATAGCCTCTAATGCCTACTATACTTATTGATCTATCAACTTATAGATGAAATCTTCATTTTCTATGTTAGTCTAAAGGAGTTCATGTCTTTGAATATCTTCCTCATATCTATTGGTTTGGTAAAGATCATGCCCTCTATTTGGATCTACCTCTTTTAGTCCTTTCTCCTCAAGCATCCTCTGTATACTCCACGATGCTATGGAGCCTAGTCCTTGGCTCCCTCTCTAGAAGATCCATAGCTTCTACCAAATTTTCTTAAGGAGTAGATTGTTGAGGTGTAGCACAACAATGTTTTTCCATAGGATGGGGCAACCTCCATAAGTATGTGTATGAGGAGATGCTCAAAGCTTGGCATTGGTAGCTTGGATCTTAGAGAGAGTAACTCATTTTTCTTCCATGGTTAGTTCACAAGTACTGTAATACCCCAAAATTTTTAGCTAAACCTAATCTCAAGTAATTAGTATTGAAACCTAATTCGACCCTTAGGAATTTATTTATTTTTATCTTACACTAATACCCAAATTCTAAATCTTATCCTAGCCCTAAATTTTATTTGGGTTATTAATATTTTTCCTAAATTAAATATAATCCCTAATAATTATCTAACCTAAACCTAAATCTAAACCCCCACCTTTTCTTTTCCTATTTTCTATTTCCTTCCCCTCTCCATATATTATTTAATTATCATTTTCTTCCTCTCCATGCCAAGCACCTTACCCTCCCTCTGCCAAACCTACCCCTACCCCATCAACTCCCTGCTCCTACGATTGTGGGTTGGGGTTTGAAAATTTATCCCCGATCGCAACCTCATATATATACATATACCTCATTTAATTCACTACAAAAATAACTCTTTAGTCCTCCAATTTTATGTCAAAAAACCACCCCAAACACACTCCTTGTCTCCACTCCTTACCATCACCAAAACCACCTAAAACCACCCCAAAAACTCACCTTTGGCAACCATCATTGCATCTCATCCACCACCACCAAAAAAACCTTCCATTCTCTCACCCTTAGCTGCAGAAAAACTTACCAAAACACGCCCTAGCTGCAGCAAAATCACCCGTTCATACCCCCTAAGCTGCAGCAAAATCTATCGAAGAACAACCCGAACCTATCACCAAAACTCACCAAAAATCACCCCTACCCTTTGGCAAAAACCATCAAATCACCCCCCAGCTTTGAAAAAAATTGTGAATCCTACACCCCCCTTCTAGTAGCCCTTACCGTTCCCTACCACTCTTTTAGGCCTCCTTGTTGTTGCCCATTCCTTAGCAACTATAATTTGTGTCGTTCCTAGCCTTCTTGACCGACCATATTCCTTCTAACCCAGTTTGTTTTTCTCCCATTCTTTTTCCTTTCCATTAAAATAAACATTCATTAATTATAATTATGTTTTGTGAATTATTATTAGGTGATATTCCAAAACTTTAGGAAGAAGTAGATCAGGATAAGAGTGCATAGAGATTGAAGCCTTATTTGTGAGGATACTAGTCGATGTTTCAGCTTTTGTGTTAAATGCTTGTATCATTATGGGTGTTATTATTTTATTGTTATTATACTATTATAAATCATGTTGTTGATTATGTTATATATTAATATGAATTATATGATAGAAAGGAAGTGAGAATATCGAAAGATATACGATAATATTATGCTAGGATGTATTTTTGTGAAAAAGTATAAATTGTGGGAGAGTAGTATGGGCCTAATAAATTATTATAAGAGGTAAATAATTATATTTAACATTTATGTTGATGAAAGGAGGATTTGAAAATAATGATATTAAGGATATGAGATTTTTATAAAATAAGGGTTATCGACTACTTTTAAGGGCATTTTTGTCGATATGGGTTCATGTGGGAATTTTGGTATATTAATGTGTTAAATGGATTCAAATATTCTAATAATATCACATGAAGTGAAGGTCATAAGTTTTTCAGATGAGAAAATACCTAAATCAGGAATAGTAGCCTTAAAACGATAGTATTATTATCACATGTGTGAAATGTTAGAGTAGGCCATGAATTTCTGAAATATTGTTAATATGGGTATTTTGAGGATGTATATTTAATTTGGTAATTATATGAGCCTTATGGGATAAGTTAAGGCTTACCTGTAAAATTAGAGTTTTAGGAGCCTTCTAAATAGTAACTTTTAAGATAGGTCTGTTATTGTAGGTGTCAAACGTGAAAGTTAGGACTTGAAATTTGGGTATGTTAATTATACTATTATTTGAGGGTGGATAAATGATCAATATGGGGGAATTTGTGCTTAAATTGTGAATTTAGGGTTTTTAGGGGACATAAGCATGTTAATATTTGAGAATCGTCTTGTTATCTGTATATTGATGCCTTTGCTTGCCTTAATTATGTTGTACTCATAAATCAATTATGAATAAGGTCACATGAGTTCCGACCGGTTGTATATGTTCGTTCCATTGGGAAAGAGTATTAGCTGGGCGCGTTTTACCCTAATGTTGTATATTATTAAATGTTCCACCGATAATAATAGTGGCCAAGAGTGTTTTCAACTAGGGTTGAATAACCATTCCAGTAGTTGAAAATATTGGGGCCCCTAAATTCAATTTAAAATAAATCCCTAGAATAATTATAATCATTGATAAGACACTAATTATTTTAAGTAAATGACTACGTGAGCCAAGACCAATTGTATATGTCCATTCTACAGGACGAGAACATTATCCAGAAGCGTTCTGCCCTGAGAATGTATATTATTAACCATTTCACAGGTAAGAATAGTGGCAAGATGTATTTCTTGGGGTTATATGTTATTAACCGTTCCATCGGTAAGAATAGTGGCCAGGAGTATTTTTTCTTTTTATCCCACTAGTTGAGAATAGTGGGGTCCCTAAACTCAACATAAATAAAGGAATGGATCTTGGTTTATTCTAATGATACAAATCTAGAGCAGTAATTACCTTATGTTGACTCTTATATCTTGCATGAATACTACTTTCTGTTGTGAATGTGTATAATGATATTTTTTCTAGTTTTGACTGTATTGTTGCCTTGCTCAATACTTAAAGTACTGATCATCCTTTTCATGGGTGCTAGTCATTCCCATGAGCAGATAACTTTGATGGTTTTGTGTAGGTCTTTGAGGACCTATTTTATGATTTCTCCACCTTCGATGCAGTGTGTAGGGGAGAGTGGAATTTATTTGTACTGGTGTTTGGATGAAGAGTCATGTTATTCGGATGATGATTTTACTCAGATACCCTTTTTAGATTATTTGATCCACGGTATCCCTTTTATAGTATTTTGTTATTATAATTTGGAGTTAATCTCCAAACTCGTATTTGGTATTATAAAACTTGTCTTGTTTTCAGTTTTATCCTATTGAGTATTTTAAATTATTTAGCCTTGTGATTGACATAAGGTTGGGATGGTAAGCTCGACTTACATCAATGATGGCGGTAACACCTGATTATTATAATTATGCTTCCACTATAAAATGAATTTTTTTAAATCATAAATTTTAGGGTATTACAAATTGGTATCAAAGCCTTGGTTTTAATTACCATGTTTGATTTCAACAAAATTGGTTTTCAAATGATCCCTTATCTGATTTTATCAGTCTTTTTCATATTTATAAGAAAATTTTGATTCTTCAAAAACCCATATTGACTTGTGAGGAATTGAGATTGGGTAGCCTAGGTGGCCTTTGATTCTTATTATGTGTACTGTGTGTTAGTTAGCTAGGAATATTTTTCCTAACATGTTTTCTGTCTTGTAGCTAACTCTTCATGGCACTTAACAGTTGCATCACTGGTTTAGAGGAAGCTTTTGAGGAATTCATTGAATTCATTAGGCGTCCACCGCCACCTCTGCCTCAGCCTCAGCCTCCACTACCACCTTTGCATTACCTACAAGAGGGTATCATGAAAGACTGGCTCAGGAGGGTTATGGGACATCGCCTACCACTCTACACTAGTGAAGAGGACCCGGTCATCCTAATGGGATGGATTCGGGACATAGATAGGACATACAAGATTGAGGATTGTCCACCTGCTCGGAAGGCAATTATTGAAGCCTAATTTCTTTGTGGAGCCGATGCACCTGATGGATAGGTCTTCATGTGCAAGGAGGATTGCCGATGGCCTGGGAGGATTTTAAGATGACAATCTACACTAAGTTCTACATTGAAAGTCTTAAGAAGGACAAGTTGAAGGAGTTCATGCAGTTGACTTAGGGAGGAATGATAGTGAGATAGTACAACAATAGGTTCATAAAGTTTTTGATGTTTGCACCAGGGATAGGAGCACGCGAGTCGATGGTAGTGTATCAACTTAAACAAGGGCTCCATTTCCGCATCCATAGAATGATGGGTGCCATGGTTTTTTAGGACCTATCCACGTTGTACAAGCGGGCGTGTGTCACCGCTACTACAGTACAGGAGTAGGCTTCTATTCTTGGTAAGATGAAAATAAGGCATGGGGTTCTAGAGGTAGGATCTAGTTCTAGAGAGGTGAACTCTTGGAATTCTAGCAAAGGAGTTAGTAGAATGGCCCTATCAATTGTTAGGATCTGCCAAGATGTTTTATCTTTTGACGGTGTGGCAAAGATCATCTAGGCTAAGATTATAAGGGTAGACCTTTCTGTTATCCCATTTGTGGCATGACGTGCCATAAAACTTTCGAGTGTCAGTAGCAGAGGGTTCAGTTCTTGCCATAGGGAGGTTAGTTTCATTAGAGGGGTAAGTTTCAACAGAGGGAACCACTTGTACTACAACAACAGGCTTATCAGTAGTTGACCTACCAGCCTTAGTAATTTCAAGAGACAGCACTTACCTCAACTAGTGGATAGCTTAGGGAGGTTCAAGGGAGACTATAGGGGCCTTGCCCTTTCCATCAAAAAGGATGATTGACTTAGGCTTGTAGAGGGTATTATGGAGGATACTAAGGAGGAAAGTCAGGCGGGTGCCTGAACATCATCATCTAAGCAAAGGATGATCGATAATTGGACATGGTTATTGGTATGTTCTCCATCCTTTCGCTAACATCTTATGTATTTTTTGTCTCAGGGGCATCTCTATCTTTTGTGTCTATGGCATTTATTGCTAGAGTTGCCTTATCTCCAACGTCTACTATATCTATATCTATAATGTTACCTTCTAGGGATAGATTGGATTGCACTAGGCTCTACTTGGACATGGCCTTAGAGATAGGCAGGGTACTCTTCCTAGTAGATTTGATTGAGTCAAACCTTTAGGACTTTGACGTTATTATAGGGATGGACATGTTAGGGAGATACCGGGTAGTGATAGATTACACACAAGAGCAAGTCGTGTTGTAGGGACCTTAGGGTGTTAGGGTCTCCTATCGGAGATAAGAGCCTAGGCCTGTGATGAAGGTCGTATCGTCCCATACACTATTCTCCTTGGTGTAGAGAGGTTACACTATGTATTTGTGCGGATTTTAAAAGCTAAATAAGGAAGTATCAACATTGAAAGATATTTCAGTTGCTAGGGAGTTTCTTGATGTGTTTCTAGAGCAGGTCCTAGGTATGCCACTAGTGAGTGAGATAAACTTCACTATTGAGTTAGTACTGGGGGATAAGCTTGTTTCAAAGGAACCTTATTGGATGGCACCTATAGAGTTGAAGGATTTAGTGAGTATGGATACATTCACCCGAGTGTGTCTCCATAAGGAGCACCAGCTTTGTTCGTGAAGAAGAAGGATAGGAGCCTTCATCTGTGCATCGATTATTGAAGTTTGAACTGGTTGACTGTGAAGAACCACTATGTGCTTCCAAGGTTCAACGACCTATTTGACAAGCTTTGAGGTTCTTTAATCTTCTCAAAGATAGACTTGAGATCAGGGTACCATCAGTTGCGCATTGCCAAGGAAGACATTATGAAGATGGCCTTTAGGACATGATACAGGCACTATGAATTTACGGTGATGTCTTTTAGGCTCACTAATGCACCTTCCATTTTTATGGACTTGATGAAGAGGATTTTCCAATCATTTGTCAATCCATTTGTGGTGGTTTACATATATGACATCTTGGTGTACTTCTAGAGTGGAGAGGAGCATGAGCAGCATCTACGCATAATATTGTCACTCCTTAGAGAGCATAATTTTTATGCTAACCTCTCTAAGTGTGAGTTTTGGCTTTAGGAGGTAGCATTTCTAGGACACGTGGTGTCAGTAGGAGGAGTCGTGATACATCCAGTGAAGGTTGTGGCAGTGACCTAGTGGAAGGCCTCCACTAGCATCCCTAAGGTTTGTAGTTTCTTGGATTTGGCAGGGTACTACAGACACTTTGTTTAGGCTTTCTAGAAGGTGGCTCATCCCTCAAAGAAACTTCTAAAGAAGATGACCAAAATTTAGTGTGACAATGCATGTGAGGGAGCATTCTAAGAGTTGAAGTAGTGTTTGACTATAGCATCGGTTTTGAATTTACCATCAGGTATAGATGGGTCTGAGGTCTTCAGCAATGCTTCGAGGCATAGGTTGGGATGTGTATTGATGCAGTATGGTAAAGTAGTGGCTTAAGCTTCTTAACAACTAAAACCGTATGAGCAAAACTATCCGACACATGATCTAGATTTAGACGCAGTTGTTTTTGAATTGAAAATTTAAAGGTATTATCTATATAGGAGTAAGTGTAAATTCTATACTGACCATAAGAGCCTCAAGTATATATTCACTCAGAAGGAGCTGAATATAAGGTAGAGGAGATGGATGGAGTTGGTAAAGGACTATCATATCGCTTTGACCCACCACGAAGGTAAGGTTAACGTCGTTGCATATGCCTTGAGTAGGTAGACATCACATTCTTTAGGGTTATGGTTTCTAATTATTTGCCAGAGGAGTTTAGCGAGATGGTGAAATGCCCCGAAAATTCTAATTTTATTAATTATTATTAAATAAGGTTTAATTAAAAACATTAATTAATTAAATTATTTTATTAAAATAAAAGAAAATTTATTGGGGCAAATCAAGAAGAAATTTATAAATATTTTAATTAGGAGAAATTTGGTATTTTAGCTAATTAAAGATTTTATTTTATAAATTAATTAAATAAATTATTTTACTTAAAATAAGAAGGAGAAAACAGTTTCAAGTTAATATGAATTTTATAAATAATTTAATTTGAAAAAATTAGAGTGTTTTGCTAATTAAAATGGAATTTATGAAAAATCTTTTAAAAATCCTAATTTAGCCTAAAAATAAATTTAAATATTATTATTTTTAAATATCCTAAATATTCAGATTAATTTAAATACCCAATATAATTATTTTTTCTTTTTCCCTTTTCCTTCTTCCTTTTCTTTCTTCCTTTTCCTTCTTTTTCTTTCTTTTTCTCTTCTTTTTCTTTCCTCCTCCCCAACCTGGGCCAACAACGGCCTAGTTCTTCCTCCCTTCTCCCTTTCTTCTTCGGCGCGGCCAAGCCCGTGCGGCCGCCCTCCTCCTTTTTTTTCCCAATGCCACGTTTTCCCTATTTTTCACCTAAAATGCCGCGTCTCGCTCAAATACCCTCCCCTCCTCGTGTCCAACCGGCCCGATCCATGTTCTTTCATTTCTTTCTTTCTTTCCCTAAACCGTTGGTCCAACCCACCTTTCTCCTTCTTCTTCTTCCTTCGCACCTCCCCCCGGCGTCCGTTGTCCGTCGTCGCCAATCTGCAACTCCGCCGGCTCAATGCCTAGGTTTTTCGCACGTTCATTGCTCACTTTCTCCCCCTCTCTTCCACGTCCACTCACTAACCACACCTATCTGCCCACTTCTCCCATTCCTTGCACAATTTCCCTCACCCTAGCCCATCACTCTTCCTGCCACAATCTAGATTTTCGTCGGCCATAACGCCACCGGCGAACACTAACCCCACTTTCCCTGTTCCCTCGTCTTTCCACTAACATCACTCTCTTATTTAAATCCTATAAATACCCCCAGTTTGAGCCTGGTATTGAGTTTTGGTCCCCCACCTAGATTTTCCCTACATTGCGCCGCCGCCCCTTCAGACACCACTTTTGCCATCTCCGACAAACACCGCCGCCCGTTCTTTCCGCCTACGCCTTCCTTGCACCTCCCTCTAACTAACTAGACCACCCATACCCTTTGATTCTTTCTGAACAATCTACCCCGACCTTGCGAATTACCCTTCGTAACCAAACCATTTTCTGCAGACTCTCCTCTATCTCCCCCTACCCTCCTTTTCCTTTTTCTCCCTCTCTTCCTCTTCTTCTTCCCTATTCGGCCAACACCGCCGCCGCCACCATCATTTTGTTCCTCTCCTTCCGGGCAATCATAATCACCCTTACTTCCACCCTCCTTCTTCTTATTTTGTTCCCAGCCTTCAACATTTTCCCTTTTCTTCTCTTTTTCTGGCTGCCACCGCCGCCGTGCACCACCGCCGGTGCTGCCTATCCCCGCCAGCCTAAGGTTGAACCCTAGACCCTTTTAACCCTTTTCCCTATTTTTACAAGCCTTAAATTATTTTATTTCGATTATTCTAATATAAATCCTATTATTATTATTATTATTGTTATTATTTTTATTTCCATTTTTAATATGTATTATTATTATTATTGATATTAATTTTTTTATTATTATTCTGTTGAGGATTGAAGCCCTATTGTAATTTTTAATTCGATTTTAGCACTATTACCCTTAATATTTCTATTATTTCTATTATTAATATTAATATGTTATAAGTATAATTATTATTATTATTTCCTATTTCAAATTTCTATTATTCTTATTCCATTATTATGAATACAACTATTTTATCATTAGTGTTGTTAATAATGTTATTGTTATTATTGTTATTATTATTGTTATTATTATTATTATTATAACTATTATTAGTATTACTATCATTATTATTGTTTTCAAGTGTTACTATTATTATTTTATATAGGGCTAAAACCCTATTGTGCTTATTTAAATTTTAGTAGTAGTATTATAAATATCATGTCTTATTATTATTAGGGTTATTAGTATTATTATTATTATTAGTATTTATTCTTACTAGTGTTATTATTATTATTTATTAAGTTATTGTTATTCAATGTAGGGTGGAAATCCTACTTTTTATCTTCAAATATTATCCTTACTATTATTACCATTATGATGATGATTATTATTATTATTACAATATTATTATGGTTTTTATCATCATCATCATCATCATCATCATCATCATCATTATTATTATTATTATTATTATTATTATTTCATCACTATTATTATTACTAAATTTGGTTATGTATTTTAGTAGTAATATTTTTATTATTTTAGTAAAGGGGCTGAACCCCTTATTTCACTTTGTTTTGAATAATGTCCTTGTTATTATTATTGTTACTATTATCATTATTCTTATCTATATTATCATTGATATTATTTTTAGTATCTTTGCTATTATTATTTTAGTATCATTATTATTATTATTATTAGGGAAAATTTTTCAACCTTATATTATCAACTTTTATAATATTTCTATTATTTCTATACCTTTAGCAAAGTTAGTAATTAATTAATGTTATTTTATTAATATATTATTACTTATTTAAAAACCTAGTCTTATAATAAGTTAGTGATTAATAGTATTTTTGATAGGAGGGAGTCTAATTTTAGCTTTTCCCTCATAATAGGTGAGACTAGTTAAAGCCCTAAGGAGGTGAAGGAGTGTGCTCCAAGACCGGTGTCATTTTAGGTAAGGGGTGCTAAGGCCATATGTGTAATATGTGATTTTATATTATGCATGCCATTTGATATTAATTATAGTGTATTTCATGTGTATATTGTATAATTTTTATGAATGCAACATGATTATAGAGTTGAAGTATGTTGGTGTGAATAAATTGTGGCATGAGAATTATGTGTATAATTGTGTTATTATTATGGTATGATGTGGCCTTAAGACATGCATGCTAGAGTTGTAAAATGATGATGGGGAGTGTAACAATGTGGTGTTAGGGTTTTGCATGAAATTATATGGTGTTAGGGTTTCACATGGTGGTATTAATATTGCATGGTGTTAGGGTTTTGAATGGTGGTATTAATGTTGCATGGGGGTTAGGGTTTTGCATGAAATTGCATGGTATTAGGGTTTGCATGGAATTGCATGGTGTTAGGGTTTTGCATGGAGGTGCATGGTGTTGGGCTTTGCATGGAGTTAATGTTGCATGATGTAGGGTTTTGCATGGAGTTGTGGGATGCATGGTATGAGGATTTGCATGGCATTGGGCATTAGATGGAGTTAATGTTGCATGGTGTAGGGTTTTGCATAGAATTGTGGGATGTATGGTATTAGGGTTTGCATGGTGGTATTAGGGTTTTCATGTTGGTATTAATGGTTGCATGGTGGTATTAGGGTTTGCATGGTGGTATTAATGGTTGCATGGTGGTATTAATGGTTGAATGGTGGTATTAGGGTTTGCATGATTGAGCTAGGGTTTTGCATGGGATTTAATGATTGCATTGGATTTAGGGTTTTTATGAAAAGTTCGAAAGGTTTCATGGGATGTGTAAAGTTTGCATGGGAGTGAAATTTATGTATGAAAGGTTGATTTGGGATATAAGGAAGGTAATGTAAGTGTTATTTGGGTGTTTGGATATTTGGAGGAAAAATAGTACGTGGAGTTGTACAAGGATCCATAGGAGACCGAACTAGGGTTTGTGTGGACAATTAGGGTTTGTTGTGGTTGCTTAAAATTATGTGTTATCATGTGTATTTGGTGTTTAAAGGGTAATTATGATGGTGGAATTTTATGATTTATGAAGTGTGAAGTATAAAGAGAATGATTTGTGCATGTCCATGGTGAAAGCTTTTGAATAAGATTCTTAAAACATTAATCATGTAAAGTGAAAGATTGTTGAGCCGGACCCAGACCGATCCACCGATGAATAATAGTGGTTAGGACATGATGCCCTATGTGTAACCGGTCAACCGGTAATAATAGTAGTCAGGCTTTGTACCTGTGCGTTTCTAGTCCACCGGCTATAATAGTGGGGGATTCCGTGCTCAACACAACCGAACATATTTGTGCCAAGACATAGGAAAGACACTAAGTACTTACAGTGGAACACCGTGCGAGAAGGGGCCAGACCGGTCCACCGGCAAATAATAATGGCCAGGTACTACAATATCCTGGAGACCGATCCACCGGCTATAATAGTGGTCAGGAGCTATATGCCCTGTGTGTTTTCCGGTCCACTGGCTATAATAGTGGGGTTCCCATAATCGCGTGGATTTGATGGTATGAATCGACTTCTGATCAATGATTAATTAAGTAATTAATCTAGATTATATATGGGCCTTGGTACTTTTACTTGGTTGACCATATACATTTATGATTGTGTGTCCTATTCTTCTGCATGATTTATGTGCTTGTGTGTGAGACTTAGTGCTCGGTTACCTTACTCAGTATGTAGCGTACTAATCACCCTTTTCATGGGTGCTGCTTATTCCCACGAGCAGAGGGCCCTTTCTAACTTTGTACAGGTGGGCGGGACATCCGGTGGAGCTGAGCGTTGAGTATATATGTGGTCGGATTCACTCTTCTCGTTATTTTATATTCCCTCTATTATTTTCCTTTGTATCGGATTCATCCAATCTAATTTATTTCCTTGCATTGAGTTCTGTAAATAAATCTTTTATCCGTTGTAAGCTATTTCTCTTTTGGATATGAATAATAATTCTTTATGCGTACTCTGACTTCTATGTTATTATTTCTTTAATTCATTTTATGAAATCTTGGTTTAAGTTTTGTGTTAATCTTCTTAGCCTTAGCACTTGGTACTAAAACGGTCGGAGAGAATCGGTTTGGTACTAAGTGTAGCGGTAACATCCTTAAAATTCACGAGTTTTAATTTAAATATTTCTAATGTAATTTCTTCCACAAAAAAAAAGTGAAATTTGGGGTGTTACATATGGCAATAGAGATGATCTAGTAGGGTGATTCAGAGACTCGGATGCGTGCTTTGACAATTACTCCAATAGTTTTTTATGAGATTCAAGCAAGATAGTCTAGGGATATTAAGCTTGAGAGGATTCAGTAGAAGATTCAGGACGATAGAGCTGAGGGTTTCCAAACTCATGAGGATGGTAGCATTCACTATAGAGGTTGTTGGTGCATAAATCAGAGTTGCACTGATCTAAAGGCTCAAATTTGAGAGGAAAGCCACTGTAATCTATATTCTATCCACCCAAGAGGGAATAAGTTGTGTAAGGACCTCAAGATGATCTACTGTTGGCCTTACATGAAGAGAGAGTAGTAGAGTTCGTATCAAGGTGTTTGACTTGCCAGAAGGTCAAGATTGAGCATCAGAGAGCTGTAGGGTTGGTTTAACCTCTACATATTCTAAGGTGGAAGTGGGAATCCATCTCGATGGATTTTGTGAGTAAGCTACCAAGGATTCACAGCGATTGTGATGTAATTTGGGTCATCGTCGATAGGTTAACTAAGTTAGTAGTATTTATGCTGATGAAGTCAACTTGGAGTATGGATCAACTAGTGGATGTATATATGAGGTTTGTGGTGAATAGGCACAATACACCTACCAACATAGTCTCAGATCAGGATTCGAGATTTCTATTGCACTTCTGGGGGAAGTTGCAGAAGGATATGGGCACGAGATTGAGGATGAGTATCACTTTCTACCTGGCTGCAAATGAACAGACTGAGAGGATGATATAGACCCTCAAGGATATGCTACTAGCTTGTGTGTTGGACTTATGAGGTATTTGGGAAGAACATCTACATTTGGTTAAGTTCTCATACAATAATGGTTATCACGCTAGCATAGGGATGGCACCCTTTGAGGTACTGTATGGACGCAACTGCCATATACTATTGTGTTAGAGTTACATAAACGAGACTATTGTACTTGGACCAGAGATGATTGAGGAGATAACTTAGCAGGTTCAGCTTATCCAAGACATAATGAGAGTGGTGCAGAGTCGGCAAAAGAGCTATGCATATCAGAGGCGCCATAGTGATGGTTTTGAGCTGGGGGAAAAAATTTTGTTGAGGGTTTCACCTCCTAAAGGAGTATAGAGATTTAGTTGGAAGGGTAAGTTGAGTCCAAGATACATTAGTCCTTATGAAATTCTTGATAGGGTTGGCGAGATTGTATATCGCCTAGCACTACAACAAAATTTAGCTAGGGTTCATAATGCCTTCCATATTTTACAATTGAGGAAGTACATTGTAGATCCATCCCACGTAATGAGACTAGATGAGATTGAGCTTGATGATTCCTTATCTTATGAAGAGATGCTAATGTGGATTCTCTACACTAAGATTCAATAAACCCAAATGAGCTCAATTCTACTAGTGAAGATTCTTTAGAGCCACCATAGAGTAGAGGAGGCAACCTAGGAGACCAAGAAGGCAATGGGTGAGTTGTATCCTGAGCTTTTTAGAATAGGTGTGTAGAGTTTCCGAGTTCTCTCTCTTTTAAGGGGGTAGTCCCTGGTAGCATAGTATCAACTCCGGTAGAGTTAACCGTCGAGATCACCTTCCTTACATATTTTCTTTCCTTTCTTCCACAACCTCAACTTCTTAACTTCGAGGACAAAGTGACTTTTAAGGGGGTAGTGATATAATACCCCAAATTTTTTAGCTAAACCTTATTTTGATTAATTAATATCAAAAACCTATTATAACCTTGGGAATTTTTTTATCTTATGCTAATTTCCTAATTCTAAATCTTAGCCTAAAACTAAATTTTATTTCGGGTTATTAATATTTTTCCTAGCCCATCTAATCTTGGATAACTATCTAACCGAAACCTAAGTCTATTCCTTTTCTTTTTCTTTTTCCTTATTCCTTTTTCCCCAATCGCAGCCCCTTTCTCTCCCTCTCTCTCTGTGTAAATATATATATATATATACATATACCTCATTTAATGCACAAAAAATACCTCTTTATTCGTCCAATTTTCTATTAAAAAAACCACCCCAAACACACTCCTTATCTCCCCTCCTTACCATCGCCAAAACTGCCCTAAAACACCCCCAGAAACTCACATTTAGCAACCATTATCACACCTCATCCTCCACAACTGGAAAAGCCTTCCATTCCCTCACCCTTAGCTGCAGAAAAACTCACTAAAACACTCTTAGTTGTAGAAAAACCACCCGTTCCTACCCCCAAGTTGCAACAAAATCTACCAAAGAACAACCCTAAAACCATCTGCAAAACTCACCAAAAATCACCCCTATCCTTCGGAAAAAACCACCAAATCACCCCTAGATTTGGAAAAAATTGTAGAATACTACACCCCCCATCTAGCAGTCCTTACCATTCCCTGCCCTCCTTTTGGCCACCCTTACCATTGTCCATTCCTAGCAACATTCCTTCAAACCTGGTTTGGTTTTTTCCCATTCTTTTTCCTTTCCATTACCTTAAAAATTCATTAATTATATTATTAATTCTACTTATATTTTGTTAATTATTATTAGGTGATATTCTAGAAGTTTTAGAAGAAGTGGATTAGGATAAGTGTTCTTAGAGACTAGAGACTTATTTGTAAGGATACTAGTTGATGTTTCGAAGGGATAGATGGTGAAGGAAGTGAAATTGTGCCGTAAGGCAAGGAATACCCTATTGGGTGCTATGTCCTTTCATGCAGTGTGAGTTAAGTTTCATTTTTCCTTGAGATTGGATGTAATAAGGAATAGAAAACAATTTTGAAGCTTTGGTAGCAAAATCTTAGTGCGGAGCTCTACCTTCCTGACTCCTCCTCTAAAGGGAAGGTTCTTTATCATTAACCATTCATTCTGTAACATTAATAAAGCCCTTTCCCTTCTTCCTCTGCTAAATTCTTGTATGATTATGTGTGCAATTGTGTTATTTTTATTATACTATTAAAATGCATGTTGTTGATGATATGATATGTTAATATGAATTATATAATAGAAAGGAAGTGAGAATATCGAAAGATATGCAGATATGATAATATTATGCTATAATGTATTTTTGTGGATATGTATAAATTAAGGGAGGGTATTATGAGCCTAATAAATTATTATAAATGGAAAATAATTATATTTAAGATGTATTTTGATAAAAGGAGGATTTGGAATAATAATATTAAGGATATAAGATTTTTGTAAAATAGGCACTATCAGCTATTTTTAAGGGCATTTTTGATAATATGGGTTAATATGGAAATTTTGGTATATTAATTTTTTATATGGATTAAAATATACTAATAATATCACATGAAGTGTTTGGGAGTGATTATGAAGGTCATAAGTTCTTCAGATGAGAAAATAGCTAGATTGAGAATAGTAGCCTTAAAACGGTAATGTTATTATCACATGTGTGAAATGTTAGAGTTAGGACACAAGTTTTGGATATTTTGTTAATATGGGTATTTTAAGGATTTATATTTAATTTGGTAATTATATGAGCCTTATGGGAGAAGTTATGGCTTACCTGTAAAATTAGAGTTTTTAGAGCCTTATGATTAGTAACTTTTGAGACAGGTCTATTATCGTATGTGTAATACATGGTATTTAGAACTTGAAATTTGGGTATATTAATTATACTATTATTTGAGGAATATATACTAAATTTGGTGGATAAGTGATCTATATAGGGGAAGTTATGCTTAAATTATGAATTTAGGGTTTTCGAGGAAAATAAGCATGTTAATCTTTGAGAATGGTCTTCTTATCTGTATGTTGATGTCTTTTCTTGCTTAATAATTTTTTACTCATAAATCATTTATTAATAAGATATTAATCATTTAAAGTGAAAGATCACATGAGTTAGGACCGGTTGTATATGTCCGTTCCACAAGATGAGAGCATTAGTAGGGCGCATTTTGCCCCAATATTATATATTATTAACTGTTCCACTAGTAAAAATAGTGGTCAGAAGTATTTTGCCCTAGGGTGGAATAAGCGTTCCACCGGTTGAGCATAGTGGGGTTCTTAAACTCAATTTAAAATAAATCCCAAGAATAATTATAGTCATTGATAAGACAATAATCATTTAAAGTAAAAGACTATATGAGCTAGGATTAGTTGTATATGTCCGTTCCATCAGACGAGAATATTATATGGGATCGCTTTTCCTTGAGAATGTATATTATTAACCGTTCCACCTATAAGAATAGTAGCTGGATATATTTCCTAGGTTTATATGTTATTAATCGTTTCACCCGTAAGAATAGTGGCCAGAAGCATTTTTCCTTGGGGTGGGATAATTATTTCTTGAACTTAACATAAATAAAAGAATGGATCTCAATATATTCTAATCATATGAATCTGGACCAGTAATTACCTTGTGTTGATTCTTGTATCTCGCATGAATACTACTTTGCGTTGTGAATGTGTGTAATGATGTGCTTTTCCATTTTTGACTATATTTTTGCCTTACTCAGTGCGTAGCATACTGATCACCCTTTTCGTGGGTGCTACTCATTCCTATGAGGAGATGACCCTGATGGTTTTGTGTAGGTCTTTGAGGAACCAATTGATGATTTTGCTTACTTTGATGCAGTGTGTGGGGGAGAGTGACATTTATCTATACTGGGTGTTTGGGTAAAGAGTAATGTTATTCAGATGATGTTTTTACTCGGATACCCTTTTTGGACTCTTTGATCCATGGTATCCCTTTTGTAGTATTTGTTTATTGTAATTTGGAGTTAGTCACCAAACTCATATTTGGTATTATGAATCTTCTCTCATTTTTGGTTTATTCTATTAAGCATTTTAAATTATTTAGTCTTGTGATTGACATAAGGTTGGGATGGTGAGCCCGAATTATGTCAATTACAACGGTAACACCTAATTATTTTAATTATACTTCCATTGTATAATAAATTGTTTTAGTAGTAAATTTTGGAAGTACCAAGATCAAATCAACTAGAAGGTTGAATGAGAGACATAGCTTTTTGTAAAGGATTCCCATAGACAATTCATGTCATTGTTAGTGTTTTATGAATGGATAGGTTCTTAGATAATTTGATTAGTAGCTAGAGGCTAGAGAATACTATGAAGAAAATTTAGAGGAGAGAAGAAAAATAAGAGAGTTGTATTATAATTTTAGATCCCCCAAAATAGATATAAGACTCCATATATATTAAGGGTTATAGCATAGGAGGAAGAAGAAAGAAAATATTATGGGCTTGACAATAGCCAATTTCTTATTTTTCTACATAGAGGACTAGCCCAGCATTGAACGTTATGGGCTACCAATATGTGACTGATTTGCTATAGAGATGAGTGTGCCTGAAAGCTTTTGGCTTAACTCTCAATCTTTAGGCCAATAATTTAAGGCCCAATAATACTAGTTTGGGAAAGATGTATATCAAAGTGAATTCATGATAATTAGTGATCTTTGTAAAAAGTCGATAAGAGAGTTTTCTCATGGTAAGTCAATGGTAATAAAAGTAGAATTATACTGACATTATGTAAACTAAGCAATGCATTATTATGTGATAAATGTTGGTTAATGACCAAATAAAACATTACTACTTGATGCATTACAGAATAAGTGATCTTAGATATACTCTATTATATTTAATTTTGTGATGATAAACGAATCATGATTTCTAAACTAAGGGTATGGATGAAAGATCACATAAAGTAATTTTTCAAACTACTTTTGATAAAGGATCACTAGATAACTCTATTCAAGCCAACACAAAAAATGTATAAAGCGTTTCTAAATTGTCACTCAAATATAATTGACAAAGTAGAGAAGAACTCATATAGAGAACATATTTTATCAAAACTCAAATTACACGATAAGAAAATAATGTGAGTTTATATGAAGTATTTATATCATAACATCCACTGCCACATGTAACCTTGTTCTCACTAACTACAAATAATACAAAAGCTTTGAATGAATAAGTCACTATTCATGGGACTATTTTCATGAATAGTACTACAAAAAATCCTAAAATAATAAAAATTAAATTATAACAAAATCTTAATAAGATAAATGACTTAATAAGATAAAAATAAACTCTATCTAACTTCTTAATGCTATCCATATCATGCTAATCATGACACACTTTATCCGTTCATATGTAAAAATTTAGCTTAACATGCATATGATCAAACAATCATAGCGTTTGTAGAAAACATTCATATGATAAAACAATCATAACATTTTATAGAAAGCTCAGATTTGAGACCTAAAAAATATATAGGAATCCTAATTCAATAATATTTTCAATGAAATACATATTTTAGGGTAAATAATGTTCTTAATAATTCAACCCTTGATTATTTCCAACATTATTCATAAGTCAATCTTTAAATTCTTAGAATGCTCCTACATTATCATTGAAAGTGAAAAATCACATGAGATAGGACAAAAATGATTCTAAGTGTTAATATTATTTCATTATATTGTCTGATCCTAACCAAATCATAGGACCATAAACTAATATATTTGATTAATCCACTAGCTTATATAGGGTATGCATAATTAATTATTATAGGTTTACAAGTGACTTTGTTGTGTTTTACCTTAGATGTATGTGTATTAGTGAGGCTGACTAACTTTTGTTTTTCTATTGGGAAAATTGGAAAGTAAATGTTGCATATTAGTGAGATTGAATATATTTTTCACATTGTTAAGGGAAAAAGAAGTGGTTGTATTGAAGGTGGTTTCATGATATCAATATGACTAAGTAAATGGATTTGCATGATCACCTAATGATAACTTTTAAACACAATTTCCTCTTAGATCATCACGTATCTTGATTATCTATGCACATATAATATTTATCTTGACATTAGGTTACTTTTTTCATGGATGCCCTATATTAGTGATATGTATTGTTAACTTACTCAATGTAGCATATTGACTATAATTTTCATGAGTATTACACATTTCCATAAGTAGATACTGCCTTATTTGTAAATATATGTTCATTTAATAATTTTATTAGTTAGTTCAAGAATATGGTTATCTTCACACACACACACACACACACACACATATATATAGTCCTCTACTTTCTATCATATATGTTCTCTCTCTGTTTTGTAATATTGTATATATTGTATTATTATGAGATCAATTTTTTCCCGGATCCAATCTCTTGATAAGTGTTACCGTGTATCCTTACACCCGTCATATATTAGGTATAGAAAGCACATTTATTATATTCTAATATTTAATTATTAATATTTCCATAAAAATAAGAAAAAAATAGAAACAAAGTTTGGGGTATTACAGTGTAGACATTAGAAAGGAAAACAACATAAAACCATTTAGTCAATGACATACTTGAGAATCATATATAGGTCACTGCATCAAAACCTAAGTTTGAGTTTATCAACAACCAAACTTAGATTGAAACCATAATTATTAAAATATGGATTGGATCTTACAATTGAAAAATTCTAAAATGATCCACGATCTTTGGTACAATCTTAAAATAATTAACTAATTATAGCATCTTATGATCCTAAAACAAATTCTTATAATCCTATAGTAGAATCTTATGATCTTGGGTAAAATCCTATACTTTTAAAGAAAAATTATAATTTTTATCAATTTATCAATAAATATATTTTCCCTTTTATTCCATGTATTTTTCTTTCTTAATCCTCTAATTTTCAACCTTATACCATTTTACAGCTTATCTTGAAAATGAGTTGAAGTAAAGAAAATATATTTAAGATACCACTAAGATAATGAAATTGATTGTTGATGTAAAATATTAAAAAAAATAATCTCCATCTGAATGATAACATGAATATACTAAATTATATTCAAAATTAATATTTGTTTTATGGTCATATTAGTTTATAATATAAACAAGCTTTATTTGATACTTTACATATATTTTACATAGGAGCTTAACATGTGTGTATACAACCAAAACTCTTTTTATTAGTTTTTTTTATCATGATTCATCAAAATTTCAATAGCCAACATAAACTTTTATTGGGTCTTATTATTTTAAATGATAGAAAATAATGTCATCTTACTACCCATAATCTCATTGTATTTCCCACATTTCATTTTCTAATTTATTTACAATGTTGTTGACTTAATATAGTTCTTAATATGTGCAATGATGTCAACAATTTATGGTACTTGTAAGTTGATACAACTCAATTACATACTATATAAGAGCTTAAGAGTGTAATTATTGTGCTCTTTTAACCTAAAATATGTTATATTATAACATATAAATATATAAGTTTCATATTTTTATAGTTTTTATAGGATGTTAAGATCCTATGTTCTGATCCTAAGCCATCAAATTGACATTTGGTATAATTTTGATTAAAATAACCTTGATTGGAGAAACCCTACAAAGACACAACCACCCAAATCTTTAATTAAGAAAAATCGCTAACTAACTTCTAAACCTTAGGTGTCCAAATTTGAGTTTTATAGACTTTTCTTGAATTTGCTAGGTTTTTCATATATGAGACTAAAGTCAGAAATACAAAAAAGAATGAACACCAACCAACTCATATATGAGAATAAGAGACAACAATCAAAAATCATATCTAACATCAAAATGAGACAAATAGAGAAGAACAAACACCCACCAACTCAATTCTATGAAAAAAATAGCATAAACAAATTAATGTGAGACCAAATCAAACAAATGAAGAAGAACAAACACCCACCAACTCATATATGAGAACAAGAATGAATAATCAAAAATTAATGTGTACCTTAAGGTCCTAGTCTTTAGATTTGATTCAATTGAACTATTTAGTTGTCACCAACAATCATTTATTGAAAACAAATTATTTATCCAACTCTAAGATGTTTGACAGGAGAGAACAAGCCCAAAAAATTCATGTGAGAATAAAAAAATGAAACCTAAAACTCAAATCACACCTTGTAAAAGATGTCCTACGAATATGCATGATTAGGTAAGTAAATGAAGGGTTAGGAATGAGGAGGTGAGATGACAACCTCCAAAGCTAAAGGGGGGAGGGAACTTGAATTTTTGCAAGGATAGAGATGGTTGTAAGAAGGGGAAAGAAATAGTAATTACCTATAATGAAAGCATATATTGACAATGGCTCACTAAAAAACCTATACCTAAGAGTTTTTACTAATAGTTGCTTTTAGAACTTGTTGTAAATGGAGTTTTAATGAAACATCGGTGATAATTATTGTTAAAACTTCTCTCCTATATACATTGATATTTTTTTTACTATTTTCAATATTTTTACTTTAATAATTATAGATCTAACGTTATTAAATATCATTTTTCTAGTATTGTTGACCCCCATAACTAGGAGACATTACTTCTCACTCCCTATAAACTCTTATCTAAAACATAAAATGCGTATCTGTTAATTAGAAAAATAAATTTTATTATATAGAACTACTCGGTCCACCACTCCCTCCTCCACTCACTCCTATTATTTTCTGTCTCTCTTCTCTCTATTCTTCTCGTCTCTCTCTTTTAGCTAAATGGTGAAATCCTCTCATGCAAGAGCAAGGTATGTTAATTTATTTTGTTAGCCAACACAAATATTATCAATTCTATGCCTGTGGAATTTTTTCCCAAGTATATTGAAATTTTCCAATTGTATAGCAAAATCAACTGCATAGGTTACTAATTTCTTAGGCAAAGGAACAACATTTTTCACCTGTGGGGGTGTGAGGAACGGTGATTTTCACTAGCATGGGGTGTGGTGTAATGATGATTTTTGCTGGTGGGGGTTGGGGAGGAACGGCATGGATGGCCGATGGGGTAGGGTTTTATGTCGTGCAAAATTTTGTGATTAATTTGTGTAAATTTTAGGTTTTCAATTATTATGTGTGTATTAATTATGTTAATATTAATTAGTATTAAATATTAATTGATTATTATTATAATGTTTGTATGATTCATGGTTTGGTAATTAGTAATTATGGTTTGTGATATGGAGGATGGTGTTGGTTGCATTATATTAGAATTGTCAATACTCCTGTGATTAATTAGTGTAAAATATAATAAAATTTTGTCTTAGATTTGCAATTATTATTTTTATTAATTATTTTATTTTGTTAAATATGTGTGAATTAATTATGTTATATTAATTAATATTCAATATTAATTGATAATTTTTATTATACGTGTATGATTTATGGTTTGTTAATTACTAATTATGGTTTGTGATGTGGAGGATGGTTGTGGTTAGGTAGATGGGTTTGTTAATTTTATGTATTAATTATGTAATTATTGTATATTAATTATTTATGAAATAATTATATTTGTAATCATGCTTAATAATTATAGTTTTTTAATTATATTTGTATAAATAATGAGATTTTAATTATGGTTAATTATATTAAATTTATTCATTATGTTTTTAGATCCATTATAATCAATTAATTATGGATTTGTCAAAATCTATCTAGTTTTTAGGGTTTTAGGTTGTTATTTAGAGGGGTACTTAGGTTCATTTTTTTTTGTTAATTTTAGTTTTTAATTAGTGTTAATTTGGTTAGATTTGTTATTGATATTTTTAGATATATTAAACTTTATTAATTATGATATTATATTATTTCTATATGAGTTGATATTTATTCGATTTATTTATATTTTTATTAAATATGTTAAATATTGGTATGCGGTAGTGGTTATTGGTGAATGTTTTTAATTATATTTATTGGATAATAGATTAATTTTATCATTGAAATTCAGATGAGTTGCAAACAACATAAAGCAATAAATAGAACCAAATGTCATCCTATGACTACATCTTTATGACTAGGGGTGTGTAAAATTAGGTCAGGATAGGAAACCAAGACCTGAATGGACCAAAATTATCGATCCCAATGTAGACAATATTATAACTTGTCTAGTATTTAGTCCTAAAATTTTAATAGTTTGATCTTTCGATCCAACGGGTCCAAGCCTAGAATTTTTGGGCCCAAACTCAAAATTTTTTGGTCCACATCGGAATGGATTGATTACTAATTTAATTTAGTAATTTTAGTCTCCACAACGCACACTCAATAGTTCAATCATCAATTCAATTGTTTGTTCTCCTCTCTGGCTCACTCAGTCACTCTACTCAACACTAACTTCTCCCCCTCTTTACTAATCTACTTCAACCTTCGAATAGTAAACAATAGGCCTAAAAGAAGATGAAGCCTAGCAGTTGGTGCTATTGACATGGCTACTACTATGCTCCTATGGGCTTGTCTCTCTCTCAAACTTCCCTTCCCATCTTCCTCTTCCTCTTATCTTCTCTTCTCTATCTCACTCGCCGGTCACCTCTCCCAATCTCCCACATCTCGATCGGGGACTAGGTAGACCTCCAAGTCTTCATTCTTCGCCATTGCTGGTCATTATTTAGCTCGATTGTGATGTAGGAGAAAACAGTTAAGAATTGGCTTTCGTAGTTATGGAACCAATTATTCTTCATTTGGAAAGTTTCTCCCATAAATTTAAAGATCAATGAATGGTTATGTTGCTCGAAATGTAACAAACAAGCAATTAAATGTCTATATGCATGTGCATGGCATACATGGCATGCAAGGAGGGAGTGACCATGTGCATGAGGAGTATATTGGCAGGATTTTTGAGCATTATTAATTACTTTATCTAATTTATTAATTAAGTAACAAAGTAGAAGAATAAAGTTAGCATAAAGTAGCATAAAGGTAGCATAATATCTTTTAGCTTGGAATATTTTGGAATATACTTTAGCTAATGGTAGAAAGGTTATATTATGTATGAATTTTGAGCATATTATATTGGAGATTGAATTGAAGTTGAAGTTGAATTTTAAGTTCAAGATCAACATTGAATGAATTCTATGTGAGTTCAAGCTCAAGCAAATCAAATCTATGTGAACGGTTTGGCTTGAAAGTTTTAATCACTTTGTCTGTGTGAATTAGATATTAATCCATATCTTTTTCTTAATCCATATTTTCCTGCCATAATTACCATCAAAATCCTACTATAATTCTTGGTTAAACAAAGCACTAATTTTGTATACAAAACTAAAGCCCTAAACCATCCCTTTGAAACCCTAAACCGTCTATAGTAACCAAACGCCACCATATTCATTCTTTTCAAACCTAACCCTAAACCACGATTCTAATCTGCATCCAAACCCTAAATTTTGAAGCTCAGCATTATCATCAATCCATCATCAAATGCATAGGCTAATTAGTGTGTTCCATTCGAATCATCATCATTGTTAAAAAATTATCATCATCATTCTTCTACTATATTCAAACCATCATCATCTTTGTTACATCACCTTTGAAGCTTTACTCTTTTAATTCACCATGCCCAAGCCTTTATCATATTATCTAAACCCCATTCGAACCTTAATTCTACATAATTAAAGATTACACCCTCCCACACACATCAGAGTGGAGGCAGATGGTAGTTATCTACTGGTCTCGTAGTACCATCCTTACCTTGTCATTAGAGTGGAGGCAATCCTACCCTACAAAGGTGGTTATGCACCTCTTCTCCTAGTCATGTGAAGGCCATCTTGCTCAGTTTTTCCTACCCCTCTCAAGGTCGCTACTAATTGCTACAAGGCTTGAGTGGAGGAAAATAGTTGCCCTGCCCTTGTAGAGTTTCCACTTGCGTGCCCATTGGCTATAATCAATCATTGGCAGCTCATTCTCCTCATCTTGAGTTGTTGATTTGTTGATTTGCACTGTAGGGTATTGTATCTTCTTCTATAATTTCTTATTGCTAATTAATTAATTTGCTATAAGATTTGAGTATGGCGGTAGTGAATGAATCTGTTGAATATTCTACTTGTGTTAAGTGTTACTACTTGATGTATCTATAATCCGTTGAGTGTCAAGTGTTAACAACTTGTACTGAATGAATGCTTGAATCTATTAATTATACATTTTTTATTTACTAATTTGAGTATGGTTTAGGTTGTTTTATTTTATTTTTTTGATTATTTAGATTAATTTCGGCCTATTTATTATTTTAGCTTAATTTCCATCACAAGAAAAAGCAAAGCTAAAGGCGCGATCAAATATATTTAGTGTAGCAAGGAAGATTCAATATTATTTTATCCTAAACCTCATCCTATCTCTTCTTTAGATCTTAAACTATCTTTAGATTGATTAAATGCTCCTAGATAGTCTAACATGACAACAAAGAAGTAATAATTGTATGGTAGTGTAAATATTTATCATGAATCTGGCTCATGATCAACTTTATTTTTGTGATAATTATATATACATTTTTATATAATACCTATATTGCGATTGATAGGTAGAAAGAAAAGGTTAGACAAAAATATTTGAATAACCTAGGTGTAAATAATAAAAAAGGTGTATTGGGTAACCTCTTATGGAAGAGAAAATTTTGATCAAAATAATCATTATCAAAGGATAATATGTGTGTCATTTATATGAGTTTTCCATGAGCTAAAGTCAAGCAAATATGAAATAACTTTTAGTTATAGAGAGCCTTCATATTCACCACAATCATAACATAAAATGGTGTCCAATCGGGTAGAATAATGAGAATACTTAAAGATTTACTTGTGAGATAATCTTTCTTTCCTATTCTTTTATTCAAATATCCAAACTCCATAACCCTTGTGATAAGTTGTAGTATTTAACATGCTCCCAATCCAAAAATCCATATTAAATAATGCATTGTTTTTGAACCATTTTGGGATCTATTTTTGAACCAAAGGGAGAATAAATGTTTCCTTTTATGTTTTTTCATAGGGTATGCATCCATTATAAGCTTGTAACCTCATTTTTATGTTTTTTCCAATAGTAGATGAGCCTGAAACAATCCAAGAGTAAGGAAATGCCAAAAAGAATGATGAGCATGTAACAAAAAATCCACTGTAAGGCCGCAACTATATCAAAAGGAAGAGCAAAAGAAGAGCACTCTATGGGGAGGACTTTCGAGAGTACTTTGATGAGGAAGAACGCCTTAGATCATAGTGTAAGTTCTGTCTTCAGACTTTAGCTATTGATTCAAATGTCAATGGTATAAAAATTTTGAAGTATCATGCGATGGTTTGTCCATAAAATACATCAAAAAAGAGTAGGGTTAAGAAAACTCATTTATGATTTGATATTATGGACCCTAATCTTAAAGAAGCTGAAGAGCATAAATTGAGATATAAAGATGTGAATTTTGATGATGTAAGAAGTGCATTAGGTAGAATGGTTATAATCGATGAGTTACCATTTACAGTTGTTGAAAAGATTGACTTTAGGGAGTTGATGGTTGTTACATGTCCTTCTTTCAATATACCTTCTCATGCTACCATTGCCATGATTGTTATAAAATTTATCTCGGTGAGAGGATGAAGTTGAAAGAGTTGGTGCGAACATCATGTCAAAGAGTATGTGTGATAACTCACACATGGACATCAATTCAAAGAATCCATTACATGTATCTGACTAATCATTTTATTGATGATTAGTGGAGATTGAATAAAATAATTTTTAATTTTTATCCTATAGAAGGTCATAAGGGGAGGCCATTAGGCTGGAAATTGAGGACTGCTTAAATTTTTGGGATTTGAATAAAAAAATATTTATTGTGACTATTGATAATGCTATTTCAAATGAAATTTCATGTATTTATTTGAGAAATATGCTGAAGAAAACTAGTGGGGTTATTGATGATGGAAAACATTTACAAATGAGATGCATTACCCATATTTTTAATATTATTTTTGGGATGGCCTAAAGGATCATGCCCATTGTATTGAAAAGCTGAGGGTTGTTGTTAAATATGTTAGAAACTCCCCAGTAAGATTGTTGTTATTTAGAGAACAAGCAAATAAATGTAAGATCAAATGTAAGCTTTATCTATCTCATGATGTGGACATTATATGGAATTCAACCTATGTTATGTTGAATAAGACTTTGAAATATAAGGTTATTTTTTGTTAGATAGAACTTCCTAAGAACATAAAAGGTAGTCACCTTTCTAAAGATAATTGGGAGAAACTTGAACAACTTGTAGTTTTTTTAAAGAAGTTTTATGAATTGACTCAACATATCTATGGCTCTTTGTATTTCATAAGTAATAATATTTTCTTTAACATTTGTGATACACTTGATCTAATAAATCAATGGATGCTTAATTTTGATAATGGGTTTAGAAGTATGGCTAGAAAGATGAAGATCAAGTGTGACAATTATTAGGGAAGTATTGACAAGATGAACATGTTGATTTATTAGGGTGTAATTTTGGATCCTCATTTTAAGCTTTTAGGGTAAAAATGACTCTTGATACATTTTATGGAGAAGAACTTGATGAAAGTATGATTAATAAGGCAAAACAATATTCCTTTGAGTTCTTCGATGAGTATATAAATTTGTATGCTTTTATTATGGATGAGATTGAGCCACTGGACAATTTGTGCATCAACGATCTTCTAGTTCATTTGTCAATAAAATAAGAAAGTAAAAAAAGAAACTAAGGAAAGAAATTATCTTGCAAGAAGTGAATTTGAGCATTATTTGAAAGAAGAAAAGGGAGATGACTAAGAAATAGATGTTCTAGCTTGGTGGAAACTCAATGGACCTAGAGTTCCAATCCTTGCATGTGTGGCACATGATATCCTAGCTATGCTAAAGTCTTTGGTTGCTTCATAATCTAAATATAGTTTCTAGGGACATACCCTTAATCAATTTAGGAGTTCATTAACCCCTAAGATGATAATTATATTTGTAACTTAAATTTACCTAATAATTAAATTAACAAGTTAAATTTATAAATAATATATTTTATGTCTTTTATATGCTTTAAGATGGTACAAGCTCTTATATGTGCACAAGATTGGCAGCGAGTAAGATACCGCTCTAATTCTAAAGTTAATGTGGAAGAGTGCATAGAAGAGTTGGAAAGATTGGAAAAATTTAACAAATATTATTGTGTCGTTACATTTGAATAGTATTTATTCTTTAATTGTTATGATGTTTTTGTTCCTTATGACAATTATCTATTTCTATATGTTGCCCTGTAGATGTGCAAGAGAAAATTAATGTTGAAGATGAAATGATTTTTGTGTTATAAACATAAAATTATGAATTATGTAATTTATGTGTTTGTAATTTATGTACTTAAAACTTTTTTCTCTAGAATCTTGCTATTTCATACATGTATAATGTATTGTGTAGTACCAGAGTAGTTTTCTTTTTGATAACAGGTTTTAGGTGGCAACAACACTAACCCAACAATAAATTAGGGAGACATTTCCAACAATGTTATTTAAAATGCTTTAAAAACAAACAAAAGAAGATTTTGGCCCATTCCAGTCCTATCTTGTCTTGACCAAAATTTTTTCAGTCCTATCCTAAATAAAGACCTTTACAATCTAATCCAATCTTCAGTATAAGAAAATGTCAATTCCGGGCATTCAGTCCCATCCGGTCCTAGACCAGTGCACATCCCTATTCACAGCATAATAGAACACGTATGGAATAAACTACTCTGATGTCTCATCTAAAAAGTCGGGAAAAAATTCTTACCAGAGGATGGAGTAGAGGATAAAAAAAAAGTAGCCAACAAGAACTAGAAGAAGTGTCAGAACAATAAGAATATGCGAAAGCTCCCAAAAAACCAAGGTCTAGTCATGTAGCTTCTAACATTCCAACATTTGCTGACTATGCAGGTCATCAATCATTTGTGGCTGATGTTGGCATTTTAGGGTATAGAGGTTTAAGTTTTAGATATTCAAGGTATGGAGTTTCGAGGTAGGGCATTTAAAGTTTGGAGGTTTTGGGTAGGACAGTTTAGGGTTTGGAGGTTTAGGGTACGATGGTTTTGAGGTTGGAGGTTTAGGGTACAAAGGTTCGCAGATAGGAAGTTTTAAGTATGGAGGTTTTCCATTATCTCTAGAATATGTAGATTTTCTTACCTCAGCAACATAGCCTGACATAGAGGTACTATCATCCTTAGTTCACCGAACTGCTATTGGTGGTTCTAGATCTATATTAGATTTGGCAGCATCGTTACCCCATATTGCTGATCAATCATCATCATTGACATATATGCATTATGATGATGATGTGTGTCATGATGATGATGATGACGACGACCATTATAAACATGATGATGATAATGACGACAACGATGATGATAAGGATGCTAGTGAAGAATGAATGGTAATTGTTAGGGCCATGTGCCGAAGGTCCAATCATTCCTGATCTACTTCCAAGCTTTAGCGATCACTCCACTTTAGATTTATGGTCAGAAAAGATATGTTTATCATATGCATTATTTAAGATTTGGCATTTTATTTATACTGATATCATATATATTCATCACATATGTTGATATTTGTTTCCAAGATTATGGTTGTCCTAGGATCCATACCAGACAAGGGGTTTTGAAAACTTTTCTCTAAAGCATCAATGAAAGGATGTTCACTTTGATATGCCAAAAAGAATTGTCACACCTTTTAGCTTGCACATTTGAGTATGTGAATGTGCCACTTATTTTAGCATTTATTAAAATATGGCAACCAGACGCCAATAGCTTTTATATGATATGAGGTGAGATGACAATCATCCTTTTAGATGTACATCATATATTAGGGCTATGAGTTAATGGTCATCCATTATATTTGGAGATGACAGCGGACACATGTGAGCAATTGATTGGTGCAATGGCTGCCTTGTTTGGGATGGAGGAAATATAAGTGAATGAAGTAACTCGAAAGGGTGGGCTTCCATTTAAAAGGCTATAGGAAGTATGCAAATCATATTGGCTAATTGAAGAGGAAGAAGTGAGTGGGTATTTATTATGGTTGATTGACCTATTATTTTTTGTCAATAAGTTGGTTGATAAAGTAAATACGAGCTATATCATTTTTCTTCAAGATCTTAGCTGGTTTGAAGGTTATGCATGAGGAGTAGCCAAACTTGTTTTTCTTTTGTTGACAACTTGGGATAGCTTATAGAGCTTATGCTTCTCAAATGTCATGCTGTGTCATTGTAACACCCCAATTTTTTATATTTTTTCCATGAAAATTTTTTATTTTACAACAGAAGTAAATAAGTAAAATATTGGAGGTTATCACCATATGTAACATAAGTTTGGTGTAATACCCCAAAAATTTACTATTGAAAATTTTTCTTTTTATTAAAAGAAAATAGCAGAAGTGAAAAGCAAAGACCGTGAATTCTAGGAATATTACCACCACACTTAGTACTAGACTGATTTTCTCCTACCATTCCAGTACCAAGTGCTAAGACTAAAAGACTAAAAATATAGTTTGCTTGAAACTCAAACCATATTTAAATTAGAGTAGTACAAATGGTTTGTTACAAAAATAGAATCCACCAATGGTGGTTACAAGAATAAAGAATATATTTAAACTAAGAATTAAAAGATGAAAGAGATACATAAGGACTTCCAGATAATCCTTACAATTGTACCCAAGCCCTCTTGAATAGCACCTATAATGGATCTGCAAGGAACACTGCCATTAAATAGGAAGGGGCCCACAAATGGAATCTTCAGTACTATGGTATTGAGTAACCCTTTAAACCACACTAAAAGTCAGGCCCGCATGCAACACATAATACATGGACTATATAGGATGATAACACGCAAGCTAATATACAAGGCAACATTTCATACAATAAGAAAATACATAACACAAAATCCGTATACTTAGCAAATTCATCACATACCCAATTAAAGATAGTCACTGAAGCCAAACTCATGTCCTATCAATAAATCATAATGTGAAATCAATAGTTTTGGTCTTAAGCCATTAATTGATCATTATTCAATCATCATCTTTGAATTATATCTATGTGAGTATAGTAACCCCACTATTATAGCTAGTGGATCGAAAACATACAGGGTAGAACACACCTGACTACTCTTATTCATCAGTGGATCAGTCTCTAGGGATCCCTACACCTGGCCACTATTATTCGCTGGTAGATCGGTTTGTCCCTGACTCACATGATGTTTTACTGTAAGTGATAAGTGTCTTTCAATAGTTTATTAATATCTAACATTTGGTTTATTAAGGTCGGGATCTCCAACTATTATAGCTAGTGGATTGGAAACATGCAGGGTAGAATGCACCTGACCACTATTATTGGCTGGTGGATCGGTTTCCAAGACATCTTGTGCCTGGCCACTATTATTGCCAATGGATCAATCTAGGTCTAACTCAATAATCTTTCACTTTACATAATTAGTACTTTATTCATGTCTTATTCAAGGGTCCATTTATTCAATTTAGGGGAAGAGAAAAAGGTCACAAATCTAGATACACAAAGATATACTGGCCATAGAATCAAGCACTCCATATCAAGGATCATGTCATACACAAAACCCTAATACGTACTTCAAACATATCTAACGCACATTTCCATGCATACTTATTTACCAAGAACCCCTAGTATAATTATGATATAACACCATATCACCCCTCTTTAATTATCTATCTAGCCCTAGGTTATACCAAGTTTTTTTGATACTCGCTAACTTATCAAATAGCTGGACCTTATTATTCAATGAACTTGTGTCTTATTATGAAACTCATTCAATCCATTGACATGTTAAATACAAGTTACTAGTTTACCCCTATTATCTTTTACAAAATTACTGAAATACCTCTTATCTGCAAAATTACCAAGTCATCCCTTTTTAATTACCAAATTACCATATTACCCTCCATGTTGCATAATTACCAAAGTTACCCCTTACTTGTGTTAGATTACCAAATTATCCTCCATACTTATTAAGTCACCAACTTTACCCCTTATACTTGTTAATTTACTAATTTATCGTTCTACTGGGTTAAATTACCGTATTACCCTTCATATTTATCTAAATTATTAAATTACCCCTTGAGCTTATTAAGTTACCAAATCACCCTTCATACTTGTTACAATTACTAGATTTCCCATTTGGTTAGTTAGATTACCAAAATGCCCTTCTTCATTATTATAATTACCAAATTGCCCTTTTAGTTGGTTAAATTACCAAGTTTCCCTTCTTCATTATTATAATTACTAAATTTCCCTTTTTGTTGGCTACATTACCAATTTATCCTTCTTCATCTCTATAATTACCATTTTACCCTTTCTAGTTGGTTAATTTACCAAATTTCTTTTTTTCATTATTATAATTACCCTTTTTCCCTTTTACATTATCATAATTACAATTTTTCCTTCTTCATTATTATAATTACCAAATTACCCCTTTTAAATGGGTAGATTATCACATAGTCCTTCTTCAACATTCTAATTACCATTTTGCCCTTCGTTCTACAAATAACCAAAATACTTTCTCCTCTATACAAAATTACCATTTTACCCCTTTACTTTACACAACTACCAAAATACCCTTCTTTTACACCAAATTACCATTTTACCCTTTTACTTTATTAAATTACCAAAATGCCCTTTCTTTACACCAATTTACCAAAATACTCCTTTTCTTTACAAATTACACCAATTTACCAAAATACCCCTTTTCTTTAAAAAATAACCATTTTACCCCTTTACTTACAAAATTACCATTTTATCCCTTTACTTATAAAATTACCATAATACCCTTTCCATTATATTTATTTTCTAAAATACTTTCTTATACCCAAAAATTACCAAGTTATCCCCTTTGCATAAAAAATTACTAGAATGCCCTCATTCCTTATCTATTTATCATTTTACCCCCTTTACTCTTATAATTTACCATTTGCCCTTATTATACTACTTTTACCAAAGTACCCTCACTACATAAAATATCAATATTAATGCTCCATAACCATCATTCAACTCTGCCAATTATTATTAATTATCATTAACACTATTAGCACGTACCACAAACATATTTAGGGCATACCTTTTGTATATGCATAAATTACTAAAATACCCCTAGGGCTCATTGTAATACCCCGTATTTTTAAAAACCAAATTATTAAGTTTGATGATTTGATTAACGTAATTTGATGCAAATATTTAATTATTTTAATTTTGATTCGTTTTATGGATTTATCGACAATTTCGAATTCATATTTGAATTTAATTAATCGTTGTTGTTGCGAACCATTCTAGATAAATTCGTTAACGACAATGATTTTTATTATATTCTTATGAGTTCGAGTCTCGGTTAAAAATATATATTCCCGTTCTTTCTCATATTTTTATTTTTAATATTTTAGATATATTTTCGATTTTAACCTTCTCATGTGATTACGACGTTATTTTGAGGTTATATTTCGTTGACAAAATATATTATTTAAATTATAAAATTTCTTTTTAAATAGTTAAAGTTCTTTCAATGATTTTATCTGTAGAAAATATTTACGACTTTAAATTTATTCGATTCTAGAAATCGTTAATATTTTTGGGAAGTTTAAATTAAAAATATTTTCGGAGCTTAAATAATAATTTCTTTTTGAAATTAATTTTCTTCTGTTTTACGCTTTTCAGTTTATGAAAAAAAAACCCGATTTCGGAAATTATTAAAATTAGTCTCGGTTTATTAGAATTTGACTTAAATATTTTATTATATGTTTTTAAATATTATTTCAAGGTCTTATAATGTATTTCCATAAATAATGTAAATTTTTATGTTCATTAGTAAACTATTCCGAAAATGTTTATGAAATTCTTTATATAGCCTTTTTATTTATTTTAAGCGTTCTGATCGTTTCGAAAATAATTTTTGTTTAATAAATTTTAGATAAAATCTTCCGATAATAATTTTTAAATATTTGGTCTTTTATTTTACATGTGAATTCGAAAGAAAAAAAAAGAAGCCCAAACCTGTCGGGACCCCCGAACCCCCCCTCTTCTTTTCCTGTTCCCTCTTCTCTCCTTTTCCTTATCTTTCCCAGTTCCGGCTCCCTTCTCCCTATTCCCTGCGCCCAAAACCCTAGCCTCCCTTGCCTCCTCCTCCCTACTAGCTGACCTCCAGCCACCGCCGGCCGACCTCCAGCCTACAACCGACGCCGTGCGGCCGCCACGGCAAGCAGCAGCCGCAGCGGCAACTACAACAGAGCCACCCGCAGCAGTCGCACAGCAGCAACCATAGCAGGGATGAGCCGCGCAGATCACGCCACCGCCCGGTCACCGGCGAGCATCGCCGACCGCCGGCGAGCTGTCACTATCCCCCGACGAAGCTTCCTCGACCTTCCCTTGCCCCGATTTGTCGGTTTTTCGTTTGGTATAAATTCCTAAAAACCCTAATATGGATTTGGTTAATTGAGTATGATTTAGCTTGTGATAAGCTAAATTAATTGTTTGGTTATGTATATATGTGTTGTGAGATTGATTTAGATATGTTAATTGTATGGTTATGTTGATATTTTGGAAATTTTGGATTTTTGGTCGGGTTATGCCCAAATTTTTCGGATTCGTCCGATTTGGCGATTTCGGGTAAATTGATTTTACAATATGTTTTAAAATGTATCCAATTTCATTTTGGAACCGCCAATTTGAGAAATTTTTACGGGTTTTATCGAAATTTGATTCCTAGGTCGAATTTCGGGTGGAATGGAATTGGGTCGTATAATTGAGCCATTCTGCTCAATTGATTTTATAATATCGTTTAAAATGTATTTCATTTTATATTGGAAGTGTTGATTTGGGAAAATTGTGCATAATTGATCGGAATTGAATTTTTAGGTCAAAACTCCCGTGGGTTTAAATTGGATTTTGTAATCGGGTTATTTTATTCAATTGACTGTATAAATTACATTAGAATATGTTAAATTACACTTCCGAACCGTCAATTTATATAATTTAGCAATAATTGATCGGATTTGCGTTCCGGGCCCAAAAACCCTAATTGTGCTAAATTGAGCATTTCTTTTATTGGTTTTGATCAATTGATTATTTGATATGTTATAAAATGTGTTTAATTGCACTTCTAAACATTCAATTTGATTAAATTAATAGAATTCAACCGAATTGCATTTTCGGGCCTAAAACCCTAGATTTCAAGTGAGATTATAAAATTGGTTATTTGTATAGTTGTTTTTCTAAAATTAAATTTGTAGAAATATTTGAAATGATCCTAATTGCTTTCTAATACCTTTAATTTGAATTAATTAATTTGAATTACCAAAGTTTGTGTCGTGGGCTTTAAAACCCTAATTTTGAAAATGGATTGTTTGGAATTGGTTAATCGAAGATTGTTTTGTTGAAATTGATTATCTGGATTTATTTAAAATTAGTTAAATTGTGTTTTAAAACTATCAATTGGAGGTAATCGAAGTGATTTGGTCGATTCGTAGTTTAGGGATTAAAAACCCTAATCTTCAAGGATTGTTTTATAAAATCGATTTTACTATGCGTCTTTTATCTAATCGATTTCTATCTTTGGGTTTTAAGTCATTTAAGTTATGTTTTAAACTAATCGGCTTGGATTTGGTTCTATGCAAATGGTTGGTTTACCTATTTAGTTGTAAAAATTAATGAATAAGTTATCTTTGATAAATTATCTTATGATCGATTATCTTCCTCGGGCTTTTCAAACTAGTTTGAAATGTCATAAGTGTAATTGTATTAATTCGTTTTGATTGATATTTAATCTTAAATCTTAATAGAGCTATGCTTTTAAGTCCTAAGTTTTGGACACGTTTTCTAAGAAAGATCATTGTGTTGTTTGTGTTTATTTAATTCGAATATGTGAATTATTGATTAATAGAATAGTGTCTAATTTAGTTTTCGATTTCTATCGGATCTAGGAAAGCTTTCTCGTGGATCCACGAGCTAGTGATCTCTCCCTCTTATCTCGCTTAGCTAGCTTCGGATCCAGGTAAGTCTCTACTTACCTCCCTTTATGGGTGTTTCGTAAGGATGTGGCTAAGGCCCCTACGTGTTATGTGACTTATATGCCTTGGATGCTTTGCATATATATATCATGTCTTGTTGTGTATCACCTGATTGTCCTTAACGTGTTTTATGCGTAGCACAGCTTGGAGTTAAGGTGTGTGGTATGTGTTTTTCTTATGATATGAATGTGATATCCATATGTGGTGATTATGGTGTGTTGTGGCATGATGCAACCCTCTAGGACATGCATGCTAGGGTGATTATTATTATGACATGGATATGAAAGGATAAAAAGAAATAAATGGGAAGTGAGTTGCTAAAGAGGGGTATGAGGTTGACCAAATTGAATAAGGGATGAGAGTTATGCATGGAAAATTCTAGGGTTTGCATGGGAACTTTGAGAGTTTGCATGGGTTGGATAAAACTTGCATGAGGATGATCGTTACGTGAGAAAAGTGGTATTAAAGTGTAAATAAGCTAAGGGAAGAGTTGTGGAGTGTTTAGAGACTTGGGATGAAAATAATACGTAGGTTGGTGTAAGGGGTATAAGGGACCCAATTAGGGTTTTAGGAGAAAGTAGTGATTGATTTGGGATTGAACTTAAAAGAGATGAGGTGTTTGACGATAAATGAATTAATGGTAGTAAGGCAAGAGGAAATTGGGCCACATAGGTCCAATTAGGGTTTCAAGGGAAACCCTAGAGAGTGATAGTGGGTGGAGTGTGGTTTCACAAGGTGTTGGGCTTCAACCCACACCCTTAAGAGTTGGCTTTCATTATGTGTAAGTGTAAAGGGGAATGTATATCGAGGTGTGATAAGGGGCGCAAGAGTCCCAAGATATGGGACGGGCCCTCTTGGGAGGATAAGTGTGGATATAGTTAGCCATGCATGTCAAGGGTAAAAATTCTTTCAAATAAGATATGTTAAGACACTAATCACTTAAAGAGAAAGATGTTGAGCCGGACCCAGACCGGTCCACCGGCAAATAATAGTGTCTAAGGCCGGGGTGCCCTACATGATCAGTCCACCGGCTATAATAGTGGCTAGGGCTGGGGTGCCCTACATGACCGGTCCACCAGCTATAATAGTGGGGGATTCCGTGCTCAACAAACCGAACGTAATAACGATAAGACATTGGAAAGATACGAAGTAATTACAGTGAAACATCATGTGAGTCGGGGCCAGACCGGTCCACCGGCGAATAATAGTGGCAGGGTATGTTACCCTCATGACCGGTCCACCGGCTAAAATAGTGGCAGGGCATGACCCTCATGACCGTTCCACCGGCTATAATAGTGGGGTTCCCGTACTCACATGAATTGATAAAGACTATTATGTGAATCGACTATATTTACCAGAGATCTAAAGAATGAGTCTACTCGATCGGGGCTGAGCATGTCCCTGAGTAATGCTCAGGGCTGGACATATCCCTAAGTAATGTCTGGGGCTGAGCATGTCCCTAAGTAATGCTCGGGGCGGGACATGTCCCTAAGTAATGTCCGGGGCTGAGCATGTCCCTAAGTAATGCTGGGGGCTGGACATGTCCCTAAGTAATGTCCGCGAGGCTAAATGCCCAATTGGTTTGGTTCGGCATTGCCCATAAATGCCCGATTCGGCTTGGTTTGGTTTGGCGTTGTCCAAAAATGTCTGGTTGGTTGGTTTAACATTATCCATAAATGCTTGGTTGGTTTATCTGAATCTCTTATCGGTTTAAGATATTACATATGTTTCACATGTTATTATATGTGTATGGTAGGACTTGTGATGCGGGTTTAAGTATGCGTAATATTGTATCAACGTATTGTATCATAATTTAATATGCACTTAATGTTATAGTTTACGTCTCTTCCATAAGGTAGGGTAGTGAGATTTACTCAGTATTGGACCCGTACTGATACTACCTTGGTTGAATGGGTCCTGTGATGATCCACTAATGGTGGGGAGCAAACCACTTGTGCAGGTTTAAGATCGGATACTGTTTTGGGGTGAAAGACTTGACTTGAGAGAGTAGGCAATCCGGAATTTAATCTATCGGGTTTTGTCTGGTCTAACTGTATTTATTTTTGGAAGTTTCAAGTATTGTATATAAAATTTAATGGTGTTGTAATTGCATTTTAATTTTCTCGTACTCTGATAAGTTTTAAAAATTCAGATGGAATTGTTTGACAGGTTTTAGCCTTGCATCTAACATGAGATAGATGATTGACATTTATCTTGTGTTAGATGTGGCGGTAACATTTCCCAAATTCTCTCCTAGCTTCCGCTTTATTCTTTCAAAAAAAAATTTTTAGGAGTGAATTATGGGGGTGTTACACTCATAGTAACATTACTTATGCACTAAGTGGTCATATTAGCATATCACATCATATATATACACTTAACATTACTATTAACAACAAAGCTCCTTCCTTAATCATTACTTCTACACTTGACACATAAAGTAACCTACTTTTCTTTGTATCAATCAATACAAGCAACTAAATACATAATACTTAATAATATATATCATGTATATAAACAAATTAAAAAGCCTAATGTGGTAGCATACATATATCCATACATTTAAGTAGGATTTAATGGTTACCTTATTTTCCGCGAAAATTAAACCTTACCGATATCCCTATTAAAGGATTAAGCTTTGATTAGTAAAAATTAATATCTAAAAACAATATAAAAAATTAGCATAATAGAAGTAGAAAATCAAAGGAATAATTTTTATATCAAAATCTTAATTAATATATATTAATATCAACTATTTTTATACCTTTAAATTAATTAAATTTAGCCTAGAAATGGAGGCAAGACTCATGTTGCTCATGCAAGGTGAGTTGTAGGCAAAAATGGAGGAAGGGTTCGAAGGATGGAGTTGGGAAAAATGGAGGGCGGCTTGTTCTAGTAAAGGTTTTGGCTTTAAGAGGAGGGCAGGTGGAGGGGAGTTAGGGTAGAGGCTAGGTGTAGGGATAAAGTGGAGGTGTATGTGGTGGCTGGGGATAGATTGTGAGTGGCCAAGGGCGGCGGAGGCGGCAGTTGTAGGGCTGCAAAGTTGGTTGCAGGGGTGGTGGAGGAGAAGAAGGAAGGGGAAAGGAAGAAGGAAAAAGAGGGGTTGTAGGACTAGGTTTCGACCAAGGGAGGTAAGGGGTTGGTATGGGAGGTTGTAGGGAGTAGATTGGTAGCTTTGGAGACGATAGAATGGTGATGGATGGTGGTGGTGTAGGGTGGAGGCCGAGAAGGGTGAAGGAAAAAGAAGAGGCAAAAGGGTGGCTACAACGGGCTCATGGGGGTGGCTTGGTGGTGCGGGGGTAGTAGGGGTGGCAGGAAGTCGTGTAAGTGGTTAGTTGGGAAATGGAACCCATGGTCGAGGGTGGAGAAGCAAAAATAAGGGAAGGAAAGGAGAGGAGAAGAAGGGGAGAAGAAGGGGATTGGCAGGGGCAAGTGTGGCTTAAGTAGGAAGGATTTGAAGCAAAAAAGAGGAGAAATTGAGAGGCAGATGATGCAGGTATGGCCAATTAGGTAGTGGTAGGGGGAGGTGTGCAGGTTGATGGGTGTAGGGTGGCTAGGAGAGGAGTAGAAGAAGAGAAAAATAGGGCATGCGGGGAGGGTTTGTAAGGGCTGGTTTGGTTTGAAAAGGGGAAGAAAAGGATGGGGGAGAGAGCAAGGTGGCAATTTGCAAAAGGCAAGTGGTAGAGATGGCAATTGCAGGATAAAGATGTAGGTGGCGTGCAATGGTTGATGTCGAAGAAGAAGGAAGGAGAGAAGAAGAAGAAGAAGAAGAAGAAGAAGAAGAAGAAGAAGAAGAAGAAAGAAAGAAAGAAAGAAAGAAGGAAAGAAGGATTTCTGGCCGAGTGAGGAGAAAGCAAAGGGAGTGGGCTGGCCTGTGTGAGAGGGTGAAAGGGTTCACAGGACTGGTGGGCCAAAGAGAATGAAAAAGGAAAAAGGTGGAAAAGGAGAAAAGGGGAAAGAAAAGGGGAAAAGGAAAATGGAAATTGGAAAATAGGGAGAAATAAAATAAAATAATTTTTGGAATAATGGAATTTAATATTTTTGATAGATAAATTAATTTAATAATTTAATATATTAGTTTTAAAAAAATAATTTTAGTAAAATATTGTTTTGAAAAATTAATTAAATAAAATAAGTATGATAAAATAACAAAATATTTGTTTTAATTTATTAAATATTCATATTTATTTTTATATACTCAAAAAACTCATAAAATAATTAAATTAAATAAATTTAAAAGTTAATTTATGCCAAATAAGGGTTATTTATTAAATTCAATGTTTTAAAATATATGGGGTATTACATCTGGCTTATGCAACCATCCTTACATTAATAACAGGCTAAAACATTTAATGTAATGCAAGGACATTCGAAACAAAAGAAACATTTATAATCCAATAATGAGTCTGGGGTATAACACGGAATCATAATATAAAATAAAAAAGAAGGGATACTATGAATTAAGATTCCAAAAGGATATCTGGTTAAATACATCGAACAAATAACATTTACTTTTTACCCAACCCCTAATACAGACAAAGTCACTCATTCTCGCATAAAGCATCATAGGCAGCATAATCATCTAGCTAATATTCTAAGACCTACATATAAGAATCAAGGTCTCTTATTCACGGGAATGAGCATCACACATAAAATGGGTGGCTAGTATGTTATAACTGAGCAAGAGGATAATACAATCGAATAGGGATACAATTAGTACATACTTTCACATCATATAATAAGTGAATAAACAAACAAATGAAACATCTCATAATATAGATAGTGATCTAGGTCTCTTTATTAGATATAATCTATTTTCATTCTTTTATATACGTTGAGTGTAGGAACTCCACTATTCTTAAACCAATAGAATAATCTAAAACACCATCTCAAGTACAAAAAACCTAAGCCACTATTATCATCACCTTCTTGAGGCTACACCCTCCCAAGCTACTATTCTCCTCGGTGGAATGGGAGATATGTATTTAAACAACACCTTGGTCCTAACTAAGAAAGAAAAGAGGAAAGAGAAAATGATTTAGGGGTTAGTTTAGGTAATTTTAGATTAGCCAAAATGGTTCGGATTAGTGATAATTTTAGCATGTTTTAATTTTCATTTAAAAATTACAGTATATTCGAGTAAAGGTTTTGTATTCTATTAAAGTTTCAGGATTAAAAAAATTTGGTTAAGGATAAATTAAGATTTCTTAATATTAGAATCAAATTAGGGCATTAATGATACAGGATTGGGCTAAGCAAATTTTAAGGGTATTACATCACTACCAATTTAAAAGAGAATTCATCCCCAAAATCAACAAGTCTAGGTTAGGGAAGAAAGGAAAAATGATGTAAGGAAGCAATTTTGGTGGTCAAATCCATCGGAGTTACTACTATACTACAAGGGACTACCCTCTTAAAAGAAGGAAAACCCCAAATTATAACACACCTGAGCTAAAGAGCTAAGGATACATCTCATGCATATCCTTCTTGGTCTCCCAAGTCACTTCTTCTAAACCATGACGACTCTAAAGAATCTTTACGAGTGGAACTGGCCTCATTCGAGTGCTTCAAATCTTAGTGTCAAGAATTGTCAAAGGCTCTCCTTTTAGGACAACAAATTATCGAGCACCATCTCATTTGGTCTGATCACATGTGATAGATCTGTGATGTACTTCCTTAATTAAGAGATGTGGAAGATGTTGTGAACTCAAACCAACTCTGGTGGAAATGCTATGTGATAAGAAACCTTGCTAACCCTATCAAGATTGTCATATGGACCAATATACTTTGGGCTCAACTTACCCTTCTAACCAAATCTTTGCACTCCCTTAGTAGGTGAAACCCTCAGCAAGACTTTGTACCTTATCTCAAAACCATCACTATGATGTCTGTAATCTGTGTAACTCTTTTGACAACTTTGAACTACTCTCATCCTGTATAAAATCAATCGAACCTGCTGAGTTGTCTCCTCAATCAAATCCGGTTCAAGTATAATAGTCTTACTGATATCGCTCCAATACAAAGGCATTCTACATTTACACCCATACAATGCCTCAAATGGTGCCATCCTTATGCTAACATGATAGCTATTATTATATGAGAACTCAAACAATCTTCCCAACTACATCAAAAATCAAAAACACAAACGTGAAGCGTATCCTCTAGAGTCTGAATCATCTTCTCGGTCCAACCGTTTGTAGCTAAATGAAAGGAAGTAATTATCCTTAATCTCATGCCCACAGCCTCTTGTAATTTCCCCTAGAAGAGCAAAACAAAACTCAAATCCCCATTAGAGACTATGTCAGTAGGGGCACCATGCCTACTCACCAGAAACCTAAAATATATATGCATCAACCAATTGATCCATACTCTAAATATATTGATGATAACCCAAATCGTATCATAACCATTACGAGTCCTTGGTATTCCACTGATAAAATCCATCTAGATGGAGTCTTATTTCCACCTCAAAACATCTAAAGGCTAAACTAACCCTACAGGTCTTTGATGCTCAATCTTTTCCTTTTAAGAATTTAAACACCTCGACACTAACTCTGCTACCTCTCGCTTCATACGAAGCCACATGTAGATTCTCTTCAGGTCCTTATACAACTTATCCCCTCCTGAGTGGACTGAATATGGAGTGAAATGACCTTCTTCTAAAATCTGGCACTTCAAATCAGCACAACTCTAAGGTACACACCAAAGACCTCTATAGTGAGTACTACTATCCTCATAAATTTGGAAACCCTCCGCTCTCTCATCCTGAATCTTCTATCAAATCCTCTTGAGATTAACATCCCTAAATTGTCCTTTTTGAATCTCATAAAAAAAAATTGGTTTAATCATAAAAAAACAAATCTGAATCTCTAAATCACCTTACAGAATCATCTCTATCCCCATCTCACCAAACTCCTCCAACAAATGATTAGACACCACGACAGAACTCAAAGAATATGATGTCTTCTTACTCAAGGCATCTATAATAACATTAGCCTTATCCTCATGGTAGATCAACTCGATATCATAGTGCTTCACCAACTCTATTCATCTCCCTTGCCTCATATTCAACTCCTTTTAAGTGAATATGTACTTGAAGGTTTTATGGTTGGTGTAGAATCTACACTTAGTCCCATATAGATAATGCCTCCAAATATTCAACACAAAAACCACTACAGCCAACTCTATATCATGCATTGGATAATTCTACTCATGTGACTTCAATTAGAGAGAAGCGTAAGCCACAACCTTAATATGCCACATCAAAACGCAACCTAATCCGAACTTTAACACATCACTATAGACCTTAATTCCATTAGAACTTGAAGGCAAAGTCAAAACCATTGTTATAGTCATCCACTACTTCAACTTATGAAATCCTCTCTTACAAGCATTATCCCACTACTATTCTTCAAAAGGCTCGTCAAAGGACAATCAACCTTCAAGAAGTCATGAACAAAGTATTTGTAGTACCCAGCTAAACTTAGGAAACTATGTACCTAAGGAATGCTAGTGGGTGTCTTCCACTAAGTCACAATTAGAATCTTCATCGGGTCTATGGTGACTCCATCTACTGACACCACGTGTTCCAAAAATGCAACCTCTTGAAGTTAAAACTCGCACTTAGAGAGTCTGGCATAAAACTTATGCTATCTCAAGAGTGACAAAATCATTTGTAGTTACTGCCCATGCTCCTCTCTAATGTAAGAGTAAACCAAAATATCGTCAATGAAAAGCACCATAAACTGATCGAGGAACGACCAAAAAATCCTTGTTATGAAGTCCATAAAAATGGTAGGTGCATTAGTAGTCCCAAAAGGTATCAGTGTAAACTCGTAGTGCCCATACCATGTCCTAAAGGCAGTTTTCATGATGTCTGCCTCAGCGATGTGCAACTGATGATAACTTGGCGTTAAGTCAACCTTCAAGAAGGTTAAAGCACCCTAAAGCTAATCAAATAAGTCATCGATCCTCAAAAATGGATAGCTTCTCTTCACCATCAACTAATTCAAACCTCGATAATCTATACACAGGCAATGGTTCCCATCCTTCTTCTTCAAAAACAACACAGGTGCTCCCTATGGAGACACACTCAACCAGATATACCCGTGAGCCAAAAAATCCTCCAACTAAGTCTTCAACTCCCTCAACTCTACCTATGCCATCTAGTAGGGAACTTTAGAAGTAGGTTCGATCCCTAATACCAACTCAATGGTGAAATCTATTCGGCATACCTAGAATTTTCTTAGGAAATATGACTGGAAATTCCCAAACAATTGGAATGCCATCTAATTCTAACACATCCTTGTTCAACATCTGGACTCCACACAAAACATAAGCCAACCTCTCTACACCAAAAAATGTAATATATGGGAAGATATAACCTTCATCATGGGCCTAAGCTTGCATCTCAAGTAAGATATCCTAGCACCCTGAGATCCCTACAACACAACTCACTCCTACAAATAGTCTATCACTTCCTTATACCTCCTTAACATATCTATCCCAAGGATAATGTCAAAATCTTGAAGGTCCATCTCAACTAGATGTACTAGGAAGTTTACCCCACCTATCTCTATGGCCACATCATAGTAGAGCCTAGTACAATCTGATCTATCCCCAAAATGCAACAACATAGATATAGATATAGATGAAGATGAAGTCAATGCAACTTTAGCAACAAATGAAGAAGACACAAATAATATAGTTGCTCTAGAATCAAACAATTTATAAACTAGTAATGATAGGATTGAGAATGTACCAGTAAACACATCCAACTACCTATCACCCTCTACCTGGTTGATGATATTCAATCATCTACCTAACTATTCTCTCTAGTATCCTCCACAATACCCTCTGAAACTCTGAGACTGACCTCCTCCCTTCTGAGAGAAAAGGCGAAGAACCTATGGTTTCCCCTTACTCTCTCTAGGCTATCTGTAAGGTGTGAGAGGTGCTCTCTATTGAATCTATTACTAAGGTTGCTAGTAGGCCCGCTACTAAAAAGACTATTGTTGTAGAGTCAGTAGTGCCTACTGCTAATACTGACCCTACTAACACTAACACTCAAAAGAATGGTGGTAGAGCTAAACACAAGTCATACACCAAATTAGAGAGCCCCAACTACTCCGCCCTAAATGATCCTGACCACAAAAATGGAATGCAAAGCATGTCGACTAACCCTAAGATCTGCTCTAACTTCCTGACTAACCCTAATGCCGATACTAACCTCCTAAAGACTAATTTTGACCCCTCTATTGAAACCCTAGAGGTCCTCCATCTCAGTAATGGATCTTAGCTCCAGAACCCTATAACTTTAGCTTCCTCTTATCCAAAATGGAAACTTACTCTTGAACCAAAGTAGCGATGATACACACCCTCTCATACAATGTGTAAAATCCTGGAAATCCATAACATCCATCATTCTATGGATGCTAAAGTGGAGTCCCTACTCAAACTAATAAACCATGATTGAGTCACTAGCTATAATCCCCGATGTGAACATCACCAACTATGTAAATCGGGCATGGTACTTCCTTACCATCATGATCCCTTGAGTCAAGTGCATGAACTCCTTTAGATTATCCCTCTGAAGTCTCTTAGGGTAAAATATAGCATAAATTGGTTCCTTGAAGTCCTCCTAGGACATCTACGGCCCATCTTGAGCATAACGACCTACAAATAAGGTATCGGAAACTCCTTGTAAGAAAAAAGCCTACAATACCCGCCTTTTGAGTAGGTGGGCAATCAACTACCTTAAACATCATATCCAAGTCCCAAATCCATCCATCCCGGATGGCTAGGTCCTCATCTCTAGCGTAGATTAGTAGGTGATGTCCCGTAACCCTATGAAGCTAGTCTTCTCTGATACCCTCCTCTAGGTGATGCAGAGGTAGTGGCGGCGGCTGAGATGGATGTTAGACGAACTCAATAAATGCTTCGAATATTACTCCAAATGACTAATGCGGCCATTGAGTGCCATGATAACTAACTAGCTACAACAATGAAAATGTGTTAGGATAAAACCTTCCTAGCTTACTAACACATAATGCACATATTCACACTTCAAGGCAACCAAGGCTTCCCATCCTTGATTCCTTATAAGTTAATTCGGGTTTTTAAAAAGAAAAAGGGTTTTTCAAAAAGTGAAATAGATCATTATAATCAGATGAGGGATCATTAAAAACTCAATTTTGAAAATGAAAAAAAACGGTAAACAAAACAAAAAGCTCTGATACCAACTTGTAACACCCCAACTTTTTTTACTACCAAAAAATTTTATTTTATAGCGGAAGTAAATAAGTAAAATATTAGGGTCACTACCATAATTAATATAAGTCTAGCTTATACAACCATCCTTACATCAATCGCAAGGCTAAAACATTTAAAGTAACACAAAGAAATTATAAAAAAAAAAATTTATAACACAACAATGATTTTGGGGCATAACTCCGAATCATAATATAAAATACAAAAGAAGGGATACTATGGATCAAGATTCCAAAAGGGTATCCAGTCAAATACATTGATTAGATAAAAATTACTCTTCACCCAACCACTAATTCAGATAAAGTCACTCATCCCCATATAAAGCATCATAGGAAGCATAATCATCTCACTGATCTTCTAAGGCTTGTGTATAAGAATCAGGGACTTCTACTTGTGAGAATGAGTAGCACCAATAAAATAGGTGGTAAGTAGGATTATTCATGTGTTTCTAATATTTGCTTATTTGATCCGATATCTGAAGCAATCCGATCTGAAAAATAAAATAACCAATCTATTTTTTTTTCAAATCAAATATCCAATCAAGTCAATAAAAAGTTAAAAAAACTAAATTTTTGATCCGAAAAATACAAATAATATCCAATTTGAAGAAAAATATTTATACATTTTTTTATAATTTTTTATTTTATATATAATTGTATATAAATAAATTTAGATGTGTGTGTGTATATAATTTTTACTTATTTTATTTATTATTTGAGCCAAAATTTAATTTATTTGAAATTATATTTTTAATATAATCCTTTTTTGATATTTATACAAAAAAATAAAAACACTCTACATGGCGATAGACTCCACCCACCCCTTCTTTATTTTAGTCTCAACATCGAATATTTGTTGAGCAAGGTGGATATTTACTGACCTTATTGGAAATTTACATAGCAAATCGAATAATATCAAATATATTTGTAATTTGATGGGTTTTTTATATTTGAAATTTTATTTCAATAATATTGATTATATTTGATATTCGATCTGAAAATTCAGATATTCGAAGTTTCAAATCAAAAATTAAATATTATTTTTAGATATCTAAAATTTCAGATATCCGACAATTAAATATCCAAAATATCGGATATTTAAACCGTGAATAGCCTTAGTGGTCAATATGTTATGTACTGAGTAAGGAGAAAATAGTACATATTTTCACATCATATATTAAGTGAATAACCAAATAAATGAAACATCTCATAAAGATAGATAGTGATCTAGGTCTCTTTATTAGATATAATTCATTTTTATTAGTTTATGTACGTTGAGTGCAAGAACCCCACTATTCTTAAACAAGTGGAACAATATAAAACACCTTCTCACAAAAAAAAACACATCTAAACTGCTATTATCATTCAGTGGAATGAACCTAAAAATATTACCTTCACGGGGCAACAAAATCCCAAGCTACTATTCTCCCTAGTGGAATTAGACATATATATAAAAACAACACCTTAGTCCTGACTCACGTACTCTTTCACTTTAAATCATCAGTACCTTTCCTATAAATTACACTGCTATATTTTCATATCACGATAAGTAGAGGGTCCACTATTCTTAATCTGGTGGAATGGATTGAAGCATCTTCTTGGGACAAAATGCTTTCAAGCAGCTATTCTTTTTGGCAGAATAGAGATTAAAAACAACACCTTCATGGAGTAAAATGCTCCCAAAACACCTGTTGGAATAGGAATACATATATATAATAGATCACCTCAGCACTACTCACGTGCTCTTTAACTTTAAGTGATTAGTGTGTTATTCAAGATTGATTCTCAGGAATCAAACACATTAAATAAGATACATAGGTATCAATAGTCACACTATTCACATCCTTTCAAACCCTAATTACTCACCCCTCAGCATTCATTCTCCCATACTGATTATTCCACACAACTTATATTATATCATCTTCAAATTTCGTCGTTATTATCATACCTAAAATACATGGTCTAGTTCTCATGTAATACACATACCTTAATAACCTTACCCTAATATATTACTCATGGAAATCTCCAAAAATCCTAATTCCACATATTAGCCATAATGCCTCCCGTGAAATTCATATGGTTACAACCGGAAATAAATAACCTCATAGGGCTAATCATTAGTAATGTATTCAAAATCTGATTAACCTATGGTTTTTATGTATGAAATATCTATATTATCATTATAAGATATTATACCCTAATTAACCATTAATTCATTGAAGGACTCCAAAACAACAATAATACTTCCAAGCACCTTATGATATCATTATCATATTTTAATCTTCCTAACACATGAAATACCAAAATTACCTTATTACCCTATAATAACCAAACTACCCTCAAGCACAAATAATAACCTTTATTTTATAAAATCTCATGCTAACCACAAACATTATTGTCCAAATCCACCAATCATCATCATACCTCATAAAATTACTTATTTCCACTTATCAAAGCACATTTAACCTATATTTCATACCATAAGATATATTTCTACAAATATAACATTATCATAACAAAATCATAATGGTACCTCTCACCTATTCTTAATTTCTTTCAATAACATAATATCCATACTATCAAAATATCATCATAGAATATCATACCCAACATATATTAAAGCAAATATCAACAATATCATAAAATACACATAACTATATAAGTAGTAACAAAAAAAACCCTAAACATCAAATAGTATCCTTACCAATGAGGAAACTAGACTCTAAGAATGTAAATCCTAGATTTCCTCCTTTGAAGCTACTAGAATACTACCTACAAAAAATAACAAAATCCATAGTTAGGCTTGAAGAGTTTAATTAAAGGAGAAATTAAAGTAAAGAGGGTAAAATGGAAATAGCTATAGTTAAATAGAAGCTTAGGATGTGTAGATGTATAGTAGAATATGTGGTGGGACTATGGTAAAATTTTGGTGGTGTTTGGATAAGGTTTGAGGGGGGAATAAGGGTGCACGGTAAAAAAAATGAGGGTTGTACGACTGTGCTACAACTGGTGCACACCGAAGGTGAGAGGAATAATCGCACATGGAAAGGTGATGCAACTTGGCATGACCATGCTCGATCACTGGGTAAGCAAGTCTCAAGTTGAACAAATGCACATAGGAGTGTGTTTGGACCATGTGTACATGTGTGAGAGTGCATGGACAGGCTATGCTGGGTTGCATAGGTGTGTGTTAGGAAACTTTAGTGTTGCATTGCTATGCTTGAGGCTATATACAAGACATGCGGTTTATAAAAATGTGACAGATGGGAGAAGGAAGAAGGGAAAAGAGGCGGCGGTCGGTCCACTAGCTAATGGGCGGCAAGTGATGGTTGTGGTGGTGTAAAATGGTGGAGAAAAAGAAGAAGAAGGATGAGGAGGAGGAGGAAGAGAAGGAGAAGAAGAAGAGAGAAGGAAGAAAGGAGAAAGAAGAGGGAGCTCATGAAGTGGCTTTTTGACACAAAAATGATAGTGGAGGCCAAACAAAGAGGAAGAAGGGAGAGAGTATAGTGTGTGTGTGTGTGTGTGTGTGTGTACATATGGGTATGTGTGCATACAAATAAAATAGAAGAAAATAAAATTTAAAGGGTGTAGGGGGAGGCACGAGGAGTAGTAGAGAAGGAAGTCAATGAGGAATGATGGAGTGTTCGGTGAAAATGTAGGTGATGGTGATTGTGAGTGTGTATGTTGCATAAGGATTACAAGAATAAAAAGAAGTGGCAGCTTGTGCACATGGTGTGCATATCAGCAGGGATAAGAGAAGTAGAAGGAGTAGGAGAAAAGGAATAAAGCAAGTAAGGTGATAGGTGATGGATATCTATAGTGGTGAGAGTAATATGTGATGTAGGTGCAAGTTGTAAAATTATGGAATGTGTGGTCAATTATTACGACAAAAGAAGAAGATGGAAGAAATGGAAAATAAATAGAAAAGGAGAAAGAAAAGGGAAAAGAGAAAAAGATTCAGGGCTTAGTATAGGTTATTTTAGATTAACCAAAATGTTTAGGATTAGCGATAATTATAGCGGGTTTTGATATCATTTTATGAATTATAATTTATGCAAGACAAGGTTTCAAATTCGGTTAAAGTTTTGGGATTAAAAAAATGGGTTAAGGGTAAAATAAGATTTATGGAGATTAGAATCAAATTGGGGTGTTAATGATGCGGGATTAGGCTAAGTAAATTTTTGTAGTATTACAGTCACTCTATTACACGTAATTTTGTAATTACCATATATATAGTGCATACTTGGATACATTTAATGCTCATTAACACAATCGAATGTTACAACAGACTTGGATTTATGAACACTTTCTAGGGTTTAGAGTGGAACTATCCAGGTATGATATAAACCATCTTTGTTTTATGAGGTGGTTTTGTGGACATAAATTTGATAATAAATTGGGGATGCTCAAGTACTTTTAAGCAAATATTAATCTTATGTCTACATCAGATGTACACACAAATTATCATATTCTCACTATATTATGTTAGCAATATCTATATTTAGTTTAATTTTTTTGTGATAGGTTATTAAGGATCCATATGGAGTAGCTGATTTGTATAGGGATTGTCTAGTGCCATTATATCATAGTATCCATATGGAGTAGCTGATTTGTATAGGGATTTTCTAGTGCTATTATATCATAGTTGTCTACACTATTTGGACAAAGTAGAACCGTATATGCCTAATATAGTCACATACTAGTTCCGATATGCACATGTAATCCCTGATGAACCTATCAAGCCAACCAGGAACACGTACAGATGTCATTCCCTTAAGAAAAATAACGTTTTTTATGTACACAAGATTAGCCAATGGTTCTTGAGACATGAAAACATATTGGGACAGAATGTTTATGGACCACCAACTTAATACTTATGGGATATGGCTCATGACTATATAGATTGGTACATTCCTAAAACCCATAGGTACGTATTGGCAACACCGAAAGAATATTTAGTTGAAAATCCTAATGAGGTGCATTAAATTCCAATTGAAAGGCATCTAAATGAAACACATAAAGCTATCTACCGATTCTATTAGAGGAGAGAGCCAAATCAAAACTATCAGTAGCTAGTTACATATATTGAAAATCTTGTGCATGATTTAGAAGTTACTCTACCTAGGCATGGGCATGGGTATGGGCGTGGGCGTGGATGTGGGCATGGACATGGGAGATTGTAATGACCATAATGTGCATTTGTTTGGTTATGTACTTTGATTAAAATATGTTTGTCACAATTAATGCTAGATAGTTTTTATTTTATATGTATTCATTTAAAGTGTAACTCAATCCACCTTAATTATGTTGAAAAATTGACTAAAGTACAGATATATTGGATTACCACATATAAATTAAGAAAAATTTACAAAAATTATAGATAAAAATCTCATTTAAAAATAGAGGGTGTGGTTCTTTGGTGTTATCATTAACCACTGAGCGTTATTGTTGCAACTTTGCAGAATATAGTTTATTCATTGTTGAAATGTTGTTGTCACAGTATCTACTCCAATTTTCATGTAGTGGTAGAAGTGGAAAGTTTTCACAAGATATACCTATTAGAAATATAAAAAATTAACAATTAAGGTGAGTCATAATATTAAAATGGGAAAATAAATCATAAAACACCTGCATACTCCTATGTAATGACTCATGTATTGCAAAAATATATATAGTCACTTCATTTTTAGGATCTTAGATTCCATGTTGCACCACAAAAGGTAGGATTGAATTGCAAGCATTCAACGAGTAATATACAAATAAAACACAATAAGGGGTTGCAATGATATGACCAATATCAAGCATTTCCATCCAATGTGTCATTGACGCCGGCCCTTCCTAGTGGGTAATAATATTTAGAACTTGACACTTTTATACAACTACCATCTTGCCAATAACTTGTGATATAAGTCAGTACAAATCTGAACCCACCATTCCCTATCTCCTAGTATAATATACACCAATGCTCTGAAACCGCAATTTTCATCTCCTAACACATTATACTAGGCACTAATATAAGGAACCATAAGTTGATTCATCTAACTCATGTACGGAAATTTTAATTTGCCCGATAACATAAATGTTGATTATTATCCTCAACCCCAACCATGACCATAACCTTTTGTTGGTCTCAAATGACTAAAAAATTATTGTTCTGTGTACTCCCAATTGGATTGTTCCCTTCTGGTAGTGTTTCTTGAGTGGCCCCTATGCTATCATACAGGTGGCTCTTGAAGAGGTGTTCTTTGTAGAACAACAATATTAAATATCGCTTAGCCAACTGATTTTATATTGCTAGTGATAGGTTCATAACAACTTCCATGAAAATATAGAGTAAATGGGATGCAATGTCTATTGGTTCTTGTAGTGTACAAGGATTTATCAATCGATCTATGTCAAGTTTCTTCCAAACCAATGAATAGCCGAGATGGGGATTACCATTTAACTGTGAATGTATGTATTAATCTCGTGCGTACATGATATCTCATGTGTATACGACATGTAATATCTGTATAATTAATCATCTATACTTACATAATTATTTCTTTCACACTATATGTAGCACCCCCAAATTTACTACTGAAAAATTTCATTCTAATAAGAGGTTTTACGAACCCAAAATGACAAAACCGTAAACTCATGGGCATTACCTCTACACTTAGTACCAGATCGGTTCACTCCTACCGTTCCAGTACTAAGTGCTAAGGCTAAACAAGGTCAACATCAACCACAAGCCATTAATAAAATACAAGTCATATAAAAATCAGAGTGCGGTTTAGGATTACAACCCAAAGAGTAGTTAAATAAGTTTTTCAAATACATCAACACAGTACGATAGAGTAAAATGATACATCGCAAAAGTAGAATAGAGTTTGACCAATCACTCTTAACCTCCAAGCCAAGTTTAGGTTCAAATCTCGGCCGTGCCCGATGCCTCGTAGGTGTCGTAGGCATCAAAGACGTCGTCCCCTACCTGCACAAACTCAGATGGGTCTTCTGCTCGTGGGAATGAGCAGCACCCATGAAACAGATGATCAGTACGCTGCATACTGAGTAAGGTAACAGATGCGCTAAGGCCAAGCATACAAATCACACAACATAGCATACATGGTATAATCACATAAGCAGCATGTAGTAATATAGATGATAAAGGCTAGCTACGGACTGAGTAGACTCATTCATTAGATCTTTAGTAAATATAGTCAATTCACATCATAGTCTTTATCAATCCATGTGAGTGCGGGAACCCCACTATTATAGCTGGTGGATCAGTCACTTATAAGGAAGAAAGCACCTAACCACTATTTTATGCCCGTGGATCGGTCTCCAAGGCAGAATGCTCCTAGCCACTATTATACTGATGGATCGGTCTGGCCTTGACTCTCATGGTGTTTCATTGTAATTACATAGTAGCTTTCCCATGATTCATTGGCAACATAATGTTTGGTTTGTTGAGCTCGGGATCCCCCACTATTATAGCCGGTGGATCGGTCACTTATAGGGCAGAACGCACCTAACCACTATTATATGCTGGTGGATCAGTCTCCAGGGCACCCCGGCACCTGGCCACTATTATGCCAGTGGATCGGTCTAGGCCCGGCTCAACAATCTTACTCTTTAAGTGATTAGTGTCTTATTTGTGTCTTATTAGATAAATATTTTCACCCTTGACATTTATGTCAACTACCTTCTACTTCTATTCTCCTAAGGGGGCTCGTCCCATATCTTGAGACTCCTTCGCCCCTTATCACACCCCGACGTCCATTTCCCTGTACACATACACTTAATGAAAAACCCAAATCCTACGGGTGTGGGTTAGGCCCAACACCTTATGACATCAACTCTACCTACTATCACCCTCTAAGGTTTTCCCTTGAAAACCCTAATTAGACCTATGTGGCCCAACTTCCTCTCACTTACACTACCGTTACTCCATTTATTGCCCCACACCTTATCTCATTTATATCCAATCCCAAATCATATCACCTTACCCCTTGATTAAACATGTGACCAGAAAAACCCTAGTTGGCCACTTCAAACCCTAGTACCTTTCTTCTCCCACAAGTAACCTCTCTCTTTTCACCCAATATCTCGCCTCTCCCATGTACCCATAATCACCCCTTATACAATAAATTTCCACTCTTAACCCGTACTCCACTCTCCCTTAATCATTTTTACTTCCACATTTTCCATATTAGTGCTTTATCCCCAAAACCCTAATTGGGTCCCTTATACACACTTACACCAATCTACGTACTATTTTTTATCCTAAGTTTCCAATCACTCCACAACTCTCCCCTTAGCTTATTTACACCCTAATACAACTTTTCTCAAGTAAAGATCATCCCCATACAAGATTTATCCACTCCATGCAAACTCTCAAAGTCCCCATGCACATTTTAAAACTCCCATGCATGGTTCCCATCGCTCATTCATTTTGGTCATTCCTCCCTCTTTAATTTCCTCTCATGGATCATGAGGTATTTTGGTCAACCTCATATCCCCCTAAGTGAACCCACTTCCCATTTTCTTTCTTTTTGTCCTTTTATTTCCATATCATATTATCAATGGTCCTATCATGCATGTCCTAGAGGGCCATAACATATCACATCATAATCACCATATATATATAACACACATGTCACAAGAAAACATATACAAACATACCTTAACTCCGAGCTGTGCTACACAGAAGACAAGTTAATAACAATCATGTAATACATGATGTAGCATGATATAAATCATCTAAGGCATACAAGTCACACAACACACATGAGCCTTAGCTACATCCTTACCTAAAACGACGCCGAGCTTGGAGCATGCTCCTATGCCTCCTTAGAGTTTTGGCTTGGTTTACCTATAAGAGGGTAAGACTAATGATTAGTTTCCCCTCTACCAAAAATACTATTATTTCTTATTTTAGTCTAAGGTTAGGGTTGTTATTATTAAAGGGAGTTTTATAAGTGAAAACTAGGGTATTTACCATCAAGTTAGCCTACTAGATATTACTAGTCAAAATATACTTATGTTATTATTCATAACTATATTTATATCATTAAACCTAATAACTTTATTTCTTCTAATAATATTACTAATACTTGTTAAAACAAAATAGTAATAATAATGATAATAGTAATACTAATACTCCTAGAAATAGAAGCCATATTATTTTTTTTAGGCTAAGGCTAATAATGGTTTTAGGGATAAGATAATAATATAATATTAGTATTACTAACAAAGTACTAATATTATTAAAGATAATAATGATATTAGTTATATTTGGAATAATAATAATATAAGGGTTCGAATGTCTTTATCATAATAATATTAATAAAATAATAACAATAGTACTAGTAATAACTAATAATGATACCATAGTAATAATGTTAGTAACAAAGGCATTAGGAATAATATTAGAAATGTTTGAATAATAATAATAGTAATAATACTAAGGTTGGGTATTCTTCTTCTATAGTAACAAAATGGTAACATGCTAATTTCGGTTTCAATAACATTAATAATAATAAAAATATTAGTAATATTATTAACAACAACAACAACAACAACAACAATAATAGTAATAATAATAATAATAATAAAGTAATAATGATAATAATAATAGTAATAAAAATAAAAATAATAATAATAATAATAATAATGTTAAGCATAATAATAATAATAATGACAATAACAATAATATAGTAACTGAAATGATAATAATAATATAAGGGTCCAAATATTTATATTAATAATAAAAGTGATAATGGATAAAGTTAGTATTAACAATATTAACAGGATAATAATAATAATAATAATAATAATAATAATAATAATAATAATAATAATATTATTATTATTATTATTATTATTATTATTATTATTATTATTATTATTATTATTATTATATATAATACCATTAATATTATTAAATAACTAATATTTGTATAAAGTGAGTTTAAGGGTTGGGAAGGTTAGAGAACCACCTAAAGTAGTGGTGGCACCGGCGACAGCGACAGCGGCGGTTATGGAAATTTGAGGTGGTGGAAGGAGGAGAAAGGAGGGAGGAGGAGGGGGAGATAGGGAGAAAGGGAGGTGTGGGGAGGTAGAGGAGGCTCCTCTCGTTGTTTTGGAGGGTAGAGGTAGTGTTGGTGGCGGCAGAATTGACGGCGGATGGCGGTGCAAAGGGCAGCAAGGGCTGAAGTTGGTCGTTTGGGGAGGGTGACTTTGCATGGCCAGGGTGGCTCATGTAGGGGAAATCAAGAGACGAGGAGGGTTTGGTTAGGTAGAGGGTGGTGCAAGGAGCAGTTTTGGGGTTGGTTTAGCTGGCGGCGATGGGCGACAGCTGTGGGTTGCTCGTCTAAAGGGGCGGTGGCGAAAAGGGCTGTTTCTAGATTTTCGAGATCAAAATTAAAATTGAGGCAGGCTATGGGGTATTTATAGATCGATTGGATGGGTAAAGACAAGGGGAAGAAGACAAAGAAGGTGCAGATGCCAGGCATGTTTCCCGGTGGCGGCAGTAGAGGCAGTTCTACCATGGCAGGGGTGGGAGTGTCGAGGGAAGAGGGAAAAGGAAAGGGCCAGGGTGCTCAGGAGAGGGGAATAGGTTGGTTGGGGTCAAAAATGTGAAAGAAAGCGACGGAAGAGGGAGGGAAGGATGGTGGCAGGGATGGTGGCCGACGGAGTGTTGGGTTGCAGCTCCTTGACTGCCGCTCACGCCTTAGGGAAGAAGAAGAGGTCGGGACTGCGCGGCTTAGGGAGAAAAAGAAGAAAGAAAAAAAAGAACTGGACCGGCCGGGGAGGAAGGAAAAAAATGGAGGAGAAGGCGGTACAGGCCTGGGCCGCGCAGGGAAGCTGGGCTACACGACGGGCTGGCCCAGGTTGAGGGGGGCAAAAGAAAAGGGAAAAGAGAGGAAGAAAAAGAAAGAAAAGAAAAGAAAAAGAAAGGGAAAATATGTAGGTTTGGTATTTTGGTATTTTTGGGTTATTTAGGATAATAATATTTATAAAATAATAATTAATTCCTTTTTAGCTTAATTTAGGCTATTTTGGATACTTTTCTTTTAATCCCATATAAATTAGCATTACTCCCTAATATTTCCTAATTAACCTATTTATCATTTTTTTCCTTGATTGTCCCTATATATCTCCCTATATTTTAAATAAAATAATTAATTTAATTAATTTTTCTAGTAAATCCTTATTTAGCCATAATTTTCTAGAATTAGAATTTTGGGGTATTTCACTATACCTACATAATTACTTCTTTCACACTCTTTATTGACAAACTTCATTGCATATACGGCAACATGACCTTTTAAATTGGCGTAAAGGTCACTTGTAGTAAAATGTAGCATATTGAATCAATACCTCTCAATTGATGCTTTAATCATGACCATTAGTGTGCATTTGTTTGAACATAGTGTTAAAGCTACCTCTTAATGTCTTCAGAAAATTCTTCAAACATCCGTGAGCACCTTCAACCCTATTATCAAAACAATGAGTATATTAATTTATCACTATAAATATTTAAATCCAACTACAGTGGGAGCCAAAATAACTTTGATACTTATTTGTTGTAATCTAATGCTTATGAAACACGTTACCGAAGAAAGCATAAATAAATTTTTTTATATGGTTGTAGCCAATACATCTTTAGATACGAAATTAGGCTAGGCATTTTTCTATAATTTTCCACCAATGAGAAGAGTTATTCCTCATATGTTTGTTAATCCCTTGTATCTATTTAATTTTTCCATTAGGATATAAAACCACACATAAATAATGAGCGGCCAGAGAATTTCTTACACCTTTCTTCCTCATTTTTATTAACATGAAACCTGCATAATAAATGTATTGAAGTGAAAAAAATATGTTCCCCAGCTAAAATTAGAGCTAGTTATCGGTTAGGAATATTTGTGGTTGGAAGCATAGATGGATCCATTAAGGTTTTTAACCTCTTAAGTACCACAAATAATTTTACTCCTTTTCAGATGACATATATGCACAAGCAAAGTTGAAATTCAATTGTGTTTGTGTTAGTCCAACAATTTCAAATAATGGCTTTCCATATCTATTTGTCTTATACATCTAATCCATTTGAAAAACAAAAGGAAATGCATGTAAAATATTAACAGATACGGGATGTGCAAATAGATGTTCGCTTATTACATTTAATTCCCGCTCACTTCAATGCCACTGAAAATAATGCCTCTCAACCAACATACTCATAACATATTGTAACATTGTTTGATCATCCATTTCTTCTGACTTAAGCTTCTATCGGGCATTATTTGTAATAAGCTCATCAACAAGTTGAAATTCATTTTTAGTCAACTTACCGAGAACAACATGCCCTTATTCATAATTTCCCAATTCATGATTATGTGTCCCATTTTTAACTACCACTTTTCATCCACCATTAGGATCTTTTAGACCAACAATAAAAAATATACAATTATTTTTGTTAGTACTTGTAATACATGGACATTCGGTATTTGTAGATCTAGTACGGACGTATGTTCAACTTCTTTCACATCTTATTGAGATTCTACCTGCCCTACACCATTTTCTTTTCTAGAACATTTGATGATCAAAATCATCTTATGAGTTATACCCATTTCTTTAGCCCATGTTACAAGTTCTTGAAAATTAAAAATATTTTCTCTATTATGAAAAATCTTTGATAATTTTGGGTTGTAAAATATTTATTATCCATATCCTAAAAAAAAAAGAGTTTACCATAATAATATAATAAAAAGAATTATTAATTTAATCATGATAAATTTGTTAACATAATTTACAATAATAAAAAATAAAATATACCTCTTCATTTAGGTTGTAGTTAAAATTTGGAGAATCTATTTTTATTTCTTATATGTATCCATAGCTTGTCGTATCCTAAATCTATCATCATAGTACGTTGAGATTGCGACTCTATCTTCATAGTTCATCGGTGTGCTGAGCTTGTTGTATATTGTCTGAATTTCAAACTAATTATAATTTAAAGGACTTCTAAATTTATTAATCATTATGGCTATTTAAAATGTAATAATATACTGTTGTATCGAAGACTTCCTCCTTCCAATGAAAATTTTATATTGAAATGTATAATTGATTTTTCAATGATGAAGAATAAAAGAATAAAATGTCAAAGTTGTTCCTTTATATATACGTGGTTAAACTATATAGATTGAAACAAGACATTAATATTCAATGTTATTATATTTATTCTTTTAATAGAAAAAAAATTCCTTAGAACATGGCTAACCACTCCTTATAATCTATAAAGCCACATATTTGTGTCAGTAGGATAAAAGTGGGCACAGAACACAAATTATTGGGAGGGAATGGTAGTTTCATCTGGTACAAGGGGGAGGGAATGGAAAAATATACCAGTAAGGGGCTGGGAGAGAGAAATTATGCCGGTGCAGGGTGGCTGACAGGGCATGTCGATACAGGGGAAAGTGGCAACTATTACCGGTGCATGGGGAGGGAAGTAGCAACTGCTGTCGTTGCATGGGGGAGGGGAGCGGCAAATTTTACCATTGCTGGAGGGACTTTCGATAAATTTTTCTGTTGCTACAAAAGGTAAATGTTTTCCGCATATTGAATCTATGTTTTCCAAATAATAACAACCCATATAATAATACCATCTCTTTTATTTCTTATATATCTCTACTTCCTTTCTACCACCCATAGCCTCTATCCCTCTTGGTCACGAATCTTTGCCACAACATTGGTTAATATGGAAATAATAAATAAAATTGATGACTAGGATGTTTTTTTATAAAAATGGTGACTAAAATAATAGCTATCTCCCCAAAAATTACTTTCATATTTTCTTATATAACCACATCTCCTTAATTACACACCAAAATTACTAACTACACACCTATATACTCCCAATATTTTTACCATTTGTAATTTTACTCTTCTCATTTATCCACCCCTCGATTATCTCTTCTCTCTCTTCTCCCTCATCTGAACTCCTCTCAAATCTTTTCCAATCTTCAATCAATTGAGTAAATAAAAGTGAAATCAATAATCTAACACATTGTACATCAAAAGGTATATAATATTTCATTCATTTTTTTTTGTTTTTATCTTTTTTGAATTAGTTGAAATGCTATGCATAATTACTGTATTTTTTTTGAATTTGGGTGTTTTCTTAACTGAAATTAATATTTTTGTACATAGATCAAAATTATGTAAGTAAAATAATTGTAATTTTTTTGTCAAAATTTGAGCTTTAAACCATAAAAATGGAGGTTGGTGCTAAAATAGTGGTTGACGGGTGGTTCACCCGTTAACTATGACTAGTAACGGGTAACTCACCAGTCGATGAAACCTTTCATCCAGTAATTCATCTTTTAAGAGTCCTAACTGGCGGGTGATTCACCTGTCACAAACTATCCTCAATGGGTATCTTACCCGTCATCTTTGACCACCACTGCATAGTATACATGTGAAAAGTTGTTAGAACCCTCTAACCCTAAACTCTAATCCCTTTAACCCTAAACCTTAAACCCTAAGCCCAACCCTAAACCATAAAACCTCTAACCCTAAACTATAAATCATTGATGAACTAATACATAATATTTAATCATGTTTTTTTGTTATTATTGGCAAATGGCTGGTAGATGAGGTAAAGGAAAAGACATGAGAAATATTACTCCCACCACAACTAAGGTGGGGAAGAAAATATTTATCGTCAGTGCTAGAGCACATGTGGCAATAGATGGAAAAGCTCGACATACTACATATAGGGTTCATGTTCCTTTTAACGATGTAGGTTATCATAGCGAGGGAGCTTTCATCAGAACTAGCACATCTGCCCATGCAGCTGGTTCTATTTCGTTGTTGTTTCAAATGACGATTGAATATTGATTGGGACTATTGGTGGGATCCACTCATTCTTAATCTTCTAACTAATTTTAAAGGCCATGTGGCATACACCATATGGAATGATCCTGAGGTAATTTATATTAGCGTACATATTAGTTTCTATAATTTTATTATGTAATGTATTATTCTAATATTGATTTTAATTATAGGAACCATATCTTGTGCTATAATTTTATTATGTAATGTATTATTCTAATATTTATTTTATTATAAGAACCATGTCTTGTGCCGAGGGTTCAATCCAGGACAAAAAACATGAGAAGACTATGAGGGCATAGGTATTGCATATGACTACATCAAAACCACGGGTCAAAAACAACTACGTTCTACATACTTCCACCATCACAATGTTCTATTCATCTCTGCTTTTGTTGAAAGGTGGCACCCAGAGACCAACAACTTCCACCTTCCATTTGGTGAGATGAGGATCACTCTACATAACGTTATCTACATAATGGATCTTAATTCTTATATCTATGAGTGTATTAGCTAGGATTTTCCTACTGATGATGATGTGATAGACTTTATGGCTAAGATGCAGTGTGAACACAAGGTGTTGTTTATGTCTACTTTTATGAAGGGAAGCACGATCGTACTAGATGATATTTTTTATGCTAACAACTGATCGTGTTGAGGATGATGAGCCTTATGCCATGTTTTAGATGTGGTACCTAATATTGTGTACGATTTCTGTTGACAAGTCTAACAACCACACTCCATTATTAGTGCTTATATTAGTAGCTAATTTGATTTCATTAGGCGATTGATCCCTTGGAGTTGGGACTTTGGCCTATATGTATAGATAATTTGAGATAGCATCTAGAACTATATAAAAGTAAATTGGTGGTTGTATGATAATTTTAGAATTAATTATTTATTATGTTTTTGGTATGACAAAACGTTTTTAATTGTTAGTTTGATTGTGTTATATTTATGCACAACCATGGGTTTACAAATATTTCCCGTACTTTTGGCAGAGTTGTTCTCATACTTATAATCCTTCATGTAATGCTACAATTATTAGATGGGTCACATTTAGCCAGACAATTCCTCTTGAGTCCATGGATGGTGTAGTTCAATATAGGAGGAAATTGGATTCTAAGGGTCTAGCAAGTTGGTGAAATACATTCTGTAAGTAGTTTTCAATTGTTGAATTCTTGAAATAATTGATATCCTAATTTTTTTTTATACATGTTTGTAGGTTAACTTCTTACCATTCAATCAAGATCCAAGCAGGAAGCATCCTAAGTCAATTTACTAAGGTAGCCTATGCTCTATGGATTTGGTGGAGCCTTATATGCCAAATTAAGTTTCTTGAAAGTTTGGTTACCCCCAATTTATCTTGATCCCTCCAATCATTCTAGCACATGGATTTTGTCGGAGTGGAAACATTAAAAAGTATAAGGTATATTACTCTGGTTGTGCATCATTTTATAATGTTTGGCCACACCACCGACTAGATTTTAGCTCCAATTTTCATTGTTCAACATATAAGCATGATGCCTCAACTGAATACCTTCCTTGGTATCTTCCTTGAACCCATCCAGTAGTCTATCATGTACCAGTAGATGAAGGGCCGAGTGAAGCCCCATACATTAGGAAAGATGGGGAGACAAACAATTAATTCGTGAGTGGATTCTGCTATAAGTTCAAAGAAGAAAAAAAAGGGTAGAATTGGTAAGGGAAAAGGTTTTGATAGGCTGAAGGAGGTGTACCTTTCCTCTTGTGGTCTGACAAAAGTGAAATTCTTTCACAATTTATGCAATGTCGATACAATAATAGGTTGATGATCTTGTTTGTAATGAAATATTTCATGTGCACACGATAGACCATGTGTCAACCTCAAGTAACACCCACATCCCAAGGATTCGAGACCCACCATATTGGACCTCTTAGACTCCTCTATAATAAAGTCTAATGCTCTACGACATATAATAGACATGAGCTCCTTGAACAATATGTCATTTATAAAGTAATGTGGAATAATTATCCATGATTACTCTAGATCTTTTTTCACCTCATTAATTTGGAGTCTTATTAGTATATCGATCTTTGGGCATAATGTGTCAAAACTCATCTATGATGATGCTATATATTTCTTAAGCTTGCCATGTTCACTTTCCACCTTACAATATCAATTTCAAAAAATAAGTAATGGTTAATTGTTACACACCTAATAAGTTAATAGATATTAAATATTTACAACAAATATGCTATACTTGTTAGCCATATGAGTGCCAAAGTGAATGATTTTATCAACCCACACTAAAAAAAAAACTCTCCTTATATAGATTCAACCAAGTCTCTTACATATATTATAAAAGATGTGGAAATCTGCTCCATTTGTCACCCATAAGTAAAAGCTCATTCTCATATGTCTTAATTATGGTGGCTTGCACAATCTTCCTCCAACATCCTAGGAAAATTTCTCTCACTACTATACTTTCCAACTTTTTTATAGCATGTGATAGAACATTCTTACTAATGTACCATCTACGCAAGAAAGGTTTTGCATTAGGAAACACTTTTGGCATAGTTTATGTCAATCCCAGTTCCCTATCATTGATCACTACATTTGGTTCATGGGACTCCATCAATCTCTTTACCTTATCAAGCACCCATTCATAGTTATCTTTCTCTTTCTTTATCATAAATACCAAGACAATGGTAAAATTCTTACTACTAGATACACAACCAATAACCTCTAAGAAAGGAATGTTGTACTTATTGGTTTTGTATGTACAGTCCAAATAAATAATAGTATTCATTTGTTTCCATGAATTACAATAACTATTACATGATTGCATGTCCCATCAAGCTCTGTACCTTGAACTTATATCTAGCATTGTAGATTGTTCTAAATATTATAGTATTATCACCATCACCCTGTTTTAATTTGTCGATAATCTCCTTTGGATTGACATTTATTTGTATTACCTCAGCCGCCATGCATTGTTTTGAAGATAATCGACAAGAATAAAGATTCTCCTACAAATACTTACTCAATCTATGATTATACATTCCACATTCTACCACTAGTCTCCAACCACGGCAAGTATCTTCCCTTCGACGAATCTTAAATTCGCAACCACACTCTTTGGTTCTAGTAAATTAAATACTTTTTGGATTCACTGAAGATTTTATTCTATAAGCACCTCATGTTTTACAACAAATCCACGCCCTTCCTTTTTTTGATCACTCAATACCAAAAATAATATTACGTGGCCTTCTAAGTTCTTTATTCCCACAAATTAATGACTCCCAATCATTAAAAATATCATCTATTACAAATAATCTACTCAAATTAGTATTAATTGAATCTGGATTCTGTAAATAATATTCAAAATATAAAATTCGTAAGAATACATAAATATAAAAATAAATAACATAAATTTACAAAAACTATAAGTTGATGGGTGAGTTGCTCGTCAGATATGACCTTAGATAGCTAATTTGCCCATCATACATCAATTCTGATGGGTGAATTACCTATTTAAAATAATTTGTGACAAGTAATTTTCCCATCATAGAAATTTTTTAGCGTGTGTTTTACCTGTAATATGTGAAATCTAATAGGTAATTTACCCATTAGAAGCAAAAATTTTGAGAAAAAAATTAGCTTACTATGATTTCATTGAGTTCATTTTCCATAAAAAATTTATTGGAATCATAATCTTCATCTACAATCATTGTATTCAATGTTATCAAAAATAAATTTTGTGTAATTATTTGAGGAGAAGACAAAAAAAAGAGAGAATTTATTTTTGATGAAGTGCACAAATAAAAGTTGTATATTGGTACAAAAATAATATTCAATCCCTTTTGAGGGATGACAACTTACAGATTAAGGTGTAGGGGTGTGCATAATTAGGGTCAACCAAAAAATTCAGACCGGAGTAAAGGAGTTAAGTTCAAACTAGACTTAAAAAATTATTTAGGATTCGGGTTAAAAATTTTAGAAAATTGGGTCATCTGGGCCAGTCCATGTCAAACTTAAAATTTTAGGGTCAACCTGAAATTGATTCATAAAATGATCCCTCCCTCATAGTCAACCTAGGTCACGGGATCAATCACTACCAAGTGATCAAATATGTAACGTTGTTATTCTTCTTCTAGTTTAATTTTTCGTTCCCAGCCTAGGTTCCCTCTTGAATCTCAAATTCAACCTTTAAACCTTCCCCTCTTTCGATTCGAAGCCCTGGCCCCTGGCTCCTCATCTATGCCTTCTCGGCTCCTCCTCCCTCCCTCTCCTACTCAGTGCTCGACAGATGCTCAAGTCTCAACTCCATCGCGGCATCTCCCTCACTCTAGCACCACTACACCAGAATCTGGCCTTGCCTCCCTCCGAGTCTTCTACTCATCTCCTCAAGTTGTTGATTCTACTCTCATGGCCCAATGTTGTCATTTGTCCCTTTAGCTCCTACACTACATGACATCATCCTACCACCACTAGAGTAGAAACCATCTCCCCCTTCCCTTATAGCTAGCCCAATTCAAAACTCACACCACTAGTTCGAGACTCGAGACTAATCAGCAGCCATAATGACGTACTGCTACACTAGGCCTCTAGCTAGCTAGCCATACTCACCATCAACAACTTAACTAAGACGAGGGCACCACTACACCACCTACCACGAGTTTGAGTCTTGTCCCTTACCTACCCTCATATCTTCATTGTTGATCTGCTACCTGAATCTAGCAATCTATTGTGCTATACTGCTACTGAGTGTTGATTGTTGTATTGAACTATTGATTATTAAATGTTGTTAATTGTTGTGTAACTTGCGTTGATTGTTGAATGATGATAATTGTTATATTGATTGTTGAATGCTACTAATTCTTGTGTAACTTGTGTTCGTTGTTGGATCATAAATGTTGTTGATTGTTATGTTAACTGTTAAGTGTTGTTGATTGTTGTGTTGAATGCCTAGATGGCCAGATCCAAATATGATATTTTCTACTTTCTACTTGCTAGACTCTTAAATATGTTGATATTTGCTATTTGTTGATCATTATCCATGCTTGAAGGTCTTAGCTAATTGTTTATTGATCATTTACCTACAGTTCCTAGTTCAATTCATGTCGTTAAATTTTAAGTCAGATCAATCGATCAGGTATGAGTAGGATGAAAGTTGTTCACAATTCATATGACTGATTGCTTGTTACATATTAATTTGTTGTAGCTATCAAGTATTATTCTTTATCCTATTTAGGTTAAATCTATATAATCAAATATGATATTTTTTAGCAAAAATGTATATTTATGTTGATTTTATTTTTACTAGATTGATAGCTTATAGAGTAATACAAAGCCAATTCATGTGTTTTTTCATGAATTTTGGTAAATATTAAGATGTCATGTATTGTTATTTGTTAATAGTTATTATCATATATTACTTATTCATATATCTAATTGTTAAAAATAATTATAAATATCATTAAGTAAATTTTTGCGAACATTACACTATAAATTTTAGAATTAGGATAACGATAACAATAATTAAAATTTAAGTTATTTTTTTTTATAAGTCGATTTAATATTTTAAAAGATTCACTTGTGATAACATTAATATTATTTTTTAACTAAATTAATTTTAATATTTATGCTTAATTTGATGTACTCGGTCCAAAAAAACAGTTGTTAATGGTGTCATGTATCATCTGCTAATTTATAAAATGTATTTTGATTATTAGTGTAATAGTGTGCACTTTTTCTTATTTTGATTGTTTCCCTTTGTTTCTTATTTCGTTCTTTATCTTAATTCTTATACTGTTATACATTTGAATTTTAATTTTTTGTGGTTGGTGATTACTGACAGTTATAAATTTATTAAGATACGGATTCATTAACTCAACTTTCACGTAATAAAAGTTAAAAGCTTAGGACTTGTTAACCTTTCTTTTGAATCCTAGAAACTATTTAGTATTTACTATATGTTATCTAATACTTTTATACTAACAATTGTTCTTTTTATTTTCTTTTAGATGTCAAGCTCCAATATTATATCTAAAAGGTAGTGTTTAGCATCTAGATCCACTGATCCTCCTATAACGATTGATTAAGCTTCCACTTAAGATATGGAGGTAGATAAAGACCTTGATGTTGAGGCAACATTTTTTTGACCTAAGAAGCCAACGAAAGGTCATCGATTTGTGAAAAGAAAAGATAGAAAGAGGGTGCTTATGGGTATCACTTTTAGAGGTATATAGATGAGAAACATCTACTAAGAGTAGAATGTAAGTATTGTCCGACAACTTTTTCAGCATATACCAACAAGAATGGAACAAAAGAATTAAAAGACATGCAAAAATGTGTGTAAATAATCCTCAAAATAAGAACAAGGTAAAAGTTAAGCAATCTCATTTATGCTTTGATCTTGTTGTTGGTGATGAAATGCAAAAGAAGACTACTTAGATATAAGACTATTGATCTAAATGAACTTAGAGAAGTTGTGGATGAAATGATTATTGTTGATGAATTACCTTTTAGTTTTGTGGAGAAGAGAGGTTTTAGAAAAGTGATGTCTATTATTTATCCTCAATTTCTTATGCCTTCACGCACTACTATCACACCCGATATCTATAAGTTATATCTCAGTTAAAAAATGAGATTAAAACATTAGCTTAGTACATCATATAATAGAGTTTTTGTGACTACTAATACATGGAATTCTAATTAGAGAATTAATTACATATGTCTAACCGGTCATTTCATAGATGATTAGTAGAGGCTGTAAAAAAGAATTTTGAGTTTTTTTTTATCCTACATCTAGTCATAAAGGAGAAGTGATTAATAGGGCAATTGAAGATTGTCTAACTTTTTGGAGTAAGAAGGAAAAATTTTTTACCGTCACCGTAGATAATGTGAGTTCTCATGATGTTGGCTGTGTTCATTTGAAAAATATGGTGAAAAAAGATGGTGGCATTAGTGATGGTAGATGTATTGCACACATAATCAATCTGATTGTATGGGATGGTATAAAGGAGCTCAATCATTGTATTGATCAGATCAAAAAGTTATTAAGTATATTAGGAATTCTCCTACTTGATTGTTTTTGAACAACATGTTGAAAAGTGTAAAATTTAGTGTAAAGCTTTTTTATCTCTTGATGTGCCTACTATGTGGAATTCTACCTATCTTATACTGGCTATAACTGTGAAATTTAGGGATGTTTTTGGTAGGATGGAGATCTTTGTAGAGTTGATACATGATTTTGATGTTGTTGGGCCCCTCTCTAATGATGATTGGGATAAATTTAAGCACCTTGTTGTTTTCTTGAAGAAGTTTTATGACTTGATTGTCAAGGTGTCTAGTTCATTGTATGTGACTAGTAATCTTAATTTCTTTGATATTGCTCATATGTTTGAGTTGTCAAATTAATGAATCATAGATGTGAATGATGACTTTAGAAACATGGCACTTCAAATAAAAGTTAAGTTTGAAAAGTATTGGGGTGACATAGACAAGATGAACATGTTAATATACTTGGATCTCATGTTAGATCCAAATATGTGGTTTTTAGGATTGAAGATTACTCTTTGTAGGATGTATGGTGAAGAATTAGGGGAGAGATTAATAGGAGAAACTAAGCATTTTGATGTTGATTTGTTTGATGATTACAGAAGGAAGTATGGTTAATTTATAGTTGACTAAGATTCTAGGCCAAGTTTTGATCCTTCTACGAGTAAGGATAGTGTTGATGCTATTAAAAAAAGTATGCTAGAGCAAGTGATGACAATGGATGGAGTATATTCTAATATTATAGAGCTTGAGAGGTTTTTAGAAGAGAAAAAGGCACAACATAAAGAAAAAGATGTCTTGATGTGGTGGAAAATATAGAGTTTTAGATATCCAATCCTTTTCACATATGGCATGTAATGTTCTTATTATACTGGTATCTACAGTTGCATTGAAATCTATGTTTAGTATAGGTGGTCATCACTTGGATCAATTTAGGAGCTCTATAACACCAAATGTGATGCTTTCTTTATATTAATATATTTATGCATTTAATCTAATAATGTAGTCGCATTTTATTTACTTGCTTATTTATTTTTGCTATTTTTTGTATGAATGCAGACTATACAAGCTCTCATATGTTCTCAAGATTGGATTCAAGTGAAAAATGTAAGGGAAAAAGTTGATGTAGAGCATGCTTTGGAAGAGTTAAAGAAAATAGAAAAAGGTAGTAATTAATTGAGCTTTATTTTCTTTTATTTTATTTGATTAAGTTAGTTTTGTTTTATACCATTTATTCTTTTATCAATTATGCTTAGTATCACGTTACTACTAACCGCTGATTTATTTACCTTCAAATTTGAATAGATGTGAAAAATAAAACTAATGTGGAGGCCGATGTGGTATATGTTACTTGAAATGAACAATGTTGTTAAAGAATGAAGGCATTGTATTAATTTCTATATAAAAGGTTGTTATTTCTATTTGGAGGACATAATGTTTTTGTTGTCATCCTCCATAGTTTGTGTAATTACATTATATTTTCTTTGTTTTTATCTTGTTATATTTTCAAAACTTAGTTATTTCTATTTTAAGGACATTATTATGGACAAATAAAAGATTTGTGTGTGAAATGATTAAAATAATGTCAAAGCAGGGTTAAATCGAGTCAACAAGGGTTGAAATAGACCTAATTTTAAAACATGATCAGTTTTAAAATAGGGTCGAATAAGAATTAATTTCTAAACCGGGTTGAAAATAGGTTAAAAGAGAGTAAATCTAAAAATATGATCGAATCAAGGTTAATTTGGATTTGACCAATTTTTATATTCTGAATTTAGATACAATATATTTTAAAATCGGATTAAGTTTCATATTATAATTTACATAAAATCAAGTTTTTAATTTAATTCAAATCCAATCCGGATCGATTAAAGTTTGACTCTGTAGATATCCTTTTCAAAATGTATATCTAACGTCACCCTTTTTATATAGATCTGATTGATACTTAAATGGAGCCTAGCTAACTAAACATATTCCTTTCCTTTCTTTATTCTGAGAATTATTATTATTTGCCGCCGTGCCGGTGAAGTCAAATATACTTCCCTTCCACTCCAAACTCCGTCGCATATATATAATTTGTTATTTGCACTCTCTTTACCTACTCTTCTTGATCCTCCTCTCGGTTTTTTAACGGAGATTTTTTTTCTTCGATTCCTCTCGTGTTATTCCCTTGATAGCAGTAGAAATTAGAGAATTCGAATCGATTCAATGTTTGATTTGGGTGACCAAATCACATTAGAGAACAACAGAATACAATGGTTAATTTGGATCCAAATATTTGTTTTCTTCCTCCTCATTCTTTTCCTTTCTTACCTGGGCCTCTTTGCTCTCTATTCTTCCGGTTCCGGTGGCGGAGGCGCCTCCGATCAACCGTCGAGAGAAATCTTATCTGTTCTCGGTGTAGCACCACTTCATGAGCTTGGTCCAGCTATCAATAGCTGTCCGCCGAGATCACTGGTATCTTTTGTGTTCTGTCTTTCATGATGCTTGCTCATGCTTTAATTATGCCGTTTCTCTAAATTATGCTCTTCTTCGATTAGTTATTGTTTTTTATCATGTGGACTGTTCGTATGATTCTTGACATTGCGGAGGCAATATTTTGTCCATAATAAGATGTGGATATGTCCTAAATTGAGCTGAAATTTGCATTTTGATGCAGTAGATCATTTTGGATTTATTCCATTTTTGGGTATTGCCCTCGTCAAGAATCTTCGAATTCCTGTTCGTGATTTCTATGATTCATCTCGTGTTTGTTGCTTACCAAATATCGTCACTCGTTTGGTTTGAGACCTCAAGATATACTATACACTGGTAGAAAAACATGAATATCTGAAGATCACTGGATTGATATCTCCTTGAAAATAGTGTCTTGTATAATAAAACCTATAGTGTATATTTCAGGTAACTGGGTAGTTACTATTGTAAACTTAGCTTTACATGTGGGGTCCAAATTATGAACGCTATGCTGGGAAACTTCAATTCATTGAGTTCTGTTTTCACTGTGGGGTCCGAATTTTGAACGCTATGCTGGGAAACTTCGCTTCATTGAGCCTGCTCCCCTTTTACTGTGGGATCCAAATTCTGAAAGCTATCCTCGGAAACTTCACTTCATTGAGCCTGTTCGGTTTTCACCGTCTCACGAAAAGCTTAATGGCACAAAATCAAAAAGAAATACCGAGGTGTAAAACGATCAGACGCTGAAAGCTATGCTTATCCCTTTGGCCCCACTAGGTTAGGTAATGACAAACAAGAACTCCTTTCCTGCTGCTACCATTGAGTAACAATTGTTTCTAAAAGCAAAATGAATGTGATTCAGTCCAACTTTCTTTCCACAATTGAGAAGAAATTGGAATAGTCTTTGATATTCTATCAGTCCCGAGCCCATTCCATCTAGTTCAGGCCCTACTCTAAATTTGCATAATCCAATTTCAGGGTGTACATATCTCTCTGTGAATAAAAGAATGGGGACATTATGATTGCCTCTTTCCCCTATGTTACCAATTCTCAGGGCAAGTGTCATTTATTTCCTGCATGATGGCATCTTGTTGCTATCACATGTAGTAGCACTCTCAGATTCCAACATATACTGGCCCAAATGGTTGTATTAACAATCTTATGTTCGTATGCATTGTGGTCCCACTGGACTGCTAATCTATGCTAGTGCTATTGTGTCACTCCTTGCCGTGCATATAGTGGGTCAACATGCTGTGGTGGAAGATTTTTGTGTGCCATCTTGATACATAAGCTTGCTCCCTTTAATACACACTCCTTAAGGTCAGTTCAATCTTCCTCAGACCTGATTTTCCCAGGATCAAATTAACAATGAGATGGATGGACGCTTCGGACCTACTTCCATGGAGTTACTGTTTATCCTCTTTTTTTTTTCTTTTTACTTTTTGGTGGGTCGGGGGTAGGCCAAATGCAGGATGTATCTGCCCAAATTCCAGAGCTTTTCTGCAGCATTTTTTTAAATAATTCCTTTCTCATTTAGGCAAGTATACACTGATGAACAAGATTTTTGCCGAGCTCAAAGTTAAGAGTGAAATCTGTTGAAGAGTAAACTACAACCAGGAATCAGACAAGAGAGACGATGAGCAACCCTCACAACCTGAGAATAGTAACCAAGAGAGTGACCTAAGAGGCATGGTAGACTTGGTTTTGCCAGGGTACACCCCTTCAAATGTGTGTTGGATTTAAGAGGAATCAATTTCATAAAGCTATTGCCCCTTAAATCCTCTGATAATATCAATGGGCCTGAGAAATAGACAAGTTAGTGAAATTGAGAAAGCCAAGTTCTTCAAAATCCTCATCGACTAAGCAAAGATATTTTCCATTCATATTTTCACTGCCATAGCAACATAAATTTCAATTCATTATCCTAGCCAAAGTGGCATCATCTTGGGGTCATTGGGCCAAGGTAACATTTGTCACCAGATGGATGTTTTTTTTTCCCTTGGGGGGGGGGGGGGGAAGGTAGATGTAACTAAACTAAGATGTCCTACCAAGGACCATTTAGCTCCCTACCCCTGTAAAAGAGGGACGCTCCTCAACCTCAAAAGGGGACCCTCATTCATTTTTGCTCTCTATGTAGACTTAGTTTCACTTGTCCCTCCTTTCTTCTTTTCTCATTACTCTAACCTTCTCCTCTTCTGTCCCTCTACTGTAAACACACTCATGGTCACATTCAATCAAATCTAATAAAATCATATCTCTTCTCTGATTTATGGTTCTAGTTTACAACAAAATCCACAATAGTAAATATGCTTGATGTGATTAAATAGAATCTTTGTCTTGAATTTTGCTCAGTCAACATGTGAAAGGATGAGTTACCTGTTTCTTAAGAAGGATATTTATCACCATCAGCAACGAAAAGTTTCTGGAGTTAATGTCCTGTCCTAGCTCTTAAATTATAGGCCTTGATCAAAGCATGTTTGTGAAGTGTAAACTATTGCAACATCTCTAGAATATCAAGTGAGGGATATAGTCTTCACTTGTCTCAGAGAAAAAAAGTTTGTAAAATATTGGATTAGTGGATGCTGTAAGATTGGAGTACTCTGGCTGGAAGGCTAGAGAATATAAAGAGCACATATATCAGGTGGAGTTTCTACTCCAAAGATATACCCAGATTTAGCAAGTATAAATATATCAAGAATCATCCTTAACTTACATGAATGACCAACATGCCCTTTTCTGGGTGGATATTTGGAAAAAAAAAAGACCTCTTTTATCAAGTGGTAATTTGTATTTTATGTTTGAGAAGAATTCTCATTGGTCAAATCATATATTTTACATATGACAAAGAAGAAAGATGGGTCTTAATTCAGTGACTTGATGAATTATCGTCATACATTCATACTCAAACTATGATGATCAGCTTTGTTGGCAGATCTCTTATAAGAAAAAATATAAAAAATTATTAGGAAGTTAGTTCTTCTAATTGAGGATAATAAAATATTGTAAGTTATTTGGTTTAATTCTAATTCAAAAGTTTGAGAACATTTACGTCAATGTTGAATAGGAAAGGTGAAGTTCCTAAAACTTAGATTGGATGTTGATGAGAGAGAGAAGGGAAAAAAAAAAAAAAACTTCTGTTTTGTTTTTTCATTTGTGCTGGAACTGTGAATTACAACAAACTTCCATGCTAAAAGTTATATTGTAATTTTTTCCCCCATACCATGCACTACATGATCATTTTTACAAAATTGACGATCCTGTAACAGGTAGGAAGAAGCCAAGAGACGGAGAGGGAAATTACTCTGGGCACAAACAATAGAACCAATGGAAGGGAAGAAATTCCACGAAGGGATGGAAAAGATGTACTTTTGGAACCTAGCCACCCTTGCTACTTTCTTGAACTAGCAAAAAATGCCTTTCTTGGTTGTTTTGGTCTTGGTTTTTCACGGCAGAAGTGTAGGGATAAGGAACATGAACAGTGAAATAGTATGTAACGTCATTTCTGCATAAACTGGTAGGGTATTAACCAAGGATTACAAACTCACAACTGGGATTTGACAACAGATGAACTAGGATGGTAGTCAAGCATCAAAAAATAGTATTGCTCTCTCAAGAGTATGCTTCTTCTGCCACGCAGTGATTTGACGCAGAAAACCTTGTAATATATTCTGTGAGTAATCAGCAATGAGCAGCTGAGCACTGAAAATGAAAAGAAACTTGCTGCATGAGGAGCCACGGTATTAATGGTGGAATATCCATGGCGATATGGCTTAACATGTTCAAATCACCTGCTTCTCGAAATGCGGCTGCAAGCGTATTTATTGATGCAGAGGATTCGTCTTTCCTGCAACATCTTCAACAATTTGGTCATATTTGATTTGGGCAGTCGTGGAGTTGGCTGGAATTAGAGATGTTGGGGACGTTATGAACGCTGGCATTCCATATGGATAGAGTAGGATAGTATAGGCAAATGTAAATATCATGTCACCTACTCCCGGCATCTACATTTCGTGGTGATACTCGCGCCAAACCTGAAAGAATGCTGTATACTGATGTGAATGCCCAGAAATTGATTTTTTATTTATTTAAAATTTAAAATTTTGCTTGAGGTCGGAATACTATCTTCACAAATGATACACTATCTTATTCCTCCAATAGTTATCTAATTTTCCATTATGGGTAATTCCTGGATGTTTGTCAAAATTTTACTGTTAGTATTTTCCTGTTAATATTCATTGAAAAGACAACTCATTGCTATCTTTCTTTTCGCATTTTCAGATTACGACATGAGTGAGAAAACTTTGTGCTTGAATTGACAGGATAAGAAAGCGAATGGTCGATGAATGTGCTCGCTTGTTCCTTTGTAGGAGCAGCCTGTGTCAACGGTGCTTTTCCATTGTGATGTGTCAGCAGCGATACTGTTATATATATATATATATGGCTTTTATTTAGAAACCAAATATTTATCCGGTGAAAAAATAGCTGTTCTTTATGCGGTTCTTCTTAGGGGTGTGCAATGTCGGATATCCGTATCCGATCGGATATTTTTTTCGGATATCCGATCCGACCGGATATTCGATATCCCATATCCGAATCCGTATCCGAAACACCGGATATCCGAAATATCGGATCGGATATCCGGTCGGATATCAGATATATCGGATTATTGAAAAAAAAATATTCGATTATTAAATTTACATATATAATCTATAACTAAAAAAAAATTTCAGTATAAACACTTGTTTAAATATTTAGCTTGCATACAAAAAGATAAAATACATGATTAATCATATCCAAAAAAAATTAGCGATCAAGATTTGTGAACAATGACACTCTAGAACTGTGGAACGACCTAAGTTAAGAGGTTCAAAAAATTTAGGAGTTTTTTTTTCTGGTTTGGGTGCTTGCGTGTGCGTAGGTCGTGACCTATTTGACTATTTGTAGAGTATGGATGTTTATTTTATACTTTAGTTTAGTAAATTATATTTGGACTCATGTATTATAGTAAAAAAATGATCCAAACTTGAAGATTGAAAGAAAAAAATCATATTATAAATTAAATTATGCCTAAATATAACTCACTTATTCTTAAAACCGGATATTTTTTACGGATCGGATTATCCACTAAAAAATCGGATCGGATATCCGCTCCGGTCAAACTTATATTTGACCGGATCGGATATCCGCTCCGCTTTTTAAAAACCGGATCGGATATCCAAAATTTCGGATCGGTTTTTTCGGATACCGGATCGATTTTTCGGATCCCGATTTTTTTGCACAGCCCTAGTTCTTCTATATCAAGCACTGACACTTTATACCGTTCTCCTATACCAAGCAACGACAATTTATGCCATTCTACTACTTACACCCTATTTCCACTCTAAATAATATAAAAATGCTGCCAAGCCAACCCATAGGCACATGGCGCCGCTCCAATAGCCTAAGCACCGGTACACTTTGTTGTTTCCATGGTCCAAGCAACCGCACCTTGTGCCGTTTTGGTCCTAAATATTTAAAAAAAAAATTACTTAATTTAAATTATTTATAAATAAAAATATCTAATCATCTATATTCTATTTCTATCAAATATTTATTATAAATATACGTATAATATATAAATTATATATAGATAATAATTGTTTCTTATATGTCCTTCATTTATGAATAATATTAAATTTTTTCAATCTTAATACTTTACTACAAATCTTTTCAGAATAAAATTATTGTACAGAATATGTGGTTATGATCAAATTAGGACGCAAATTTTTTTTTGTCAGAAATATAGGGTCCGGCATAGGTATGTGTATAATTATTATAATTTATCTTCAAATCAGGTATATGCATAATTATTATAGTTTCTATTCGAATCCTTATATATAAATGAACAACTTATTATTTTTATTTTTCAACTTATCGTTTTTATTCTTCAAAATAGAAATTCTTTGTTGAATCTTCAAATAAAATTTTATATTTTTTTTAAACACTTACAATGAATAATAAATTTAGAAGTTCTTCAAACTGCAAAGAGTTGGAACTTCGACAAAGTACAATGAGTTCGGAAGTCTGATGAACTATGAAGATGGAGTCATAACCCTATCGTACTACGATGATAGATTTACAATACTAACAAGCTATGGATATACAGATGATATACAAATGGATTCTTCCAATATTAATTATAACTTAGATGAAGAGGTAATTTTTTTTTAGTATTGTAAATTGTGGTGACGAATTTTATTTGATGAAAGTAATACTTCTTTTTATTATATTATTAATGTAAACTCTTTTTTTTTCAATATATGAAGAATACATATTTTATGACTCAAAATTATCATAGATTTTTTATAACAAAACAAATATTTTCTGTTTAATAAGAGCTTGTGGCATGGGTTAAAAAAATGGATAAAACTTATAAGATGATTTTAATTATCGAAGGTTTTAGAAAGGAAAATGGTAGAGGGCAGGTAAAATCTTGATAAGATGTGAAAGAAGTGAAACTTATGTCCGTACAAGACCTACAGATACCAAAGGTGTACGTAATATATGTTCTAAAAAGAATTATTGTCCCTTTTTTTAATTATTGATTTTAAAAATAATAATGGTGGATAGCAAGTGGTAGTTAGGAACGAGACACATAATTACGAATTGACAAATTATGACCAAGGGCATGCTATCCTAGGTAAGTTAACAGAAAATGAGGTTCAATTTGTTGATAAACTTATTACAGCTAACGTAAAGCCACATCAAATCATACCTCTTCTTCAAAAATAATTTGAAGGAAATGAAAGTATGAGAAGGCATATATATAATGCTCGGCAAAAGCTTAGGTCCGAACAAATAGACATTCAAACAATGTTATGACATGTTATGAGTATGTTGGTTGAGAATCATTATTTTTGGTGGCATCAAATTGAGCCAAAATCAAATGTAATGAGTGAACATCTATTTGAACATCCCGTATCTATTAATATTTTACGTACATTTTCTTTTATTTTATAAATGGATTGCACGTATAAGACGAATAGATATAGAATGCCCCTATTTAAAAATTTTGAACTAATACAAATAAAATTAATTTTTAACATTCTATGTGCATACATATCATCTGAGAAGAAGGAAAATTATTTTTGGGTAGTTAAGAGATTGAAGACCTTAATGGATCCATATATGCTTCCAACCACCATTCTTACTGACCGAGAACTTGCTTTTATTTCAGTTGTGGAACATATTTTTCCTACTTCAAAATATTTATTATGAAGGTTTCATGTTAATAAGAATGTGGAGAAAAAGTGTAATAAAGTCTCTCGCCATTCATCATTCACACATGGTTTTATATTATAATGGAAAAATGCGATAGATGCCATAGATGAATAAACATATGAGGAATGATTATTGTCATTGGAGAAAGATTACATAAACATGCCGAGCCTAATTTCGTATCTAAAGACGAATTGGCTACAACCATATAAACATAAAATAATTGTTGCATTCTTTGGTGATGTGTTTCATATCCATCATATTACAATGAATAGGTATGATATATATTTTATCTCCTACTATAGTTGCTTTTACTTCTTTTATGGTGATAAGGTCATATACTGATTTTTTTTATCAACAGGGTTGAAGGTGTTCATGAATTTTTACAAAGATTTCTAGAAACATCACAAGGCAGCTTTAATACAGTATACAAGCAAATGCACTCGTTCCTCGAATTACAACATAAGAAGATAAAACTATAGCCGGAGAGGTCTCAGTTCAATACTCCTCATTTTGTTACAAGTGCCCTTTATGCCAATTTGAGAGGTAATATTGCTTTATATGCAATGGGGTTGGTCAACAAAGAGTGTCAGAGACTTGATTATGTAGGTGCTGATGATGATTTATGAGGATGTTACATGTGGCGTATACACGGGATACAATGTACGCATGAGATTAATACATACATTCATAACTAAATATCAATCTCTCTATCGGCTATTCATCCATTTTGGAAGAAACTCGATATAAATGGACCGATTAATCTACCGACACCCTAAGAACTATTAGAGGTTGCATCTCATTTACTCTATATTTCCATAGAAGCTGTTATGAGCCAATCACTAGTAATATAAAATCAGTTGGCTAGAGAGATATTTAATATTGCAGTTCCTCAGAGAACACCTCTCTACGAGCCACCGATATGGCAGCATAGGAGTCGCCTAAGGAACTCCACTAAAAGGAAACAATCTAGTTGGGAGTATACAAAACAACAATTTTGTAGTCGTTTGAGATCAACACAACGTTGGGGTCAGGTCGGGGTCGAGGACTGTAATCCCCTGAAATTTTAAAAGCCTATAGTTTAATAAATAAATTTTATTTAGGATAAATTAGCCTTTAAATATATTTATCTTAATTATTTTATGGATTTTTGAGTGTATAAAATTGGGTATAAATATTTAATAAAATAAAATAATATTTTGTTATTTTATCATACTCTTATTATTTAAATAATTTTTCAAACAATTATTTTACTAAAATTATCCTTTTTAAACCCTTATATTTTAATTGCATTAAATTAAATCATTAAATAAATTTATTACCAAAAAATATTTTATTTTATTATTTTATAAATTAAATTATTTTATTTAATTCCTTTTTCCCTTTTCTCCTCCTTTTTCTCCTTTTTCTCTTTTTTTTTCTCCTTTTTTTTTCTTTCCTTTTGGGTCGCCCGCACCCAGCCTGCTTCCTCTTCCCTCATTGCGCGCTGGGCCAGGGCCCGTTTCTTTCCCTCCTCTCCTTCCTCTCCCTCCCTGCGAGCGTCGGCCCAGCCCTTGCCCTCCTCTTCTTTTCTTTTCTCCTCCTACCCGAGCTGGCCCAGTCATTTTTTCCCATCGCCGGCCTGCACCTTCGCCCCTCCTTCCTTTCTTCTTCTTCTTCCATGCCTCGATCTAGCTCCCCGACTTGTCCCCACCCCATCGCCTGCCTGCCGCCTTGGGCATGCTGGCCACCACCCCGCTGCCACCTTCTGCCACCACTACAACCCTCCCTCTCTCCCTCTCTCTCCCCCAATCCTGTTTTTCACAATTTTAGACCCAATAGGCCATGCACCCCCATCACGCATGACATCCCCTTTCCCCATGTTTCCTTCCCTCTCCCTACCACCCTACCACCTCCCCTGCCACCCTACACGCTGCCACTGGCCGGCAAGCTGCACCCCTATCCTCCCTCATCTTTTTCTTACCCTCACCAGCCCTTCATGCCCCATATTTTTGAGCCCCTTATTCCCCCCGATCTCCTCTTCCTCTCATTTTCTTCTTCTCCATTTTCCCCCTATTTTGTGCACCACCGCCCTCCGCCGCTTTCTCTGCCATACCCATCACCTTCAATGCCTCCTGCCACCTTCTACTACCGCCCTGCACCACCACAATACACCCTCTCAAGCCATCCCGCAACCCTTCTTCCTCCCCACCTATTTTTCTCCCCATATTCCCCCTTCTCAGTATTCCACCTGCAACCCCACCTTTCAGCCACCTCTGCCGCCACCTAAAGCACCAATCAACACCCTGCAACCTCCTCTACCACCCCATATATTTTTTGGCCGAAACAAGCCCCCTTACCCCTTCATTTTTCCTTTCTCGTTTCCTTCCTTCTCAGCCCCTCCACCTCGACCCACCTCTGCAGCCACCTTCGTGGCCTTGCTGTTGCTGCCACCACCGCCCTTGGCCGCCATTAATCCATCCCCGACAACCACCTACACCCCCTCTTCACTCTTGCACCATTCCCTTGCCCTAAATCCTCCCCTACCCGCCCTCTTTTCTATCCTAAAAACCCTAACTTGAAAACACCCCTTCCACCCTCTTCTTTATGCAACCTTCGACCCTTCCACCCTTATTTTTACATGCAGCTCATGCTCCATATGCAGCATGAGTTTCTGCATTTATTGGCCATTTTTATTAATAATTTTAAGGTATGATAATATTTAAATTAATTTTTTCATTAAATAAAATTTATAAAGTCTTATGCTTTGATTTTCTTATTTCTAATATAATAAATATTGATATTATTTTTAGGTGTTGATTTTGCTATTTAAAGCTTGAATCTTTAACTGGTATACCGGTAAGATTCGATTTTTGCGGGGATACAAGGTAATCGTTAAACCCCACTTAAACATATAGATAAATGTATGTTAGCACATTAGGATTTTTAATATGTTATTATGTTTGATATATGGTTGTTAGTATAATTTACATGTTTGCTTATATTGTTTAATAAAAATGAAAGTATGCTCTTTTATGTGCTATGTTTATAAATGTTGTCTAAGGGAAGAACTTAATTATTAATGAAAGTGTTAAAGTACTTATCCATGTCATATTATGTTATTGTGACCATTTATTCTTGAATAATATTATTGTGAGCCCTAGGGGCATTTTAGTAATAGTCATTGTGCTAGAATGTCACCTAATATGTGTGGGTGCTAATAAGTATTATATTAAAATATAATCGTTGGTGGAGTTGGATATTTTTAATGGAGTGTTAATATTATTATTTTATATGGTAATGCTAATTTAATAAAAGTGGTGTAATAAAGGGGGTAAAGTGGTAATTTTGGAGGCAAAGGGGTAATATGGTAATTTTATAATTAAATGAAAAAATGGTAATTTTATAAGTAAATTATGCTAATTTTGGGAGTAAAGGGTAGAGTGGTAATTTTGGGAGTAAAAAGGGTAATATGGTAATTTTGGAAAAGAAGGGCAAAATGGTAATTTTGTAAGAAAAGATCAAAATGCTAATTTTGGATGTAAAAGGGTATTATGGTGATTTGCAAGCAAAAGGGTAATATGGTAATTTTTATAAATAAGAGGATATTATGGTAATTTTGGTAGAAAGGGTGTAAAAACTGTAATTTGTAAGTAAAAGGGGTAAATTGGTAATTATAATTATGGAGAAGTTTAAATTAATAATTATAAATATGGAGAGGGGTAAATTGGTAATTATAATTATAGAGAAGTGTAAATTGGTAATTATAAATATGGAGAGGGGTAAATTGGTAATTATAATTATGGAGAAGTGTAAATTGTTAATTATAATTATGGAGAAGGGTAAATTAATAATTATAAATATGGAAAAGGGTAGATTGATAATTATAAATATGGAGAAGGGTAAATTAATAATTATAAATATGGAGAAGGGTAAATTAATGATTATAATTATGGAGAAGGTTAAATTAATAATTATAAATATGGAGAAGGGTAAATTGGTAATTATAATTATGGAGAAGGGTAAATTGGTATTTATAATAATGGAGAAGGGTAAAATAGTAATTATAATAATTAAGAAAGGTAAAATGGTAATTATGACAATGGACACGAGTAATTTGGTAATTTAACCAACTAAAGGGGCAAATCGGTAATTATGATAATGGTGAAGGGCAATTTGGCAATTTAACCAACTAAAGGGTAAATTGGTAATAATTTAACCAACTAAAGGGGCAAATCGGTAATTATGATAATGGTAAAGGGCAATCTGGCAATTTAACCAACTAAAGGATAAACTGGTAATTATTTAATCAACTAAGGGGGAAAATTGGTAATCATGATAATGAAGAAGGGTAATTTGGTAATTTATCCAACTTAAGGGCATTTAGTAATTATAACTGTAATACCCCAAATTGAGCGGAGTGTTATAAGGATTGATTTGGCTATTTATATCAACATGGTATACCATCCTTTTGGTGATTCCATCCTAAGAACTCCACAGTTAAGCGTGCTGGCCGTGGAGCAATTTTAGGATGGGTGACCTTCTGGGAAGTTTCAGAAAATTTCTGAAAATTTCTCGGAAAGTACGTGAGTGAGGACAAAGCGTACTGAAAGGACTCGTGTTGATCTGTGGGGCCAGCCGATCAATCCAAAAGCACTTCAAGGTAGCCCCCGTGTGGTCGTGTCGACTCGGGGTGTTACAATAACAAAGGAGAAGGGCAATTCGGTAATCTAGCCAACCAATTAGGAGTTATGATAAGTATAACAATTATTAAGGGTGATTGGTGACCTAATAAGTACGGGAGATGACTTGGTAGCCCAAGCCGAGTAGAGATGTCGCTAAGAACAACAATGTGTGTATTATATGCCTCGTGTGCCATGTGTTATGCCCTATTATGTACTTTATGCTTAATGATTAATCATTTGTAGCGCAACTTCGGGTGATGTATGCTTATGTGACTTCCTTATGGCATGTGTATGATGATTATATATGTTGAGTGTATGATGTTATCTGATGTGACCCTCTAGGACATGCATGCTAGGGTCTTTAATAATATGATATGGGGTGAAAGGATAAAAAGGAATAAATAGGAAGTGAGTTGACTAAGGGGATACAATATTGACCTTAATATCTCATGATCCATGGGGGAAGAACAGAAGAAGATTATGATCAAAATGAATGAGTGATGCAACTCTTGCATGTGAGGTTTCTAGGGTTTGCATGGGATCATCCTTACATAAGAAATGTGTTAGGGTTTGAGCGGCCAACTAGGGTTTTACAGTCACATGTATGATTAGTGAATAGAGTGATGGGATCTGGGTTCAAACTGAATGAGATGAGGTATTGGGCGATAAAGAAAATTTGGGCCATATAGGTCCGATTTAGGTTTCAAGGGAAACCCTAGAGAGCGATAGTCGTAAGGTGATGGGCCTCGACCCACACCATTAGGAGTTGGGTTTTTTATGAGTAGATGTAAGAGGGAATGGATGTCGGGGTATGATAAGAGGTGCAAAGGTCTCAAGATATGGGACGGGCCCTCTTGGGAGGATAGAAGTAGAGGTCGGTAATATGCATGTCAAGGGTGAAATACTTTTAAATAAGATACGAATAAGACACTAATTAGTTAAAGTGAAAGATTATTGAGTCGGGCCCAGATTGATCCACCGACATAATAGTGGCCAAGTTCCGGGGTGCCCTGGAGACAGATCCACCGGCATATAATAGTGGTTAAGTGCGTTCTGCCCTATAAGTGAATGATCCACCGGCTATCATAGTGGGAAATCCCGAGCTCAATAAAATGAAAGTAATATCGATAAGATATGGGGAAGACACAAAGTAATTACAGTGGAACACCATGAGAGTCAAGGCCAAACCGATCCACTGGCATAAGAGTGGCCAGGAGCGTTTTGCCCTGGAGACCGATCCACCGGCATATAATAGTGGTTAGGTAAGTTTTTCCCTATAAGTGACCGATCCAACGGCTATAATAGTATGGTTCCCGCACTCACATGGATATAAAATATGAGAGTTGATTGAATAATGATGAACTAATGGCTTAAGGCCCGAATGTATTGATTTTACACAATGACATGGCTTAAGGCTCGAAAGTATCGATTGTTCATAATGACCTATTGATATCTGATGTGAATGTTAATTATGTAAATGTTATATATACACATCGTTTTATATATGTATGTAGCTTTGTTTCATGTGTTGCATTGCGGGCCTACCTTTAAGTGTGATTTTAAAGGATTACTCAGTACCACAGTACTGAAGGGTTCCATTCGTGGGGCCCCTGCCTATTCAATAAGCAGTGTCCCTTGCAGGTCCAATTTTAGGTGCTACTCAAGTGGGCAATAGGAAAGAGTGTAAGGATTATCCGGCTTTTAGGGTTTCATCCTTCCTCTTCTATTGTCTGGTTTAAATGAAATCCTTGTTCTTGTAACCACCACTAGTGGATTTTATTCTTGTAAATGCTTACTTGCGCTACTCTGATTTTAAATATGATTCGAATTTCTGACAATTGATATTTCATTCTTTAGCCTTAGCACTTAGTACTAGAACGGTATGAGTGAACCGGTCTGATACTAAGTGTGGCGGTAATATCCCCAAAATTCATAGTTTGTTATTTTGCTTATGCTAATCTTTTAATAAAACAAAATTTTTTAGTAGTGAATTTTGGGGGTGTTACAAGGACGAAAATCGGCATTTATGTCATTAGGTCAATTACAATTTCCATATGTGGCTCAGATGAATCGATATATAGTTCCTTATATTAGTAGTTGGTATAATATGTTAGGAGATGAGAACTGTGGTTTTAGAGTATCGGCTTCTATTATACTAGAAGATGAAAATAGTGGGTTCAAATTCACATCGACTTATATCATGAGATATTGGCGAGATGGCGGTTGTATGAGAATGTGTTCATATATGACAACATTGATCAAGTTCTGAATACTATTGCCCATTGGGAAGGGTCAGCTCTGATGGCACACTAGATGGAAATGCCTGATATTGGTCATGTCATTACAATTCGTTACTGTGTGTTATTCGCATATTACTCATTGAATGCATGCAGTTCATTCCTATCTTTAGTGCCACAACACAGAATTCAATGTCCTAAAAATGAAGTCACTATAGGTTTCTTACAAGATATGAGTCACTACATATCAGTAAGCACTGAGTTTTATGAATTTTTTTCCATTTCAATATTATATGAATGGCTAACATAATATTTTTGTGTTTGATAGATATATCTTTTAGACAATTTTCCACTCCCACCAGTACATGAAAATTGGTGTAGATACCATGATAGGAGTGTTTCAATATGGATTACCCTATATTATTCAAGATTCCAACAATGGCCTGCATTAGTACATGATGGCACACAAGAGCCACATCCTCTATATTCGGACTCGACTTTAATTTAGAATTGTTGTAATTTTTTCTTAGTTTATTTGTGTTTACATCTTTTGAAACATCTACATGATGAATTTTTTGAGCTTTACGTTTATTTTCTTGTTACCTTTCTATGATAGCTTAAGTATCTAACCTATGGTAATTAAATATATTTGTGTGTCATTCAACTTAAGAATCTCGGTTATTTAAAGATGTATGATAAAATAAAAACAACACCTGGCATTAGTTATAACAAACATATTTTAATCGGAGTACATAACAATATGGTAACACATCAAGGTCATTGCAAATGTCCACGCCTAGATAGAGTAACTCCTAAATCACATACAATAGGTTCAATACATATAACTAGCTTCTGATAATTTAGAGCTAGCTCTTCCCTCCAATACAATCGATGGATAGTTTTACGTACTTTGTTCAGACATTTTTCTGTTGGAATTTTATGATCATCATTTGGATGCTTTGCCAAATATTCTTCCATCATTGCCAATACACACCCATGAGTTCTAAGAACATACCAATCCATATAGTTAAGCCACATCCCATGGGTATTGAGTTGGTTGTCCAAAAACATTAGTGTGCAATATGTGTTTGTGCCTCAAGAATCATTGGCTAAGCATATGTGCATAGTAAACTTTGTACTTCTTGAGGAAAGGGCCTCTGTATGTGTTCCTAGTGGATTTGATAGGCTCCTTATGGATCACTTGTGTATATCTGAATTGTCGTGTCACTCTATTTGGCATATACAGTTTAAATTTCTCCAAACAATGTAAATAACCGTGATATAATGCCATATGACAATCTCTATATGGATCAGCTACTCCATACGGATCCCAAATGACCTTTCATAAAAAAATTAAACTAAATACAGATATCGCTAACATAATATAGTAATAACATAATAATTTGAGCATACCTTTGATGCAGGCATAAGATTAATCTTTACTCAAAAGCACTCAAGCATATCTAATTTATTATCAAATTTCTATCCATAAAACCACCTCATACTACGAGGATGGTTTAGATCATACCTAAATTGTTCCACTCCAAACCACGGAAAGTATTTATATATCTACGTCTGTTATAATATTCGGTTGTTAGAATTATAACTAATGTAAAGTATGTAATATATGTATATTTATGATAATTAAAAAAATTATCTATAATAGAGTGACACATATTGACATTTGAGCAGCATTAGCTTTAGAAGCCATACCAAGTTGTCAATATAGAAAAGAAAGTGTGGCTACACCCCATGCATAACCTTCAACCCAGCTAAGATATTGAAGAAAAATGATATAGTACATATTAACATTATCAACTGACTTATCCACAAATAAAGATAGGCCAATCAACCATAATATATACCTAATCGCTTTTTCTTTATCCCCTAACTAGTATGATTCACATACTTCTTGTAGCCATTTAAATAGAACCTGGCCTTTCGCGTGATTTCATCCTCTTGTATTTCCTCCATCCTAAATAAGGCACCCATTGCACCAATCAATTGCCCACGCGTATCCACTATCATCTCCAAATGAAATCGATAACCATCAACTCGTAGCTCTAATATATGATGTACATCTAAAAGGGTGATTGTCATTTCACCTGATGGCATATGAAAGTTATTGGTGTTTAGTTGTCATCTCTCAATAAATTCTTAAATAAGTGGCATATTTGCATGCTCAAATGTGTAGGATGGAAGGTGTGATACTCCTGTTTGTCGTATTAGAGAGAACATCCTTTCATTAATGCTTTCAAGAAAACTTCTAAAAACCTCTTGCCTTGTGTGGATTTTGGGACAACAATGATCCTAACAAAATAAAAGAAACAAATGTAATGAATGTATATGATTGGTTACATATAAAATAAGAATTAAGAAATAATGAATAATGAATATGATAAACTTGTCTTTTCTAACCATAAATCTAAAGCTACATGACTGCCAAAGCTTGGAATCAAATAAGGGATTATTGGACCTCCGGGACATGGCCCAAGCAAGTACCATTCATCCTTCAGTTGTATACTTTGTTCATCTTCACTAGCATCACTGACATCTCTATTATTATCATCTCTATCATCATCATTGTCGTCTTCCTCATCCTCCTCTTCCTCCTCCTCCTCCTCATCATCATCACCACCACCACCACCATCATCACCACCATCACCATCACCATCACCATCACCACCACCATCACCATCATCATCATTACGCACACAAGTTGATGATGATGCTTGATCAGTAGTGTGGGATAATGATGATGGCAAATATAATGATCATCTAGAGCCACCAATAGTAGGTGGGTGAACTGAGGATGATGGTACTCCCATGGCAGGCTGTATTAGTGAGGTAAGAAAATCTACATATTCTATAGATAATGGAAAACCTCCAGACTCGGAACCTTCGACCCTCGAAACTTCAACCCCAAACCTCCTACCTTAGAACCTACATACCCTCCAAACCCCGAAATGCCAACATTGGCTATAAATGATGGATGACCTGCATAGTCTGTAAATATTGGAAATTTAGGAGCTTGATGACTAGACCTTGGTTGTTCGAGAACTTCTGCATATTCTGGCTGTTTTGACACTTCTTCTAGTTCTTGTTCACCAGTCTTTTTTACCTCATCATAATCCTCTAGCAAGACTCTCCAAAATTTCTCAAATGAGACATTGGAGCAGGTTGTTCAGTAGCAATTCTGTTACGTCATAAAGAAGCAATAACAGGATGACCCTCAGTTATATCTATTACTCTTTCTTGTTTGCGACTCATCTGAATTTCAATAATAAAACTATGTCAATTAAAATTAGGTATATGAATTGAAGGTAATAAGTCATCACATAAATAAAACCTAAATACATACGTGACATTAATGTCATTATTAAATATCAACCTGTATTATGATAGTGAAAGAGATATATATACCCAACCTTATAACTAAAATACAATCTCTTAAACTAATCCTCTACTTTATTAATTAAATACATCAAAAATATTTTTATTAGTTACTAGTAGGAGTTTAGTATAATATAGCAACTAAATTATACTTAATTATGGTATCTTATAAAACCAATCTCCCAATCTTTTTTTTTAATAATCCAAATAAATTTATCCAAATATATTCCATAAAAATTAGCAAAATAAATAAATCTAATAAAAATATAAATATATTTAATCTATTATAAATAGATTTAATAAAAAATAAACTAATCTAATCTATTACCCTATCAATATAATTAAAAAGATTCACCAATAACACCACCACATAATAATATTTGATATATTTAATGAAAATATAAATAAATCTAATAAATATCAAATCATATATAAATAATAAAATAATGTAATTAACAGAGTATAAAAAATCTAAAAATATAATGAACAAATTTAACCAAATTAACTATAATTAAAAAATATAACTAAAAAATATAATTAATAAACCATAATTATTAAACATAATTACACATCATAAAAATAACCGAAAACCCTAAAATAAAGGCTAAATTTTCCAAACCTATATTTAATTAAAATATTAGAGCATAATTAATATAGTATAATAGATATAAAAATATACTAAATAAATTTAATTGAATTAACCATAATTAAGAGATATAATTAATATAAATACAATTAACAAACTATAATTAATAAACATCATTAAAAAAATAACCAATACAAATACAAATATAAATAACAAACCCTAAACCATTTGTTTGCCTTCCTTGCCTTTGGTATTACCCCGATGCCATTGGTAGAGTAGTATCAACCCCTAGTCATCAAACTCTCCCAATCATCCATCTTTACTTACCACAAAGTCATCTGTGATGAATAGTGATCGGCCAATACCAGCACCCTACCTCCTCCATTGGGAAATCAACAGTTCCACCTTCCACTAATGGGAGATACACTTTATTTTCCCAATCATAGGCCTAACTAGTCAGATTGCCACTTGACTAGATAAGGTGAAATTTCCATGTTTTAATGGATAAAATGTCATGGGTATGATCTATAGGGCTAACCAATTCTTTGAAATGGATGACACCCTAGAGAATGGAAACATTCAAGTAGATACCATCCACTTAGAAGGGCTGTCACTATAATGGCATCAAGCCTATATGAGGACCTGACCTTATCCTATGTACTTAACTTGGGGTGATTACATGGATGCCATTATAGCCATGTTTGATCTAAACCCTTATGATGATCCTATGGCTGATATAACAAACCTAAGACAAACTGAAACACTAATGGATTATAAAAATCAAATTGATTCTTTTTTGAATCAAGTGAACTTTCCCAAAGAGTACGAATTTAGCTACTATATTAGTGGCTTTCTCCCTTTAATCAAAAATTAGGTTAGAATGTTTAAGCCAAGGAAAATGAGAGATGTATACAACTTGGCTAAATAACAACAACCTTCCCTTAACTCTCTAGAAAAAGAGGGTAAACACATAACTAAACCAACACTCCTAGGCACACTAAAAATTCCCACCCTCAATACCAACGGGTATAAGAAAGAGTGGGCAGGAACATGAAAACCTCATCCCAAGATGAGATGGAGGCCAAGACGGCATGAAATGAATTTTTTTTGGTACCCTGAGAAATTCTACCTTGGGCATAGATGTGTCAAAAGATAGTTATTGATTGTGGAGGGTGCGAAAGAAGAGGATGAGAGAGAGTTAGATTTAGTGGTGGATGGAGAAATTGAGATAGGATAGGGAGACAATCCTCACATTTTAGTTTATGCACTTAGTGGCATTCCCACATATCATACTATATAGGTATCAGGATAGATAAAAAAAGATCCATTAGTACTTTGATAGATAGTGGTTCAATCCATAATTTTTTGGACATGTAAGTTGCCAAATAGATTCATTGTCCTTTGACCCCAACTCCTTCCCTACCTATCACATTGGCATATGCTAGTGCACATAGTATTAACTTCATTCATAAGGGGTTATGTTGGAAATTGTCTAACCATGAATTTATAGGAGACTTGATGATTCTACCCCTAAGTAGATGTGAGATGGCTCCAGGGGTACAGTGGCTCACAACCTTGGGACCTATCAGTTAGGATTTTTAAAAATTAACTAGGGAGTTTAAGGTACAAGGGAGAATACAGATGTTGAGGGGGTCAAGGACTCTTAAACCCAAGTTACTTAAAAGGAAACAAGCACACAAAGTGTTAGCCAAGAATCCAAATCAAACAATTATTCAGTTGTGCTCTTACAGTTCATGGGGCAAACAAAAGGTTCCCTTATAGCTTTGAATTTGGCCACTATTGGCTCCTCTTTAGAGCAATCATAGGATGTGTAGAAGGTGTTGTAAAAATTTTCCAATATCCCTTTCGAGGCAGGAACAAACCCCGTTAACCTTATACCCTACAAATATTCAACTCTTCAGAAAAATGAGATGGAGAATATGATTTAAGAGATGTTACGAGTTGGAATTATCCAACACAGCTCTAGTCCTTATTCTCCTCCTATTGTTTTGATAAAAAAAAGTGTAATAGTTTGGGACTATGTGTATACTATCTAGAGCTGAATAAGCACACCATAAAAGATAATTTTTCTATTCTAATTATTAAAGAGCTACTAGAAGAACTGAATAGGGCCAAATACTTCTCCAAATTAAATATTCGATCGAGATACCATCAAGTGAAGATTCATCCTATAGACATGCCAAATACTGGCTTCAAGACCCATGAAGGGAATTAAGAATAATTAGTTATGCCTTTTAGTTTAACTAATGCTCGCTCTACATTCCAAGGAGTGATTAACCATGTCTTCAGACCCTATTTACACAGATTTATCTTAGTCTTCTTTGATGATATATTAACATATAACATGTCATGGACAGAGCATATGAACCATCTAGAACTTACCTTAGAGCTCTGAATACAAAAAGAGTTGTATGCCAAGGAAGATAAGTGTACATTTGGTGTAGAGCAATTGGATTACTTAGGACACATTGTGTCAAGGAATAGGGTAGCCACTAACCTAAGAAAATTACAGCTATACAAAATTGGCCACTCCCTACCAAATTAACTCAATTAAGAGGATTTTTAGGCCTAATAGGATATTATAGGCATTTTGTGCAAGGGGTATGGAATGATGGGTAAATCCTTAACCAAAATGCTCAAGAAAAGAAATTTTGTATGGATTAAAGGAGCTACATAGGCTTTTAGACAATTGAGGAAGGCATGACCACCACACTAGTGTTAGCCCTCCCAGACTTCACTAAAACATTTGTGGTAGAAATAGATGCCTCATTATTAGGAATGGGAGTTGTACTCATGTAGGAAGGTCACCCTTTAGCCTACATCAATAGGGTACTCTCACCAAAACACAAAGGGTATGTCTGTACATGAGAAGGAGATGATGGAAATAATGTTTACCATTGATACATAGGTACATTACTTGCAGGGGAACCATTTTATCATCAAAATGGATCATCAACCATTGAAATATTTATTGAGTTAGAAAATTATAATGCCTTTTTAGCAAACATCGCTTGCCAAGCTTATGTATTTCAATTATGAAATTTCATATAAAAAGGGAAAGAAAAATATGGTAGCAGATGCCTTGTTATGGGTGCATGGTCTAGAAATGTTTATCACGGTTGTTTCCTTAGTTCATAGTGAAATTTAGGAGGAAATAAAAGGTTGCTGGGCAGAAGATAATAACCTAAAGGAGACTATAGTAAAGCTAAACCAAGACCCATTGAAGTTCCCTGAATATCAACATCTCCAAGGGGTACTAAAGAGGAAAAGGAAGTTAGTGGTGGGAAATGATAAGAATGAGTTGATATCCATATACCACGACATGCCTAGTGGAGGTCATTTAGGGGTTCATGCCACCTATAAACAATTAGCTTCGCTGTTATACTTAAAGGGAATAAAGAAGATGATCAGAGAATATGTTAGAACCTATGACATCTGCCAGAGAAATAAGTGTGTCACCCAATCCCCCACAAGTCTCCTCCAACCATTACCCATTGCTAGTGTTGTGTGGACTGACATTAATATGGATTTTATCGAGGGCCTTCCCAGGTTATATGAAAGGATGTGATCATTGTTGTTATTGACAGACTGAGCAAGTATTCTCATTTTTTAGCATTAAGTTAACCTTCTATAGCATCTATTGTTCTCAAGCATTTCTTGAATATGATTTATCGACTCCATGGGTTTCCTTAAACTATCACTAGTGATAGAGACTCTGTGTTTGTTATCACCTTTTGGTAAGAATTATTCAAGCAGTAAGGAGTGCAGCTGTCACTATTTTCTTCACACCACCCCCAAACCGATGGATAGATGGAGGTACTTAATAGATGCTTGAAAAAATATCTTAGTTGCATGACCGAAGATTGCCCTGGTGAATGGAGTAAATGGTTTCCCTTAGTTAGGTTTTGGTACAACTTGACTTTTCATTCAGCAATAAAATGCCACCCCTTATGAAATTTTATATGGTCAACCCCATCCTATACACCTGCCTTGCTTTCCTAGAGATTCAAGGGTAGCAGTTGTTAACCAAACCATAATAGCAAGAGAAACAACCCTCCAACTCCTCAAATATCACTTCGCCAAGGCTCATAACAAGATGCACCAACAAGAAAACAAGCATAGGGTTGGTCAAGAATTTACAGTCGGGAATTGTATGTTAAACTCCAACCCTATCATCAACACTCTTTAGCTCATAGGGTAGTCCACAAGCTTCCCTAAGATATTATGATCCTTATTAGATAATAGATAGGATAGGGGTTGTAGCATACAAGTTGCTTTTGCCTCCCTTGAGTGTAGTGAACCCCGTATTTTATGTGTCATTACTCAATAAAATCCATGAAAAAAATTCAATGTAGCCTACAATGCCACCATATAAAACTATAGTCGATTTGCTCTACATTCCAGTAGCTATCTTGGAGATACACTTTGTAAAGTGGGGTAATGGTTGTACTACACAAGTGTTCATGTAGTGGTAAAATGGCACACTAAAGGATGCCTCGTGGGAGTTCTATGAAGATCTTTGGGAAAAATTTCCACGATTTGACCCTTGAGGTTAAGGGTCTGCTCAATAGGGGATGTATTGTTAGCTATATATATATATATAGTTGTGGAATTGTAACTATTGGTTTCTTTCTGCATGTTTATCTTTGTTAGTAAGGCTTGTGGATCAACAAGAAGTTGATTGACACTCCCTTAACAAACTATGTTATTTGGTTGGTTTCGTACCTCCAATATATAGAGTTTTCATGCACAAAGGAGAGGGCAATTTTGAATGATATCACCATCTTCCTGAATTCCTCTCTGTACTCTTCCTTTCTCTCTCTGTAATCTAATTCACTCCCTCTCAGCTTAATTCACCTCTTAAGCTCCCCAGTATGGATAAAATATTGTAGGCAAACAGGATCTTATTAGATACATACAATGGTATATGATGGTAAGACTAAGAGCTACAAAATTTATGTTCTTTAGTTATTCTTTTTCTTTCTAATAAGTTAATCAGTCACTTCTAAGATCATGCCTACCCATTTATTCCACACTAATTTTTATAAAGTAGAGTTGTAAAACGGATACTAATCATTTACTTAGCCTAGTGGTGTAAAGGGTGAATGAGTTAACATCACCAACCACATGGTAGAAACAATAAGAAATTAATGATACACAATTTACATAAAAAACTCCTTCCAATGCGAAAGTTAAACAACCATGGGACACTTTGATTTACTTAGAAAAATTTTACAATAAAAAAATTGAGATAAAAAGTCCAGTATTCAAGTGCTATTTGAATGCTATAATCATCAATCCAAAATAGTACAACAAGACGACATTCACAACACCTAAAGAGATGAGTTTGCATATCTAAAATAGAGCTACTTTAATCACATTCAAATTTCAATTTATAAGCCACAAAAAAATAATCCCTTTTACAGTAATCAACAAAAAGATGTTAATAATAACCTCACAATTTTTTTTAGCTAAAACCAAGTATAATAGAGCACTTAATTGAAGTAAAAAGTAAAATTGATATGAAGTTGTCCTAAATAAAAACTCCTACTAAAATACTAACAAAAACCTAATCTAAAAAGCTTGAAATCAAATTTCCATCATTTAAAAATTATGATTGATGTCTAGGAAGATTTTTTCAAAAACTAAATAAGATCTATTGATGAGCAACTTCAGCTCCTTAAATTAATTAAACCTATGCTGAAGAGAATAATGATAGAATTTTTATTTTCTCTCTCTCTCTCTCTCTCTCTCTCTCTCTCTCTCTCCCCATCTATGAGATTCAAATCTTAATATTTCTCACATTTACTCACCTTCCTACATAAACTTTACAAATGATGTTTATCCTTTCAAAAGTTAGGTCATTAATAAAAATGATAAAAATAACCTTGGTTAAAAAAATGGGCTTTACCACATAGGAGGAAGCCCAAATGCCCCAATAGATTCTCCCACTCCCAACCATATGGAGGTGATTGCCATCCCATTGATCATACAAAAAACCTCAAAAAGCCTACCTTAGTAAGTCTTTTGTCAACTTATGAGCTCCATTATCATTAACGTGTACCTTCTCAACCTCACCAACTTAGCATCCAAAACATTAGTTATCCAATGATAACATGTATCAATGTGTTTTGATTTAGAATGGAAGGTAGGATTCTTACCAAGATGTATAGTGCTTTAGGTTTCACAAAAGAGAACATATCTTTCCTAAACAAAACCAATCTTCCGTTAAAATTTCTTTATCCATAGTAACTCCTTGCTAGCTTGAGTCATAGCAATGAACTCTGCTTTGGTAGTTGATAAAGTAACACATTTATGAAATCTAAACTGCCATAATATTGCTCCCCCTATAAAATGATCAAATAATTTGAAATATATTTCCTCGATTCAACATCCCCAACTATATCTGCATTAATATATCCCTTAATGAATAGCTCATAACTTCCAAGACAAAGTCTCAAATTAGAAGTGCCAAAGAGATATCTAGATATCCACTTCACTTCATTAAAATTCTCTCTACCTGGTTTAGAAAGGAACCTGCTAACAACTCCAACTACATGAGTAATATCAAGTCTTATATACACCATAGCATGCATCAAACTACCCATGGTGGATAAATAAGGAATGTTCTTAATATTTTGCTTCTCTACATCACATGAGGGACATTTCTTAGAGCTCAACCTCAAGTGAGAATACAGTGGAGTGTCTACAACTTTAGCATTGTCCATCCTAAGTCTCTGAAGTATATTCTCCATGTATTTTTCTTGAGATAGCCACAACTTCTTAGCTCCTTTATCTCAAATGATTCTAATCCTAAGAATTTACTTTTCCAAACTCAAGTATTTCATGGAAAAAATATTACTTAACTCTTGCTTCTACTTCTCAAACCTAGAAGTATTCTTGCCAATAATGAGCATATCATTGACATAAACTAATAAAATAATGAAATCACCATCATCAAATTTTTTCATAATAAAATAGTGATATGAAGTAGTCTTCTTATAGCCACATTGTTTGATGAGAGGCTCAAACTTCCTTTACCACTTCCTCAGTGCCTATTTCAATCTATATAGACTCTTATTAACCTTGTAGATATGGTCTTCCTTGCCTTTTACATGAAAATCTCTAGTTGCTCCAAGTAAATATTTTCTTCCAACTCATAATGCAGGAAAGTTGTTTTCACATTCATTTAATCAACCTCTAAATTAAGATTGAAAACCAAGCCTAGCAACTCTCAGATCGAAGACATTTTCACAGCAAGAGAAAAGATGTCTCCAAAATCAAGACCTTTCTTTTGTTTGAAGCCTTTAACCACCAACATAACTTTATATCGTTGGATTGAAGAATTCTCTTCTTGCACCAACTTTTAAACCCATCAATTGTTTAAAGCTCTCTTATCCTTAGGCAACTTCACTAGCTTAAAAGTATGGTTTTCATACAAAGATTGCATCTCATCTTATATTACTTCAAGCCATCTAATTTTATCTCCATTTTCAACAAATTCTTCATAATACTCAAGCTCTCCACTGTTAGTTAAAAGTACATATTCTTGTGAAGAGTATCTGGGAGAATGTTGATAATCTCTGGTGGGCCTCCTAATTGGAGCTAATGGTTCATCTACAGGTGATTCTTGGTGATCACCTGCAACATCATCTACTAGAGCATCAATATCACCATCATGTTGCTGCTCATCATTATATAAATGTTCATCCATATCATCCTGTACTTCACAATCAATAAGTTCATATGCATGCTTCATCTTCACTAGATTCATATTTGTTAGTTGTCCATCACTCTCAACTCTACTTGTCTAAGTTTTTTCAATATCAACAATGATTTGGTCTTCAATGAACACTACATCCCTACTTCTCATCAGTGTTTTCTACACAAGATCATAAACTTGTATCCAAATTCATCATGACCATAACTCAAAAAGATATACTAACGAGTATTTGGATTTCTCACCATTGTGGACATGAAAATCTACCATGCAGCCAAACACATTCATGTGGTCATATGAGTCATCCCTACCAAACCAAACTCTATTGAGAACATTAACATACAGAGCAACTATAGGACTTAAATTTATCACATGTGTAGTTGTAAGTAAAGCTTCATCCCAAAAACACATTGGAAACTTTACCTTTGAAAGAATAAATCTAACTCTTCTAATTAGTGTTCTGTTCATCCTCTTTACCAAACCATTCAATTAAGGAGTCTTTTGGTGCCTAATACTATCATACCTCCAAAATTTACTCCTACAAATTTTTGTTTAAAGGAATACTGCAAAAACTAAAATAGAAAATGGGAATGTTATCACCACATGTAACAAAAGATAGATGTCCATCATCTATCTTATATCAGATACAATGCTAAAACCTTTCCAATAAAAGTTTAAACAAAATCTATACTATAAGGATAAACTCTTACAAGGAGATATGCATGCATATGGAAAGTGAACAGTTTCACCGGACATAATCATCGCTGATCAAATTAGTGGAAAACTTATGAAATAACCTTAGACTTTGAAAGCTTAGCAAAGCAATAGGAAATTAAAATTTAACTACAACACCATTAAAATGTTAAACCAACGCTTGAAAATTTTCAAAAGTAAATACAGATAAATAAAGACAAATCCTCGAGGGATAAAAATCTGGGTTACTATTCTCTTAAAGTAAAGCCTTAAAGTCATCAATAACATTTGATCTCAAGCCTGCAAAAGAGGTCTACTCAGCACCATTAGTATATCATTGCAGGACCCAATCAACTAAGGTAGTATTAGTATGGGTCTAGTACTAAGTAAATCATGACTACCTAACTTATGGGAGGAAACATAATACACATAAGATATGGTAATCTCTAACTCACAATATTCATGCTTAATTATACATGTGATACATATAATAAAACATGTGGTTGTTGATTCATGCTTATAAATATATGACTAGACATGATAACACATAGGGCACAAGCTTACAAGGAATCATGAACTCATGCTAAGTAACACAACTATCCTAGAAGATAGCATTCTATACATAAGGACCACATGTAGTTTAAATAATACATCATGTGATAAATGGGTATGAACATGTGTCATATGGTAGCACTGTTGTAAGGAAGAAAAACAGAGACATGTATAAGATAATGAAATATAAAGCCCATGAAATAGAAGAGAATAATCAATTATTATATTCCATTGTTGTGATCACCTCCATTTGATTATTTTTATCTTGAGGATGGAGACTTCAAGAAATTGTAACAACTAATATAGTACTCAAACGGTACTAGCCTTAGATAGCCTACTCAGAAATGTAACTAGACCACTAATAAATAGGATATCTAATCACTTAATTATGCATACCCCCTAAAGGATTGAAATGTATTAAGATAAGTATAGAGTAGAAGAGAGACTCTCTAGACCTTATAAGACACACGGGATTACAAAAGAGAAAAATACCAAAATAATACCAAGTGAATACCAAATCTAACCTTGATAGCTACCTTGAGTGGTGAAAGTCCCGACTCAAGATCTTTCACTTTAGGTGATTAATGATTTAATTAAAGATTTAATCATACATAAATTAGACCCACATAATATCACTTAAATCACTTTTATCAACACGATGAATTTCTATTATTATGTCCATTCCAAGTGGCATTAAAGTTGATCAATTTCAAGTAGCAATAAAGCTTATTAATCTAAGTGGCATTAAAGTTGATTAATTTCAAGAAGCAATAAAGCTTATTAAGCCAAGTGTAATGAAAGATGATCAATTTCAAGTGGCATTAAATTTGGATAATCCAAGTGAAATTAGAGGTGAATAAATTTATGGCATAAAAATCCAGTTAAGGTATCATACAATTTCAATCCATACTCAACCAACGATATGGTTTTCTAAATCAATTATAATTTATACATATTCAAACATACTTTAAAATCACTAAATATTTTATAATTAGCTGAACATATTAACCATATGATCATGCACAACCCTTTACATACTCAAACACATATACTTACATGTGTTCACATTGAAGTTATAAACTCATACATACATAGAATTACCACACAAAAGCATAATATACACTTGACATACTTAAATAATCATAAAGTACACTCATCACCTTCCACTTCAAGAAGACATACATTCCATGATTCTGCCATAAGTAATAGTAAGTAATGACTTACCTAAATTTAAAGCTAGATAAGAAAATTGAGAGAGAGAGAGAGAGAGATCAAGAGCTTGACAATCCACGATAATGTTTTTACTAGATAGCCGAAAGAAATCATAAGACTAGGTTAGAAAACAACCATACCAATAAATAATTCAAGTACTATAATTTAACCAACAAAAAGAGACACATATGAACTTTCTTAGAATATGGTCCAAAACCTAAGACTCGTGAGTGAATCTATATTAAAATTTAAAATTAAATATTTATCAAATTGGGTTCAACACATATCACTTAGGGTATTTCAAATTGATTTGGAAACCAGAGAAAAGGATAATAGAACATAATTTTATAAAAAATGACTTACTAATTAGGTTTTACGACCAAAGAAAAACCAACTATTTTAGAGAACCAATCCAAACTAATAAGATAAAAATATAATTCAAATGGTTTTTAATCAAATCTAGCAATCTACTAGATGAAAAAAGAATAAGTGAATCATTTCCATATAATTATCTCTAAAAATTAGGGTTTCTAAGCTCAAAATGTAAAATCACTAATTAAATTTGATTACCCCAAATTTTTAGCTTAAGAATACAATTAAAATAATTTTAAGTAAATCTAGATAATCAATTTCAACAAAATAATATTATGAGTAACCAATTTAAGATAATCGTTTTCCAAAATTAGGGTTCTAAAGCTTAAGACACAAAATTGAACAATTTAAATCAATTAATCTAAATTGAAGGTATTAGAATATAATTAATGTCATGTCAACTATTTCTATAAATTCAATTTCATAAAAAGAACTATATCAATGACCAATTTTGTAATTTCTTTTGAAATATAGGGTTTTAGGCCCCAAAAATGTAATTTGATTAAATTTTATTAATTTATTTAAATTGAATGATTAGAAATGTAATTAGATATACTTTATAACATACTATATATTCAATTGATCACAAACAGTAAAAGAATTACTCAATTTAACACATTTTGGGTTTTTAAGTCTAGGATGATAATTTGGTCAATTCTTGTTAAAATATTTAAATTAATAGTTTAGGATTAAAATTAATTGTATTCTAATGTAAATTATATAATAAATTTAGTAAAATAACTAAATTATAAAACTCAATTTAGATCCGTAAGAGTTTTGACCTAAAAATTTAATTCTGATTGCTTTCGCACAATTTTCCCAAATTGACACTTCCAATAAAAAATTAAATACATTTCAAAGCATACTGTAAAATTAAGTGAATGAAACAACTCAATTATGCAATTAAATTTCGTTGCACATAGATGTTGACCTAGAAATCCAATGTCGATTTGACAATTCTAATATAAAATTAGATATATTTTATAGCATATTGTGTAATCAATTTGTTAATCTCAAAAATTAAGCAATATTATATTACTTGTTTTGATGTTAATAAATGGATTTTATTATCTAATGTGTTTGCTTATGTGCGCATATTCAACTAATCAACACATACAAAAGGAACCAAGACATAAAGCCAAGCATTTGATATATCTTAGGTATATTGTTTAGAGTTAAGTTAAGCAAATGTCACATTTCAAACAAAACCTCTTTAAAAATCTTTTTTGAAAAACACATAACTTGATTTCATATTATAAAACTTTTAAAAGTATTTTCTAAACAAATTGATTGGTTCCAGTTGGAACCAGTTGACTAGTCATCCGACTGACCGATTATTTTAGTTTAAACATTGACACTAGTTGTGTTAAAACTAAGATGGATTGACTGGTGCAAAACATTGATTGACTTATTTCCTTGAATAGATTGACTGGTATGAAAACTGATCGACTAGTTTGACAACTAGTCTATGGGTTTCAATCTTGTAGAAACCCAATTGTCTCTATTTAAACACATTGACTATTTAGGTAAAATGATCTAATAGTAGAGAAACTGATTGACTATTTTAACCACTCTATTCATGGGTTTCAATCTTGTAGAAACCCAATTCATCTCTATTTAAACACATCATCTAGTTCAAGCAAACTGATCAATTAGATCAGCTAAACCAATTGATTTGTTTGACCAACCAGTCCATGGGTCTCAATTTTGTGGAAATCCAGTTGCTCTATTTTTAAGTACATCAGCCGGTTATTGCCAAATCAATCAATTATTTGTCAAACATATCGATTGGTTTGACAAACCGATCTATGGGTTTTATTTCTACAGAAACCTAGTTACTCTCTATTTAAATAAATTGGCTTGTTATTGCTAAACCGATTGATTGGTTGACATACTAATCAACTAGTTTCACAAACCAATCCATAGGTTTTATTTCTATAGAAACCTAGTTTCTCTCTGTTTAAATACATTGACTGGTTTCTCTAGACCAATCATTTGGTTGACAAACTGATCAATTGGTACATAAAACTTATCGACTAGTCTCACCATACCAGGATAGTGTTCATATTTGTTTTAGGGCCAACTGTGTATAGTACCAAACTAATCGACTGGTTTCTCCAAACCGATCAATTGGTCCACACAACGGTAAGTTTCTATTTTTTCCAAAATATGGACAATCAACTGTTTGGAACAAACCGATTGATTGGTCAACATTAAATACTGATTTTCTCCCCTTTAGGTAAAATAGATTTTTGATAAATTGTGTTTAGTGGCCATACTCGAGGGTAAAACTTATATATAAGGTCCCTCTACATTTATTATAGACAACTTTTCATATCATTAATTGTGCAATTACTTTCTTACACTAAAATCATTTAATTGCTCATTCAATATTCCAAACTTTCATATTTCTTATTTTTTACTAAAAATTGTTCTTTGCTCACTTCTCTCCGTGAGAATTGTTCTCAAATTGTAATATCATATATTACATCTACCTAGAGTACATCTCATTCAAATATCAATACTTTCATATCTTTTATTTGGTGAGAAAACTCAATCAAAGGGGTCAGTATGTAACACCCTAATTTTTTTTACTATTGAAAATATTTATTTTACAGTGGAAGTAAATAAGTAAAATATTATGAGTTAATATCTTAATTAACATAAGATTAGCTTATGCAACCATCCTTACATCAATTACAAGTATAAAACATTTAAAATAATGCACAAAAAATAGAAACAAAATAGATAGTTATAATATAATAATGAGTTTAGGGCATACCTTCAAATCATAATACAAAATACAAAAGAAGGGATACCATAGATCAAGATTTTAAAAGGGTATCCGGTTAAATACATCGACTAGATAATAATTACTCTTCACCTAACCCTTAATACAAACAAAGTCACTCATCCCTGCATAAGGCATCATAGGCAACATAATAATCTAGCTGATCTTCTAAGACCTGCAAATAAGAATTAGGGTCTCCTACTATTGGGAATGAGCATCACTCATAAAACATGTAATACCTCAAAAATTTTAAAAACCTATAATTTAATAAATAGCCTTTATTTAGATTAACATAACTTTTAAATTTATTTAATTTAATTATTTTTTGAATTTTTGAGTTTATAAAATTGGATATGAATATTTAATAAATTAAAACAAATATTTTTTATTTTACCATACTCATTTTATTTAAATAAATTTTTAAGCAAATATTTTACTAAAATTATCCTTTTTAAACTAATATATTAAATTATAATAAAGTAAATTATTAAATTAATTCATCTATAAAAAATATTAAATTCTATTATTCTAAAAATTATTTTATTTTATTTCTCCCCATTTTTTATTTTCCTTTTTCTTTTTTTCCTTTTCCTTTTTCTTTCTCCCTTTTATTCTTTTTCTTCCTTTTCTTCTTTATCCTTCGAGCCTCTAAGCCTATGGCCTTTCTTCCTTTGCTGCTTAGGCTACCAGCCCACTCCTTTCCTTTCTTCTCCTTCCTTTCCTGCACCATCCGACCGACCTATCCCTGTTCTTTTTTTTCTTTCCTTTCCCCCCACTAGGCCAACCCATTTCTCTTTTTTTTCCTCCCCCTCTCGCTCACACACTAGTCGACCCATCTTTCCTTTTATCCCTGCCCGGCCGGCTTACCCCTCCTTTCCTTTTATTCTTCTTTTTTCCTTTCTCCTTCCTCGACTATCGACCTATGGCATGTCAGCCTCCTACATCACTACTTGCCAGCACTTGCCTCCCCCTATGGCCTGCTCTCTCTCCCTCTCTCTTCCCCATTCCTTTTTTTTCATTTTTGGACCAAACATGACCTATAACCCCTCCCTTACATGCCTTCCATTTTATTCCTCCCTCTCCCTACAATTACCACCCTACCAACTTCCACCATAGCCACCTAGCCGGCGACTTACCTCCCCTTCTCTCTCTCTTCTTTTTCTTCTTCTCTCCTACTTTATTTCTGCATGTTCGACCCTTTTTTTCTCTATCTCCATACCCCTAATTCTCCCTTCTTCTCCTTTATTTTCCTTACCCTATTTTTTCTTTGTCACCCTCGACCGCCACTTCCACCGCCCTACCAACCACTTGCACCACCTCCTGCCACCCCTACTACCACCATGCACCACCAAGCCACCCTTTGAGCCCCTATAGCCCCTTTTCCTCCTCTTTTCTTTTCCCCCTTCTCGGCCTCTACCTTACACCTCCATCTTCCGCCGCTGTTTCTCCACTTCCACTGCCTCCTAAGCCACCAACCTACTCCTTACAACCTCCTCTACTACCCTACGTCCTCCTTTGGTCGAAACCTAGCCCTGTAACCCCTCTTTTCCTCCTTCCTTTCCCTTCCCTCTTCTACTCTGCCACCCCTGCAGCCTACTTTTCAGCCCTACACCCGCCACCTCCATCGCCTTTGGCTGCCGATAGCCCATCCCTGACAACCACCTACACCCCCACTCCACCCCTGCACCCAAATCCTACCTTAACTCTCCTTCACCAGCCCTCCTCCTAGCCCCCAAAACCCCAACCCGAACTAACACCCCCTCCCTTCTTCCATCCCTCTTTGACCCTCTTTCTCCCTTTTCTTCTATATGCAACTCACACCACTCATGTAACTTGACCCTTTCCTTATTTTTAGGCCAAATCTAGTTAGTTTCAAGGTATAAAAATAGTTAATATTATTATATATTTAATTAAGCTCTTGATACAAAAATTATTCCTTTGATTTTCTACTTCCATTATGCTAATTTTTTATATTACTTTTAGGGCTTGATTTTTACTGCCTTTAACTAGAGTAACAGTAAGGTTTGATTTTTGTGGAAAATAAGGTAACCGTTAAACCTTACTTAAATGTATGGATATACGTATTCTTGCACATTAGAATTTTTAACATATTTTATATGCATGATATATGTTGTTGAGTATAATGTTTTTACTTACATGTGATTGATTGATAAAAAGGAAAGCATATTAGTTTATGTATCATGTGTATAAATAATTCTTAAGGAAGCCGTTTGTTGTTAATAATGATGTTAAGAGTATATGTATGATAGGATATGTTAATATGGTAGTTTGGTGTATAAGAAATGTTAATATGAGCCCTAGGGGCATTTTAGTATTTTTTGCATATGCTAAAGGTGTGGCCTAAAAACATGTGTGGTAGGTGCTAATATATGTTAATGATAATTAATAATAGTTGGTGGAGTTTGAATGATGAGCATAGAGCATTAATATTGATATTTTATATAGTAAGGGAATTTTTGTAAAAGTGGTATAACAAGGGTAAATGGTAAATTATAAGAGTAAAGGGGGTAAAATGGTAAATGGACAAGGAGTATGGCATTTTAGTAATTTAACATGAAAAAGGGATAACTTGGTAATTTTTGGGTGTAAGAAAGTATTTTGGTGAATTAAATATAATGGAAAGGGGTATTTTGGTAAATTTTATAAAGTAAGGAGGTAAGATAATAATTTAATGAAGGAGAAGGGTATTTTAGTAAATTAGTGTAAAGAAAGGGTAAAATGGTAATTTTGTAAAGTAAAAGGGCACAATGGTAATTATAATAATGGAGAAGGGTAATTTGGTAAGTTAACAAATTAAAAGGGTAATTTGGTAATTATAATAATGAAGAAGGGTAATGTAATTATAATAATGAAGAAGCGTAATTTGGTAATTTAAACAATTAAAAGGGAAAAATGGTAATTATATTAATGGGGAGGGGTAATTTGATAATGTAACCAATTAAAAGGGCAAAATGGTAATTATAATAATGAAGAAGGGTGATTTGATAATTTAACCAACAAAAAAGGGCAATTTGGTAATTATAATAATGAAGAAGAGTAATTTGGTAATCTAACCAACCAAATGGAAAATCTGACAAGTGTAACAAATATAAAGGGTGAGCGTTGACTTAATGGGCCTAAGGGCAATTTAGTAATTTAGATAAGTATAAAGGGTAATACGGTAATTTAACCTACTAAAAGGGTAAATTGGTAACTTAAGAAGTATAAGGGGGTAAAATTAGTGATTTAATAAGTATGGAGGATAAATTGGTAACCTAACATGAGTAAGGGACGATTTAGTAATTACACAACATGGAGGGTAATATGGTAATTTGGTAAGTAAAGATAGATGACTTAATAATTATACAAGCAAGGGATATTTCGGTAATTTTGTAGATATGAAAGGAGTAAATCAATAACTTGTATCTAACATGTCAATGAGTTAATGGAGTTTCATAATAAAACTCAAGTAATATTAACTAGTAAGATAAGGGTATTTGACAATCAGTAAGTATCACAAGAACATGACTTGACCTAGGATTGAATGGATAATTAAGGTTGTATTATGGTGTTATTCTTATATTCATAAAGGAGGTCTCTTACTCATTAATCATGCATAGTATTGTGTATTAGGTGTGAATTAAGGGCACGTTAGGGTTATGTGTTCTATGATCCTTGGATGTGAACTAACCAGACTCTAAAATTGTAATTTGATTATGATATGATAACCCATATGGAATGTAAACAAATGGAAATGAATCCTAAATTGGAATCGGATAAGATAATGATGGCCTTAGTGATTCCTCTAGGTTATCATGGATAATTGCATGAACAAGGATTACTTAATGATATCATAAACAATTGGAAGTGAATAAGTATGTGGATATAATAGTGGCCTAGGAGTATTTTGTCTTGGAAGATGTATATGTGTACCGGTCCACCGGATATAATAGTGGCCCAGGAGCATTTTTGTCCTAGAAGATGTATGTGTATTCCAGTCCACCAGCTATAATAGTGGGGTCCCCGAGCTCAATAAACCAAATCTTGTATGTGAATAAATCTTGGAAAAATACTAATCACTTATAGTGGAATACCATGTAGTTGGGGCTAGACCAATCCATCGGCGATAATAGTAGCCAAGAGCCTTCTGCCTTAGAGACCGATCCACCGGCGAATAATAGTGGTCAAGTGCGTATTGCCCTATATGTTTCTAGTCCACCAACTATAATAGTGGGGTTCCCTCACTCACATGGGTATACATTGAAAGATGATGATTGAATAATGATTAATTAATGTCTTAAGGCCCAAAAATATCGATTTCCCGTTATGACTTATTGATATGATCTAAGTTGGCTTCAGTGCTTGTCCCTGCTTGGGCATGTGATGAAATTTCTAAATATACGGATTTGTGTTTTGAGTTTCTTATTGTATGAGATTTGGCTTGTTTATTAGTCGTATGTTATCATTCTACATAGTTTCTGTATTATGTGTTGCATTACGAGCCTACCTTTCAGTGTGGTTTAAAGGGTTATTTAGTACCATAGTACTGAAGGGTTCCCTCTGTGGGCCCCTGTCTATTTAATGGGCAGTATCTCTTGCAAGTCTATTGCAAGTGCTATTCAAGAGGGCTTAGGTTCGAGTGCAAGGATTAGCTGGAAAGTCCTTAGGGTATCTCTTTCACCTCTTAACTCCTGGTTTAAATGTAATATCTGTTCTTATAACCACCATTGGTGGATTCTATTCTTATAATGAAACCATTTGCACTACTCTAATTTAAATATGGTTTGAGTTTCAAGCAAACTATATTTTATTCTTTTAGCTTTAGTACTTGGTACTAAAATGGTAGGATGAAACTGGTTTGATACTAATTGTAGCAGTAATATCCCTAAAATTTACAGTTTTATTTTCTTTGCTTTCACTATTTTCTTTTAATAAAACAAAAAACTTTTATTAGTGACTTTTGGGGTATTAAAAAACGGGTGGTTAATATGCTACATATTGAGTAAGGGGACAATATTATCAAATAGGGATACAATTAGCACACGCTTTTACATCAGATAATAAGTGAATAAACAAATAAATGAAACATCCCATAAGACAGATAGTGATCCAGGTCTCTTTATTATATATAATCTATTATCATTCTTTTATATATGTTGAGTGGAGGAACCCCACTATTCTTAAATCAATGAAATAATCTAAAACACATTCTTACGAACAACACACGTGATCCATTATTATCATCTAATGGAATGGATTTGAAAACATCACCTTCTAGGGCCAACACACTCTTAAGCCACTATTCTCCCTGGTGGAATGGGACATATATATAAAAACAACAATTTGACCTTGACTCATGTACTCTTCCACTTTAAATCATTAGTATCTTTCCCATAGATTACACTATTATATTTTCATTTCAAGATGAGAAGGGGCCCCACTATTCTTAATCCGATGGAACAGACTGAAGCATCTTCTCAGGATAAAATGCTCTTGAGCTACTATTCATTCCAGTGGAACGGAGATTAAAAACATCATCTTCTCAGGGAAAAATGCTCCCTCTCGATAGAATGGGAATATATATATATATATATATATATATATATATATATATATATATATATATATATATCACTTTAACCCTAGTCACGTACTCTTTCATGTTAAGTGATCAATATCTTTAAGATTGATTCTCAAGCATCGAACACATTAAATTTAGATACATACATAACATAGGTCACAATTCTCATATCCTTTCAAACTCTAATTACACACCCTTTAGCATTCATTTTCACATATTGATTATTCCATGCAACTTATATTATATCATCTTCAAATCTTCTAATTATTATTATACCCAAAATATATGGTCTACTTCCCATGTCATACACAAACCTTAATAATCTTACCCTAAGGTATTACTCATAAATCTCTAAAAACCCTAGTTTCATAGATTAGTCGTAAGACCTCCCATAAAATTCATATGGTTACCACTGCAAATAAATAACCTTATAGGTCTAATCATTAGTAATGTATGAAGAATTCGATTAACCTCTAGATTTTACACATGGAACATTGATATTATCATTATAAGATATTATGCCCTAATTAACTATTAATTCTTTAAAGGAGTCCAAAACAACATTAATACTTCCAAGCATTCCTCATGATATCCTTATCATATTTTAATCCACCTAACACATGATATACCAAAATTACTGTATTATCTTATAATGACCAAATTACCCTTAAGCATAAACAATAACCTTTATTTTATAAAATCTTGTGCCTCCCATACACATTATTTTTCAAATCCACCAATTATAGTCATACCTCATAAAAATACTTATGTCTACTTATCAAAGCTTATTTAGTCTATATTTCATACCATAAGATATATTTCCACAAATATAACATTATCATAACAGAATCGTAATGGTACCTCTCGCTTATTCTTACTTTCTTTCAATAATATAATAACCATACTATCATAGTATCATCCCAAAATATCATAACCAACATATATTAAAGCATGTGTTAACAATATCATGAAACACACATAACCATACAAGAAATAACACAAAAACCTTAAATATCAAATACTATCCTTACTAATGAGGACACCAGACTCTAAGCATGTAAATCCTAGACTTCCTCCTCTAAAGTTATCAGAATACCATCTACAGAAAACAACAAAATCCATGGTTATTCTAGAAGAGTTTAACCAAAGGAGAAATTAAGGTAAATAGGATAAAAATGGAAATAAATGTAGTCACATGGATGCTTGGGATGTGTGGATGTATCATAGAATTTCTGGTGGAGCTGTGGTAAAAATTTGGTGGTGTTTGGACAAGGTTTAGTTTCGAAAATAGGAGTGCATGACCAAAAAATGGGGGTTGTACAAGCAATGCACACCCAAGTCAATAGGAAGAATTGTGCATAGCCAAGCGGTGTAAAGTGGCATAGCCTTGCTCTATTATTGGACAAATAGGTCACAAGCTGAATAGATGTGCACAGGTGTGTATTTGGGCCATGTGCGAGAGTATGAGGGTGCACGGGCAGGTTGTGTTAGGCGGCATAGGTGTACGATAGGAAATTTTAGTGTTATAAGGCTATGCACATGCCATGCATTTTGTAAACATGTGATGGATGAGAAAATGAAGAAAGAAAAGAGGTGGTGGTCGGCAACGATGGCCTACAACGGTGTTGGGGAAGGTTTAGGTGACCTTAGTGGTCAGTCCATCGGTCAAAGGACAATGAGTGGTGGTTGTGGTGGTGCATGGGCCAAAAAGAGGGGGAAAAAGGAGGAAGAAGAAGAAGAAAAGAGAAGGAAGAAAGGAGAAAGAAGAGGGAGATTGGGCAGTGGATTTTTAACACAAAAGTGATAAAGTAGAGGCCAAACAAAGAGGAAGAAGGGAGAGTCTATAGATAGTGTGTGTGTGTGTACAAATGGGAGTGCGTGCAAATGGATAAAAGAGAAGAAAATAAAATATAGAGGGTGCAAGGGGAGGCATAAGAGGTGGTAGAGTAGAGTGGAGAGGGAACTTAATGAGGGATGGTGGAGTGTTTGGGTGAAAATGTAGGTGATGGTGATGGTGAGTGTGTATGTTACATAAGGAGAAGAGGAATAAGAAGAAGTGGTAGGGTGCCGCATGATGTGTAGATCAACAGGGATATGATAAGCAAAAGGATTAGAAGAAAAATAGGAAAGGAGGTAGGGTAATTGGTGATGGATGCCTATAGTGGTGAGAGTGATGGGTGCTATAGGTGCAAGTTGCAAACTTATGGAAGGGGTGGTAGAGTATTACGACACAAGAAGAAGACAAGAGAAAGGCAAAAGAAAAATAAAAGGAGAAAGAAAAGGGAAAAGAGAAAAAGATTTAGGTGATTTCTGATTAGGCAAAATGGTTAGGATTAGCAATGCTTTTAGCTGGTTTTGATTTCGGTTTATGAATTATGATTTATCCAAGTCAAGGTTTTGGATTCAGTTAAAGTTTTCGGATTAAGAAATTAGGTTAAAGCTAAACCAATATTTCTCAATTTTAGAATCAAATTAGGGCGTTAATGATGCACGATTAGGCTAAGTAAATTTTTAGCTTATTATATAGTGAGTAATACCTATCAATCTCGAGAGATTCATTTAGTGAATCTAGAGGAGATAAATAGGTGAAGTTGTAAATCATCTCTTGATAGGGTCATTGAGATTGTAAGACTCATAAATTTAGAGAAGATTACTCATCAATAAAACACGTTACTATTTTAAAAACCCAAAAGGGAGAACTTTTTGGTATTCGATATAAAGAGTATTCACTCTTGAACCACTCTACATTATGTATACATTTTTATTTAGTCATTATCATTCCACAAAACCCTATTCACCCCCTCTAAGGTGTTTTCACAATTGATCAAAAGTATCTTAATCAGATGAATCCACAAAATCCGCACATAATTGGGCCAAAATTTTAATTTTCACAAATAACGACATACACTACAATTAACCACTCTAATCAATCATACAACATATATATACATAATTAAATAGCTAATTTAACTTAATTAAACCCAATCTATACAAAATTTACGTAATTTAGAAGTTAGAGTTTTGATAATTTATACCAAATGGAACAATGAGAATTGAAGCTGTTGAAAATTGAGGAAGCTCTGTCGGAGGTCGAGGGACGTTCATCAATGGTTAGGTGACGCTGGGGGTGGCTGGATGATGGAACACCGTTGTTGCCACTCTCTAGTAGAGGATGGAGAGGACAAGAGAAGGGAGAAGGGCCCATAGTGATGTGGTGGTAGTTCAACATGGCATGGTAGGTGGTTGGAGTGGTGGTGTGGAGAAGTGAAGTAGGGATGAAGAGATGGGAGTAGAGAAAGAGAAGAGAGAGAAGAGAAAACAAAAAAGGGAGGGAGAAGAAGAAAAGGAAAAATAGGGGGCTGTCAACAAATGATTTTTTTCTTTTTACAAATACACATATATATAAGATGGTATAAAATATCTAAAAAATATTTATAAATAAATTTTATTTGAAAATCATTTAATGAAAACCCTTTCGTAAGGATTTGAAAGTATAAAATCAATATAAAAGCTATTTAAAGAATTTTAGAAAAGTTTTCGGAAAAAAATACTAATGATTATTAAAATCTATATTATTTACAAAAATATATAATAAGACCTCAAAAAATATTTAAAACTATATAAGAAATATTTGAATAAAATTCTAAGAGACCAAGATTAATTTAAATAATTTTCAAAAATGATCTTCCATAAACAAAAAGGGTAAAATAGAAGAAAACTAATTTTAGAAAGAAAATCATAAATATTTTATGAAAATCTTTTTAAATTAAAACTTTCCAAATATCTTAATGACCTCAAAAAAATAAATAAAATCAAGGTCAAAATTTTTTTTCTACTAATAAAATTATTAAAATAATTTTAATTAATAAATGGGAATTTTTAAAAATTAGGTAATTTATTTCATTAATGAATATAAGTCTGAAATAATTTTTAATCATACGAAGAATATATAATAAAAAGCGAATCTAAAATATTAAAAATTAAAATACGAGAAAAAAATATATTTTAAAATAAAAATCAAATTCATATGAATATAATAAAGTTATGGTCATAAGTGAACTTAGCTAGAATGAAATGCAACGACAACAATTAATTAAATTCTAATATGAAGTTGAAATCATGGTAAATCCATATAACAAATTGATATTAAGATAATTAATTATTTTCATAAAATTATGCTAATAAAATAATTAAGCTTAATAAAAATGAATTTAAAAAATATGGGGTTATTACAAATATCCTACAGAATGTAATACCTATCGAATTGAGCACAATGCTCACCACTATTTATCAATACGAATGCATTTCAACTTCTTAACAGTCTCCCTTTCAACGGACGCATGAATGTGTTTAAACTTATCAAATACTTCATCTGTGGATTTCAATGCATAAACCCAAAGCTTTTAGAATGATCATTAATAAAAGTGACAAAGTAAAGTTGTAATACCCCAAAAATTTCGAAAACCTATATTTTAATAAATTACTTTTAATTGAAATAGAATTGCTTTTAGATTATTTATTTTAATTATTTTATGGATTTTAGAGTATGTAAATTCGGATAAAAGTATTTAATAAATTAAAAATAAATATTTTGCTATTTATCATATTGTTTTATTTAAATAATTTTCCAAAACTAATATTTTACCAACTTTATCCTTTTTAAACTAAAATATTAGATTATAATAAATTAAATTATTAAATTAAATAAATTATCAAGAATATTACATTTTATGATTTATAAAATTAATTTAAATTATTTTCCCTATTTTACCATTTCCCTTTTTACCCTTTTCCCCTTTTTCCTTTCCTTCTCTTTTTTTTTCTTTTTCCCCCTTCCTGGACTTGGGCCGCCAGACCCCTCGGCCTGCTACCCCCTCCTTGCGCACTGGGCCACAGGCCCGATCTCCTCCTCTCCCTCGCTCGCACGCCCGTCTCCCCAGCCCGGCAGCCTTCCTTCGTTTTTAAATTTCCCTGACCGGCCGGTTTAGCCTCATTTCCTTTCCCTTCGACCGGCCGGCTTCTTCTTCTTCTTATTCCTTTTTCGTTGCCACCATGCCCGATCCCTACGCACGCCCGACCACCGCCTGCAACCCGACCACCACCTACCTCCCTGCCCTCTCTCTTCCTCTCTCCCCCGTCGTTTTCTTTCCTCATTCGAACCCAACCAGCCCTGGACCACAGCCTCGCGTGCCCTGGTTTCTTTCCTTCTTCTTCCCCGTCTTCCCCTGCCACCCGACCACCACCTGCCATTACATCACCGATCGGCCAACCTTGCCCCCTCCCTTCTCCCTCTTCTTTTTCTCCATCTCCCCAGCCTTTCATTCCCCTCATATTCGAACCATCATCCCCTTCCCGAGCTCCCTCCTCTCTCTTTTCTCCTCCTCCCATTCGCCCCCCCGTTCTTCTTTTTCCACCACCGTCCGCCGCTCCTGCCGCCTCACCAACCCCCTGCGCCGCCTTCTGCCATTGCCTACTACCAGCATGCACCACCACACAGCCCCTTCGAGCCCTACACTTCCTCCCTTCTCCTCCTTTTCCTTTTTCTTCCCAGCTTTTCCCCTCACCACCGAGCCACCTGCAACCACCATTTTCGCCGCCGTCCGGCCATCTCTGCCGCCACCTAACCCGCCGTTCGACACCCTGCAACCTCCTCTACAATCGCCACCCATTAGTTAGCCAAAAAGAGCCCCTGAACCCCTCCATTTTTCCCTCCACTTTTCCTTCCTTCTCAACCCTTCCCCTTCGACCCTTCTCGGCAGCCAACTTCGCCGCCTTGCCGCCGCCGTCTCCGCCGCCCTATGCCGCCGCGAAACCACCCTTCGCCTCCACCTACACCCCCTCTACACTCCTGCACCATTCCCCTGCCTTAGACCCTCCCCTAACCACCCTCTTTTCTAGCCTAAAGACCCTAACCCGAAAATGGTTTATTTTTCTCCCTTCACCCCCTTCGAACCCTTTTCTCCCCATAATTTTGCATGAGACTCACGCTATTCATGCAGCGTGAGCTCCCCTTCATTTTAAAAATTGTTTGGATAATTTTTAAGGTAAAATGGTATTTTATGTTAAGTGTTTTATTAATTAAAATTTATAAAGTTTTATGCTTTGGTTCTTATTTCTAACATAAGTATGATGGATATTATTTTTAGGTGTTGAGTTGCTAAATATGCTTGGTAAGATTTGATATTTTGCGGGATTAAGGTAACCGTTAATCCTCCCTTAAATATACGGAAAAACGCATGCTAGCACATTTAGGGTTTAGTATGATTTTATGCATGTTTGGTATTCTTAGCATGATATGTTATGGTTTCTTATATTGCTTGTTAAAAAGAAATAGCATGATAACTTTTATGCCATATGTAGGTATGTTAATTAAGGAAGGAGTTGGAATATGGATAGAAATGTTAAACATTTGTTATGATGTACCATGTTGTTAATGCACGAATGATGTTATTGTTTAAGGGTATTTTAGAAATTATGCTTGAGGTATATAAATTGATGTGTATAGTTGCTAATGAGTATTATGTTGAAAAATGACAAGTTGGTGGACTTAGATGATAAAAAATGAAGTATTAATATCATTATTTTATGTAGTGTTAGTAAATTCATAAAAATGGTGAATAAAGGGGTTGAGTGGAAATTTTATAAGTGGAAAAGGGTATTTCGGTAATTTTTGAGATAAAAGAATAATATGGTAATTTTATAATTAAATGGCCAGATGATAATTTACAAGTAAAGGATAAAATTGTAAGTTGTGAGAAAGAAGGGTAAAATGGTAATTTTGGAAGTAGGGGTAAAATAGTAATTTTGGATGAAGGAGGGCATTATGATAATTTTGGAGGTAGAGGGCAAAATCGTAATTTCATAAGTAAAGGGTGATATGGTAAATTTTATAAGTGAATGGCGAAGTGGAAATTTATAAGTAAAGGGGTAATATGGTAAATTGGAAAAGAAGGGCAAAATGGTAATTATGTAAGGAAAGATAAAGATGGTAATCTTGGATGTAAAAGGGTAAAATAGTAATTTGTAAAGTAAAAGATGTATGGTGGTAATTTTCATAAATAAAAGGATATTATGGTAAAATTGGATGTAAGGGGTAAAATGGTAATTTTGTAAATGAAAGGATATTATGGTAAACTTGGGAGTAAGGGGTAACTTGGTAATTATGATAACGACAAAAGATAATTTAGCAATTAAATTATGATTGTAGAAGGGCAATTGGATAAGTATGATACTATAGAAGGGTAATTTGGTAAATTAACCAACTAAAGGGCATTATGGTAATTTTAATAATGGAGAAGGGTAATATAGTAATTTTGATTATGAAAAAGGGTAAATTAATATTGGTAATTACGAAGAAGAGTAATTTGGGATTTGTGATAATTAAAAAGGGTAAATGGAAATTAAAATAATTGAGAGGGGTAAAATGGTAATTATGATAAAGGAGAAGGGCAATTTGGTAATTTGTTCAACTAAAGGGCAATTTGGTAATTTAGCCGATAAAAGGGTAAAGTGATAATTGTTTAACCAACTAAAGGGGCAAAATAGTAATCATGATAATGAAGGAGGGTAATTTAGTAATTTATCCAACTCAAGGGCAATTTAGTAATTATAGCAAAGGAGAAGGGCGATCTGGTAATATAACCAACCAAAAGGGAAATATGATAAGTATAGTAATTATGAGGGGTGAATGATGATCTAAAAAGTGTATGAGATAATTTGGTAATCTAAATTAGACAAAGGGCAATTTGGTAATTATGCAACCTTAAGGGTAATGTGGTAATTTATCAAGTAAGGAACGGATACTTAACAATTATATAAGAAAAGGGCAAATGAGTAATTTGTACCTAATAGGTCCTTGAGATTGTGGAACATTAATATGATTAAATAATGTTGATTAGCCAAGTAAGAGTATCTAATGATTAGTATGGCCTTAATGGTTTCTCTATGACATCCTGGATAATCCTCTGAATAAGAAACGATTAATGATATCGAAACGAATGAAAGTGAATAAGTATCGGATCATCGTGCTTTCTGTGATCACCTTAATTAAGACACTATTACTTAAAGTGAAAGACCTCGAGATCGGGAATGGTGACTCCTTAGGGGTTGCTACCCTAAGGACGTGGTTTAGTCCACGATTATTCTGGTATTTGCTGGTGTGCCTTTGTGCCCCAGCCAGGCCCTATATCTTACTATTCCTAGCTCTACGGACCTAGTTAGGGGGTATGCATACTTATGGATTAGGTGTCCTTGTCGGTAGGGTACTGAGTTAGCTTTATGCACCAGTACGACCAGGGTACCTTTGCGTCCTTGGGTTCATGGTTGAAGGGTACTGAGTAGCTGATATGCACCGGTATGACCGGTGTACCTTTGTGTCCCGGGTTATCGATCTCCCATTCGAGGCAAATAAATATGATTGATGTGCTGATTAAATAAAGGAAAGATACTATTATTGAAAGTGGAATATTAATGAGCCGGGCCTAGATGATTATGATATTGAGTACCAGTCCACCGGTTATAATAGTGGTCCAGGAGCGTGTTGCCCTGGTATGTGATATTGCGTACCGGTCCACCGGTTATAATAGTGGTCCAGGAGCGTGTTGCCCTGGTGTGTGATTATGAGTACCGGTCCACCGGTTATAATAGTGGCCAGGAGCGTTGTGCCCTCGATGATTTTATATGTATTCCGGTCCACCGGCAATAATAGTGGGGGTCCCGTGCTCAATAAAATCAGTTATGTATGTGAATAAGGTTATGGAAAAATACTAATCACTTATAGTGGAACACCATGTGAGTCGGGGCCAGACCGGTCCACCGGCAAATAATAGTGGTCAGGTGCGTTCTGCCCTGTGTGTTTATCTTCCGGTCCACCGGCAATAATAGTGGTCAGGTGCGTTCTGCCCTGTGTGTTTATCTTCCGATCCACCGGCAATAATAGTGGTCAGAGGCGTTTTGCCCTGTGTGTTGACTTCCGGTCCACCGGCTATAATAGTGGGGTTCTCGTACTCACATGGATATAAAATATGATATTGATGGATTAATGACGGAATAATGGCTTAAGGCCCAAAGTATCGATCGTGAATTATAACTTGTGTTACATGTTATTGTTATGTATGCACCTCTCATTATTTATGTGCGTGACTTGCATTATGTGCCGTATGCGGGCCTGTCTTTAAGTGTGGTATTAAAGGGTTACTCAGTACAGTAGTACTGAAGGAATTCCCTTTATGGGGCCCCTGCCTATTCAATGGGCAGTGCCCTTGCAGGTATTTTCAAGTGCTACTCAAGTGGGTTACAGGAAGGAGAGTAAGGAATTTTCCGGTACCGTTAGCTTTTTCTCTTTCTCATTTAAATTCTTGGTTGTAAATATTAACGTTGTTAAAGTAACCACCGTTGGTGGGTTTTATTCTTGTGAACGATTTGATGCGCTACTCTGATTTGTGTGTGTTGAATTTCTTTCAAGCTGTATTTCATTTTCTTAGCCTTAGCACTTGGTACTGGAACGGTATGAGTGAACCGGTCTGGTACTAAGTGTGGCGGTAATACTCCCAAAGTTCACGTTTTATTTATCTGCTTCCGCAATTATATTTTAATAAAACGAAATTTTTCAGTAGTGAATTTTGGGGGTGTTACAAAAGTAGACCACCAAAAGATTTTACCTTGTTGGGACTACAAATATATGAATGCACCAATTCAAGAACCTCATTTTTCTTAAAGGATAACCCTTGTGGAAAGAAATCCTACATTTTTACCTGCCATCAAATGAGAATACTCTCCAATTTAGCACACTGAAAACCAAAGAGCAAATTCTTCTTTAGCAAGCAGTTAGGTTCTTTCTCGCTTATGTGACTAAGCCTTCTATGCCACAACTCAGATACATCCTTTTTTGTCACTGCATTCACATGATCACTAGAAATCAAAGCTTGTATAAAATATAAGTTAGCACATTTGTTACCTTAGGCCACAACGAAATTACTTTTAGTAAGCTTCTATTGGCTTGAACCAAAGCTATTGCAAAAACCCTCATCATCATGTTTGTCAGCTGAAATCAAATTTATGCGAACATATGGGCGTGTTGAACATTGTTGAGAACAAGCTTTGTCCCAAGCTTAGTCTCCTAGCATATATACCCTATGCCAATTACCTTAGACAAGCCATCATTACCCATTTTTAAAACTCCAAAATCACTAGGAGTATAAGAATTAAACAATTACTTCCTAGAGTTGACATATTTTGAAGTGCCACTATTAATAACTTAATTTATCTCATGATTGGAAAGATTTACAACATTCTCATCACAAAAATGAGATGATCATTAGATGCAGTAATAGAAACATGATCATTATCATCATCATTATTCTTTTCTTGCTTGGGATTCTTGTTATCTCTGTTCCATATTTAGCAATAATTCTTGATGTGCTCCATTTTGTTGCAATAATAGTATTCAAGATTCTTATACTTACCTCTTGATTTACCATGGTCCTTATCTCTACCCTTCATAATTTTACACTTTTCCCCTATTTTTGATAAATAAAACATCTAATTTTTAGGATGACCCTTGAGTCCTTCTCCTCATTCAAAACACCACTCTTGACAAGAGTCATGGTTACCTCACCATTTAGGGTGAAATTAGTAAGTGAGACACGAAATGTCTCCTAAGAATTCAATAGAGTATTAAGGAGCCACAATGCTAGAACTTCATATTCAAACATTACACCCATACCTAAAACTTGATCTAACAAGAAGTCATTTAAATAATAAAAAAATGAAAGAACCATCTTTGTCAAATTCATCAATTGTTTCAAGAGATATAATTTATTATTCTCAGTCTTTGAGGCATATCTAGCTTACTCTAAGTGTCTTTGTGTTTGTTTCATTCACAATGTGGTTGTAAATATTTTCCTATTCATCAATTGTTTCAAGAAATACAATTTATTATTCTCAGTCTTTAAGGCATACAAATTTTCTAGCTTATTCCAAGTGTCTTTGTGTTTGTTTCATTCATAATGTGGTTGTAAATATTTTCCTCTAGCCATTGACAAATAAAACCACAAACTTTTTCATGATCAAATTGCCAAGCTTTATTAGTTTTATTTATCGGTTTAACCATAGCAAAAATCTATAGATGTAAAATTTTCACATTGAAGAGATCCTTCATTTTACCCTTCCATCTATGGTATTTATACTTGTTCAAAGAAGCCATATTACTTGTATTAGCCTCCATATTATGCTATGATACCATTTTATGGAGCAAAGAAAGAATGGGTTAACAACACCAATCAAAAAATAGAAATAATAAGAAATCAATAACACACAATTTACGTAGAAAAAACCCTTTCAACGTGAAAGGAAAACAACCATAGGACACTTTTGTCAACTTAGAAAATTTTCAATATGAGAAATCTGAAATAAAAGTCTAGTATTCATGTGCTAACTGGATGCTACAATCATCAACCCAAAATAGTACAACTAGATATCTATTGCAATACCTAAAGAGATGAGTTTGCAAACCCTAAAAAGGATACTTTAAAAGCATACAAAATTCAATCTGTAGGACACTAAATAGCAAGTCTTTTTACAATAATGAAAAAATGATGTTAAAAGAAACCTCATGAGTTTTCAGTCAAAACTAAATACAATAGATAACTCAACTGAATTCAAACTCAAAATTGATCTAAAATTGACATAAACAAAAATTCCCACTGAAATATCAATGAAAACATGACTTGGAGAGAACAAAATTTAATATCCATTGCTCAAAATCATGATCGGTATCTTAGGAAGCTTGCTTCAAAACATCAGCAAGATACATTGCTTGTGACCAACTTCAGATCTTTAAATTGATCAAAACTATACTAATGAGAGTAAGGATATAATTTTTATGGTTTTCTCTCTCTCACCTATGAAATTAAAATATCAACATTTCACATTTAATCACCTTCCCACATCACCTTCATAGATGATATTTATCTTTCCAAAATTGGGGTCATTAAAAAATATAAAAAATAACCTTGGTTAAATTAAATGGAATTTACCATATAGAAGGGAGCACAAATATCCCAACATTACTTAGCCATGGATATTCTTTTTCTTTTTAATAAGTAAATTAGTCACTTCCAATATCATGCCTACCCATTTCTCCCACATTACTTTTTAGAAAGTAATGTTTGAAAATAGACACTAATCATTTACTTAGCCATGGTCAACAAAACACCTCTTTGTACTACTCCGCTACTACACAACTCTTAATGCAACCTCAACATTACAAGTTTAACTAGAAGCCCCTAGAGTTGTTACTATAATATGTTAACGTTGCTAGAAATTTTGAAAATCAATCTAATGACAACCTTTGAAGAGAAACTACTAAAGGGATGATGTTGAGCACAATTATAAGAATGTAGAGTGAATGTTATTACATTGTGACTCAAATGTTATTTTGATAGACGCGGAGCCCGCTTATATAGGTAGGGTGAAAATGAATCATTGATGTCCAAGTGGTGGTATAGGAATAACACGGTACATCAAATAATAATATAAAGCAGCTACAAGATGGAGATAAAAAAACGGAATAAGATTGCTTGATAGCAACTTAGTCCACCACAACTTCTCTACCAAATATAATAGTTCAAACAAAAATTGAACACTCACTCCTATCCAATCACAATTGCAACAAAAAAAAAGTCACATTTGGGCAATAATTGAAACAACAGCTGCAACTTGCTAGTAACCACTAAATAGTAGATTTAGGCTGGGTCTTTCCAAGGAATATACTTTACTACTCACTATCAAGAGATAATTACTTGATGATAAATGAATTCATATTTGGTTTACATTGAGAAAATAAGAGAATAAATTAATTTATTGTTATTTTTAATAATTAAACATGGAATAAAAATAAATAAAGTAGAGATGACACCTAATATATCACCCAAATTCATCAACTAAAAAAGTAGGAAAGTGGGGGGTTAAAATAAATATCATTTTCTTTAGTCTTTTTTTAATTAAAACCAAACAAACTTAAATTTGATATGTCATAAAAAAGGTAAATTCCCCAAATAAAATATCCTATATCAAGTAATACTTTAGTCAATTGATTAGCTCAAGTCCCAAAATACTTGAAAACCAACCTTGAGAGTATTATGATGGTGAAAAATGTATGTAGGATCGCATGACCCTTCATAACTCCTTCCTTTACACCTCTAGTAGTTCTAGCTAATGCCGGTTTCATGGCCCTCATTGGTAGACTGGCCATATCCTGAAATTCTGCTAATGAAGTAAATATTGAACTAAAAATTCATAGTTTGTAAACAGGGCTGGGACATTCATCTTAGAGCATCCAGAATAATGAAGCAACGTTAACCTGCTAGTTTTTTGTTGGTCAACCAGTGCAATTTTTTGTCTATTATGGGAACAAGAGTAGAGCTTCTAATCCTTTGAGTTATCTCCTGCCTTAAGAAATGGTCAAATGCTTCATTGACATTAATTATTGAAGAAATATTAGTTACAAAGGCACATCGTACATCAGATAGATTATAGTGCACCATAACACAATCATACTACTTCCTCGGCTAGTTTGGTACATGCAATTAAATATCGGTCTGGCCACGTAATATTGTATATCAGCTAACCCAAAATTCAATAAATATTAGTCGATATTTATCGAATGTTTGGTTAGCTGATATACAAACTTGTTGATATATGATGGTTTTAAAATTTTACATATTTATCGGTGATATATCGGTTATCAATCGATATTTACCAATATTTATTAAAAAAATCATGTCGCGAAACCTGCAACATATAAAATATATCTGTAATTCTTCGATACTGCGACACCGTAGCTGTAACCGTAACCACTAAAGCCATCACAATTTTATTATTTGATTTGGTATAATATAATATAAAAAAATGACATCATATTTTATATTTCTTATATAATTAATTTGATCTAAAATATTTTCCCCCTATGAAATAGTTATGTTAGGTCTTTGTTTGAACTTTGACAAATAGTTCTTTGAAAATATTTTATCATTTTTAACTAGACTATTTAACATTTGTGAAATTCAAGAGTACAGGCTGGATATATCCCAATTCATCAAACATAGAATCTATTATTTACCTTTTTCTTCTATGACAGGCATAGTCGGGAGAAGTCTTTTGCGACTAGACTTAAAAACCCTGAACCATTAAAGCACTTAGGTAACTTTATTATTTTCATCTACATCAATATTTTATTTCAAATGATGCAACACATCACTTTTTGTAAAAATTTAGAATTATCCTTACCTATTATCACAATTTATTTACTATAAATTGGTTATAGGTATATATACACACACACACACACACACACATAAAAACATCAATATCACTTTACTTCACCTTCATTTCAGGGCTTAAGTTACCAAACAGATCTTATATAGAAACCAACCTTGCTTTTACTTATCAATCTCCCTTATAGGTTACACACACATAACAAAGGTGTCTTTAAGGGACTCACCACACTCATGCTCACTACACGAGCAATGAAATGATTGGTACTAATCATATCATACATCAAGCATCTCACAGATATAAAATAAAATCTAATTACTAAGCAATCCACTGCAATTGCTTTGGATTTGAGTACATCAAAAGCATTGAGCTTGTTCTCCTTAGATATTTCTTTTGTTGTGATAAGCATAGCATATGCACAAAACAAAAGAATAACCAATGAAGCATCATATAACAATGTTTGAGTTCACTAAAGACGCCACATTTCTTTAGTAATATTAGTAGAATACCACAAGGCACAATCAACACTTAAAATAAACTTTGAGTCTAGCACTAGCTCTAGCACACCGATACTACTACCTGTTGTATACAAAGCATAACCAAATCTACCTAAAGTAACATCCGCATACTTAACTTACTGCTCAGATTCCTCCTCACTACAATAATCTATACCAGCTAGATCAACAACAACCTCCACCTTGTCTAAAGCACCTAATAAACTTATAGAAGGTAATAGATCTAGATGTAGCCCGATCACAAAATAAGGACCTTCATAGTTATGCCAATGTCACTATCATCTCCCAGTTGCATAAAACTAATAATAGCAACATCTGAGTCAAAAACTCTCAATGTCGCCTCAACTACACCTTTAATAGTTGTTCCAATAAGCTCATATTGTAATACCCCACTTTTGTGTAATGGATGGTTAAGAATTTTGGCAAATTTTATACCTTTGATTTTAATTTAATATTATGATTTGATTTGGGATATAATTTGATTTGAAATCATGTTGGAAAATAATGCTTGTTGAGTTTAATAGGCAAACCCATCAATTGGTTCCCTAAACTGATCCGCTGATTTTTTATTTTAGCTAAGTTGGGTTCCTCGACCAAACTAATCTATTAGTTAGGGTTGATCGACCGGTGGATGAACAATCGATCGGTAAACCCAAACTAATTGACTAGTTTGTTGAGCTGGTTATATTTTTTAATTAGGATTTTTCTGAAAAGTTTCTTACACTAAAATGGAACTTTACTGACTCATACCAACCATACCTAGAAAATTCCTTACCATTTTCATAATGTGTTTAACCCAAAATATTGCCTCAATTTGTTCTAGAGGTCAATTGAGATAAATGAGGGAGAAAGATGACCTTAGCTATTATTTTCTTCTTCCTTTCTTTTCTACTCAATTTTGAGATCAATTGCTTCAACCTCATGCATGCTTCTAAGCAGATGGAAGATTCCTTCCATGATGACCTCCAATTTCTTCATTTATGTATGCTAATTCTAGTCTAATTTACCTGAGTTCCCTAGAGTCACCAATTGAGCTTAGGAGACTAGTTCAGCAAATCCTGGATAAATCCATCCATTATGATTGAATTCAAATAGTTAATAGTAGGATTTTGAGTTGCCTTCCAAACCCTTTGTGTTTCCCTTTGATTGTTTAGCTATAAATAGTCCCACTCATCCTTACAATTCAGTTTCTTTCAGCCAGAAAACTTCCCTAAGTTCCTCATTCCCCTCTCTCCTTTCCACACTTCTAGAACTTACCAATTTATTTTGCACATTCTTCTGATCCTATCTCTAGCTCTCTCTTATTTGAATTGTTAAGCAATGTAGGATTAAATTTTGTCAAAATATTGAGTGGTCCAATTGAGCATTTCTCAATTTTTATCTCAATGATATGTCCTTATTTCTTTTTGTTTCTATATTATAATTTGATGATGTTTTGGTATAATATCCGAGTTAAGATTTTGGTTTATAAGGTTTTAAGAGTGGAAGTTTTCACTTATTTGGAAATTCTATTTTTAAAGGGATTTAGCCTATATTAAGTAAGTGATCTTTCTCTTAAAATTTTAGCTTGTGTTCTTTCATGAAAGGTATTGTCTTTAGTTGGTTCATACATGTTGGTATAAAAAATTGTAGGTGTAGTCAAGAATTGCATGCTTAAATGACATAAGTTATGGTGATGATGTTATAATAGTCTATAATGATGTTATGTTAGAAATACATGATAATCTGGTTAGAAATATGTAATATGATGTTGATACATATTCTAATATAGTTAGAAATGTTTTTTATGTGAGAATCTTCATGAAAATTTTGAATTGGTGCTATGTTAAGGCAAACTGATCAACTAATTAGGTCAAACTGATTGAATGGTTCCTAGAAAATTTAATTGACTAACCCAATCCATCACCTAGTATGCTTGAAGAGACCTTAGCCTTGCTATCTGCTTAAACCCACCAACTAGTTCCTAGAATAGTCGATTGGTTGATCCATCCCATTGATTGGTATGCCTGAAGAGACCTTAGCCTCGCTCTCCACTTAAACCCATCAACTAGTTTGGCAAAATTGATCCAATTATCTATGAATAGTTGACTGATTTGCCTAAATCAATTGACCAATTTGAAGGAAGCATTACCTAGTTGAGTCAAATTTCTTGACCACTCGACTCAAACTAATTGACTGGTTGAGCCAAACTGATCGACTGGTTTGACTGGTTTGCATGATTAATTTCTTTATCTTTCAATTATGCATGGGGTTATGTTTTGGATGATACCATGATTATTAACGAGATAAAATATAAATTTTTGCATGATCTATTAGCATAATTAATGGGTTAAAATGGATCATATCTTATGGCATATATTATAAGTATTGTAAAGGATAAAGGTGTACTTCACTTATGATAAGTGATAATATAGAGATAGGAGTAACGGGAATCATTAAGGGTATGAATTAAAGCATATGATGGATATAACTAAATTTGGCTTAGGACAATCGGATACCTACATGTTTGGAAAAACGGAAATAAAACACTTAATATGGGTTAATATGGAAACTTACCTTGTTTGCTTGTATGGGCCTTTTATAATCACTTATCCTTATAAATAAATTAGCAATCACTTAAAGTAAAAGAAAGTTGAATTGAGTATGGGTTTGGGTTTCCCGATCCTCAATTAACTACCGAGGGTTAGTCTACCTTCGAGTATTTTTAGTGCATTTAGGCTTTGCCTTCGGGTGGGATCCTGAGAGGTCCTAGTGCCTTACCTATTCTAGACACTAATAATGTACTAGGGGGTATCAATACTAAAGTGTCTTGTTACCTAGGTTGTTGGCTTTAGCCTGGACTTATGTCCATTGTGGTGATTAGCTTTGTCCTGGACTTTATGTTCTTTTTGGATAGGCTTCCATGGTATAGGATACCATGGATGGTGCACATTGATCTCTCAATGATAATAAAATATGTTTGGTAATTACTAGTTAATAATTATGAATGATAATCAAATGAATGGTTGATAACTGGCTATGCAATAGAAGTAACAAAATGGTTAATCAAATAGTTAAAGTTGGCTCATGCACTTGATTAACTTGTTATGGAATGGAACCTTTATTGTGGTTATTGGCCTATATCTTACATGGATAAATGGATAGCATATCTTAATAAAACTAGATAAATGGAATTAACCCTACAGGTTGTTGGGTTAATCCATGTTGTTGCTCATGCAAGTTGTTATGTGAGAGTGCTATGGTATCCTAAGCATGATGTTTATATTGTGATGATGTTGAATATGATGGCATGTGGTATGCATTCTTACTTACATGCATGAAGTCCTTCCATGATGCATGTCGTACATTATGCTCATGATTGATAATTAGCATGCTTATGTACATTGAGGGGGAAACTTAGCTTACTCCATACATAGCATAGTGATGTGCTCATTTACTTAGTCGCCTATTCATTCCCAGTAGCATAGGATCATGTGTAGGATTTTGGGAATGGTTAGTAAAAGGCCTACCTCAGTTAGGTCAGGGCTTGTAAGTGAGGACAACTGGAAGGTTTTGATGGGGTCTATGGAGGACCATGGTATTTGTTTTGGGCCTCATGCCCCAACCATGTTTTGTAATTTTGTACCTTTAGTATGTATTTAGCAACAAATTGGTTGGAACCCATTAGGGTCACTTGTTGTGAACATTTTGGGATTATTTCAACTAAATTGTTATTTGCACACTCAATTATTTTAGTTTTTTGTTAGTTTTTCCTTTTATCTGATATGGGTAGGTGGTGGATATTTAACCTATGTTAGGCACAACAATAACACCTTATTTTTCTAAGTTTTTTATGCTTTTGTAGCATGCTTTAATGAAAATTTTCTATAGTTAAAAATGGTAGTTTTACACAAATAATGTCCTGACCCACTTGCCAACAATTGCTACCACAACTTCTTTAGCAACCTTCAATGTGTCATGCTCAAGGACACACTTATAACCTTTTCTTTCCAAGGAACACAACAAAATTAAGATCTTTGTCATGTCATGAATAGGACGAACACCGGACAGTGTCTTGACCACACCATCATGTGTCATCACCTTCATAGTCCCAATCCTAGAAATTCTACATGAAGTATTATTTTTAAAGATAACAACTCCACCTCAAAGAATGTTATATGTTTGGAACCAACTTTTATTAGGACAAATATTGTAGGAGGACCTAGAATTTAGAATACACCTATTGGTTAATATGGTATGTCTATCTGTGGCAGTGACACCTTATATTAGGTATGGTAATAATACCTTATTTTTCTAAGCTTTTTATGCTTCCACATCATGCTTCAATGAAAATTTTCTATAGTTAAAAATGGTGGTGTTACATAAATAATTTCCTGGCCCACTTGCCAACTATCGCTACCACAACTTCTTTAGCAACCTTTAATGTGTCATGCTTAGTGACATATTTATAACCTTTGATGTCCAAAGAACACAAAAAAAATTAAGATCTTTGTCATGTCAGGAATATGAAGAATACCAAATAGTGTGTTGACCACACCATCATGCATCATCACCTTCATAGTCCCAATTCTAGAAACTCTACGTGAAGCACTATTTTTTTGAGATAACAACTCTGCCTCAAACAATGTCATATGTTTGGAAACAACTTCTATTAGGAAAAAAATTGTAGGAGTACCTAGAATTTAGAATACGCCTATTGGTTAATAGGTTATGTCCATCCGTGGCAGTCAATACATCGCCATCACCATCTTCATCATCTATGGTAGCATCACCCTCATAAGATACACCATCAGCGGTATGTATCGATTAACTATTGGGACAATATCTCCTAATAAGGCCTTTCGTGTGATAACCATGACATGTCACATTATTCCACTAACTTTTTGACTTAGATTTAGACTGCTTCTTATCACCAAGCCCCCAATCATGTGTCTTCCCTAGATACCAACCCTTACTATGTGACTCCCTAGAATTACCGTTGTCAGTCAACTAAATATCAATCAATTCCTATTTTAATAGGGTAGATTTCATATCCTCAAGGACTAAGTCATCCTTCCCATATAGAACATTGATTTAGGAGCATCTCAATCTCACTCATCTAATATTGAAGAACAAGAGTTAGCATATATAGAGATGGTGCCAATTATTCTTGAAGATCCTAATACTTTTGACCTTTTGTTCAGTAACTCTTACGGGTATTATGTATGCTTGCAAGATAAAAATATCAAGGATATCTAGTGTACAAGATAAGGGAATTATAAGGATTACAAAGTTTCATGGAAGACAAGGATATAAGACATAAATCTTGATTACATATGATTATTCAATGTATTACATACTTAAGGTTTTATGTAGCTTTTTTATTTTTATTAAATACTTTTTAATGTTTGTATTTTATTATTATAGTCATTATGTATGTGATATACATGTACTCTACTTGGTCTTTGTTAATTAGGCCATATAGATGAGCTTGGTTAATAAAGAGTATGCTAGGACTGCATGTGTGCATATATATATAAGGTGCGTGTACATTCATAATGGATGATAATCAATTGAATAATAATGGAAAATTGAGAGATAATTTCAAGCCTCTTTTCTCTTCCTCATCAAGTGAGAGTTTTCTTAAGAAGTTGAAGTTTGTTTTCTAGAGAAAACTAAGTGATTTATTTATTCAATTGATCTAATCTTGGATTATATCAATATCAAAGTGCAATGAAACCTTCATATGAAATCGATAATTCCAACATCTTGGAACCATATTTTTTTTACCCAAATCATAATATAAAAAGGTCCTACATTGTGGAAGATCAATCATTCCTTGTCGTTTGCATCAAATTTGGTATCAAATCTATTCTTGGATGTGACATCATGTGGGAGAACAAACTTCATCATCAAGTTTGGCATCAACTATATATCACCATTGGTTCTTTTGTAAGGATTCTTGATCTTTCTTGATTGTTTTCTTTGAATGTTGATTGATTTTCTTTGAATCTTAAATAAATTTGAATGTTTTCAAGTAGGAAGTGCATGGTGTACATGACATAAACTAGGAATCTTGAAACGAATCTTGAGTAAGTGCAGGTAAAATAATTGATAACAAAAAACTAGTTGCATGATATTTCTTTCAAAGGAAAAAGGAATAAAATCTTGTGTATATGAAATGTATTTTATTAGGATTGATAGTATTCATTCTGCATGAATTATTATGTATTTAGGATAGTATTTGTGCTGAATGATCATGTGTGGTGATCAATACATATGTTGAAATCAACTATGTATATGTTTCTTTTGTAACACCACTTAGTTGATTTAGGAGTGTGTCGAGTGTTTGTGTGATTTTATCAACTTTTGATTCATCTGTATTTAATGGTTTAGTTAATTATATTTGTGTAATAATGAATTAGGACAAGTGTATATTAGTACATTACTTTTACTTTGATAATATTACACAAAGAAACATATAAACATGCATGATAGCTGCTAGTGTTTTGTGTTGAATGAATGAAAACCTTGCTGACATCTATATCAAGAACTTAGCAATAAAGTGTAAATTGTGTTAATTCATTTGTGTGAATGGTATAAGTGATTGATTTTTGTATGTTTGATTCATTAGAATCAAATATTCTTACAAGAACTGACCAAAGATTGAAGGGTGATACTTGTTAATTTAGATTTCCTAACCAAAATCCTAAGTATTTATGACTTGTGATTAAGTGTGCTAGTGATTCAAAATAATGGAAGGGGAACCAAAATTTCAAGCCATGTTTGAGGTAATCCAAAAGCTCTCAACTAGTCTATATGCAACCAACACTCAACTTAGGTAAATTCCTGCAATGCAAACATAATTACAAAGAGTGGAATCTTTATTTACCGAGTAAGAGTCAGTCTAAATTATTCAAGAACAATGGGATATCTATGAAGATTGAATGAGAAATGTAGGAAAACCAACTAATATAGAAAGATAAAGATACCTAAACTCATGTGTAGACCTTGATGCAGATTCACATGGGAGTGCAAGAAACTAAAAGTTCTATGACCATCAACCCATCATCAAAGAGAAGATAAATGTATTAAGCTTGATCTTGTTGATTTTTATAGTAAACTTGATGTTGATTTATTTCTTGAGTAATTACATGAGGTAGATGCTATATTTGATTTCAAATATTATCATGGTGAAAAATATGAACACTTGTTATGCTTAAGTTTAAAAAGTTTGCTAGGATATGGTATGATAATTTGAAAAGGATTAGGGAAAGAGAAGGAAAATCAAAAATCAAATCTTGGGATAAACTTAAGAAGAACTTAAGGAATAATTTTTTACATAAGGAGTATAAAAAAGATTATTATATTAGATTGAATACTATTAGATAAGGACTTTTAAGTGTTGAGGAATATGTTAGGGAGCTTGAAAGATTAACATGATGACTTGAGATGAAGTTAAAAAACTTCTATATGATTCTCTTGATGATATGATTAATCCATCATTGATATTTGAAAAGCAAATAAATTCATATGCATTGGAAAGAGTACTTCAAGTCCAATATAGTGAGTAACAAAACCATTGAGAAAGGATATTCAAAATTAAAGGGAGAGTGGAGGATACGATTTATCAAGTTATTATTGATAGTGGGTCTTATACAAATGTGGCTAATGAGAGGATGGTGAAGGATTTAGGATTAAATATAAAGCCACACCCAAATCCTTATTCTCTTTAATAGTTAAACAAGAACAAATGAGTTAAGGTAACCAATTTCAAATTTGTAATTATAATGCTGATGTGCTATGTGATGTTTTATCTATGGATTCATGTGGAATCTTATTAGATATACTATGGCAATATGATATAAGTTCTATTCATAATGGTATTATTAATGAATATCTAGTTAAAAAGGATAAGAAAAGGCATAAACTTAAACCTTCTAGGTGTGATAATGAGAACATAGTCGAGAATAAAAAGAGTTTATTTTTGCATGTGAAGGCTATGATAGAATCCATTAAAGAGGAATGTCGTTATTATGCTATGATTATTAAAGAATCACTACAAGGGGAGAAAAAAAATAATCCTCAATTAAATGATCTTATTCAGGAGTATCATGATGTGTTTGAATTACCACCTAAAAGAGGAGTATAACATAAGATAGACATAATGCCTGATGTATCTTTACCTAATCGACCTACTTATCAATGTAATTCAGAAGAGGCTAAGGAATAAGAAAGACAAGTACAAGAATTCATAGAAAAATAATATGCAAGAGAAAGAATGAGTCTATGTTGTGTCCTGCATTACTTGTTCCTATAAAAGATGATACATGTTGTATGTGTATTAACTCTAGAGTTGTAAACAATATAGCTATAAAATATCAATTTATATGCTAAAATTAGATGACTTGTTATATGAATTATTTAAATAGAAAGTATTGTCTAAAATTGATCTAGTTAGCAGATAACATCTAATGATAATAAGAGAAGGGGATGAATGGAAGACCTCATTTAAAATAAAATATAGTTTTTTTTAATGGACTGTGATGCCTTTTGGTTTATGTAATGCACCTAGTTTGTTTATGAGACTAACGAATGAAGTTCTTTGACCTTTTATTAGAAGTTTAATTATGGTATATACTTACGTATAGTAAAAATGAGAATGATCATTTTGTTCATTTGAGGAGGTTATTTGATAAGCTAAGGGAAGCTAAATTATATGCGAAAATAGAAATATGTGATTTTATACTTTTAAGTATTGTTTTCTTTAGATATTTTGTAAGTAGTGAAGGTATTAAAATGGATCCCACAAATATTTAAGCTATTTAAAATTGGACAATACCCAAAGATATTCATGAGGTGAGAATTTTTCATGGTGAGTAAGTTTTATAGAAGATTCTAAACTATTGTCGTGCCAATAACATAGCTCATGAAGAAAGGTGCATTCAAATGGAGTGAGGATACAACTGAAGTCTTTAAGACTTTAAAAGACAAGATATGTGATGTACGAGTATTATCTTTACATAACTTTGATAAATTGTTTGATGTTACATGTGATGCTAGTGGAGTAGACATAAAAGGTGTACTTTCACAAGAAAAATGGGCCATTACATTCTTTAGTGAAAAAATTAAATGGGACAAATTTAATTATTCAACATATGATAAAGAATTCTATGCCATCATAAGAAGTTTTGAAACATGGAGATATTATTTAAGGTCTAAGCTATTTGTTTTGCATTCAGACCATGAAATTTTAAAATATTTGTATGGGAAAAGAAGATTAGTCATAGACATGAAAAATGGGTTGGTTTCTTATAATCCTTAATTTTTTTTTCTATCAAACATTTCAATTGTAAGGAAAATGTCACAGTAGATTCCTTATTTAGGAGATCTATGATACTTGTCATGTTGGACGCTAAATTATTAGGTTTTAAAATGTTGAAATAATTATATGCAAAAGATGAAGAAGAGCTAATAATGGCATAAAAAGAGCTAATATTTTTGAATTTTATAATGCATGTAAAAGGAACAAAGTTATACTTTTCATGACTTTCTTTTCAAACATAATAAGTTGTGTATACCTTATTCTGGTGTACTTGATTTACTTGTTAAGGAAGTACATGGAAGGCGTCTAGTTGGTCATTTTGGTGTTTATACAACTATGGAAATATTATTAAAAAAAATTCTACTTGCATGAATGATAAATTTAGTATAAGCTATTATTGGGAGATGTGTGATTTGTCAAAATAGTAAAAGTTTATTCTATAAAGGTTTGTATACTCCTTTACTAGTTCCTAGCCAACTGTGGGAGAGTGTCAGTATGGACTTTATCTTAGGTTTACCAAGGACATAAAGGGAAAATAGTTCTATTCTAGTGGTAGTAGATAGGTTTTCTAAAATGACACATTTCATATCTCATAATAAAATGGATAATGTAAATTATGTAGCAGATTTATATTTCAAAAATATAGTAAGGTTACATGAAGTTTCTAAAAATATAGTGTTAAATAGATATGAAAAAATTTTGAGCTACTTTTAGAAGATACTTTGGCATATTTTAGGTACTAAGTTTTTGTTTAGTACATCTCACTATCCAAAAAAGAGTGGTCAAATAGAAGTGATACAATAACTTTAGGAACTTTACTATAAGGATTATTTAAGAAAAGTACTAAAGATTGGGAGATAAAACATGCTCATGCTAAATTTGCTTATAATAGGAGTCCTTATAGTTCAACTCATTAGAGTCTCTTTAAATTTGTCTATGGGGTTAATCTTTATTAATCTATTGATATGGTATAATTAAGAAAAGGTGATATTAAATATTATGATGCTAAAGAAAGAATTGAATTCTTTAAAAAACTTTATGAACAAATTAAAACCACATTGAGAAATATAATGCCAAATATCACATTAAAGCAAGCAATAAAAAATTGAACAAGTATTTTCACCAAGAGATTTGTTGGTTAAATTTGAGAGAAGAAAATTTTCTTAACTTAAGAAAAAAAAACTTATGCCAAGAGGTGATGGACCATTTAAAATCTTAATAAAATTTAGAAATAATGCTTATGAATTAGAATTACCTGAATACTATGGAGGAGTTTCTAGTATTTTCAATGTTGGCAATTTGTTTCCTGACTTTAGCCATGCTAATTTGAGGACAAATTCTTCTTTATAAGGGTAGAATAGTGTAATAGAATTTCAATTTCACTCTTCTAATATTGAAGAAAAATAGTTAGAATACTTAGAGATGGTGCTAATTATTCTTAAAGATCCTAATACTTCTAATATTTTGTTAAGTAACTCTTGTAGGTAATATATATGTTTGCAAGATCAATCCATCAAAGACATCTAGTGTAAAAGACAATAGAATTATAAGGATTACAAAGTTGCGTGGTAGATAATGCTACAAGACCCAAAGCTTGGTTATATATGATTATTTAATGTATTATATACTTTCGGTTTGGTTATAATACCCTATACTTTTGTAAATGGTTGAATGAGAATGATGCCAAATGTTGGGCCTTGATTTTTTATTTAATGTCATGATTTTGTTTTGGATAACGTTTGATTTGAAATTATATTGAAAAATGGAGTTTATTGAGTTTTTAGCAAACTAATCAACTAGTTTGCCATTTTAGCAAATTTGGTTTTCTCAATTAAATTGATTAACTAGTTGGGGGAAACCAATTGATTGGTTGTAGGATAATGAACTAGTAGACCCAAAACTATCAACTAGTTTTTCGATCTTGATTTTTATGAAAAATCCCTCACATAGAAATGGAACATTACCAACTTATGTCAATTTATTCCTAAGAGGTTCCTAACTAATTTTATTATGCATTTAACCTAAAATATTACTTCAAATTAATTTAGAGGTTGATTACGCCAATTCAGGGGGAGATATAACCTCAGCATTATCTTCTTCCTCCTCTCTCCTCTACACAGTTCTGAGATCAATACTTCAATCTCGGGCATGATTCTGAGCAATTGGAAGGTTCCTTTCACACTGACCTTCCATTACTTTATTTGTGAATGTTAATTATGGTCTAATTAATCTACATTCTCCAGAATCCATTTAAGACCTAGATAATAGGTCAAAAATCCTAGGTAATATCCATCCATTTTACACTAATTTAAATGATCAATTATAGGATTTCAAGTGAGTTCTTAAACTCTCATTATTTTCCTTTTTTTGGTTATCTATAAATAACCCCAATTATCTCTTAAATGCACCTTTCTTTTAGCCACAAATTTTCTAAATCTTATATTAACTTCCTTCTTTCTACACTTTGAGTATTACCAATCAACCTTGTTACACTCTTCTATTCGTGTCTCTAGCTCTTTCTTATTTCAATTGTTATGTAAGGAAGAGTTAGATTCTGGGAAAAAAGTGGAGCAATCCAATTGAGCTTCTTCTCTATTTTACCTTAAGTGGTATGTTCTCATTTCTTTCTATTTTTAAGTTTTAAAATTTAATAAGGTTTTAGTGTAATGTTTGATTTTAAGATTGTGGTTTTAAAGTTTTCAAAGTTGAGATTTCCCACAGTTGAAATTTCTAGTTTTAAAGGAATTTTGCCTATACCAAGCAAGTGATTCTTGCTTCTAAAATGTTTAACAATTATTCGTGCATGTTACGTGTTACCTTTAGTTTAGTTTTGCATGTTGGCATGAATGAATATATTTTATATAAGTGATTTGAATTATTTAATGGCATGATTTGAGTAGACAGTAAGATTTTTGGTAGAAATTGGGTATAATGGTCCCATGTTGAGAAATGCATATTAATCAAGTTAAAAATATGTTGGATTAGGTTGATAAATGCTTTAATGTGGTTAATGATGATTTATATGTAAGAATCTACATAAAATTTAATGGTTTGATGCCATGTTAGGGAAAATCAATCAACTAGTTAGGTCAAACCAATCGACTAGCTCCTAGAATAGTATATTAGTTGACCCTACCCATCAACTTGTAAGCCTATCAAGAACTTGGTCTTGCTCTCTACTTAAACTCATCAACTTGTTTAGTAGAACCGATTGACTGGTCTATGAATAGTCAACGTTTTTACCCAAACTGATTAGTTGGTTTGAATAAAGCATGGTCTGGTTAAGTCAAACTAATTGATTGGTTGACCCAAACCGATATATTGTTAGTGAAACTGATCAACTTGTTAGGCTATATCAGTAGACTAGTTTGCATGGTTTGTTTCTTTTTGGTTTGGTTACACTTTGAGGTTATGTTTGGGACTATACCATCATTATTAATGGGACAAAATATATATTTTATCATATATTATTGGCCTAATAAAAGGATTAAAATGAATCATAGATTATGGTATACCATATGAGTAATGTAAAGGCTAATTGGATATTTCACTTATAATAAGTGATGATATTGAGAAAAGAGTAATGAGAATTAGTATGGGCTTGAATTGAAATAATATGGAGGACATTAATACTATAGGCCAAGGACAAATAAAAACCCACATGGTTAGAAAAATGGGAAGAAAAGGGTTAATATGGATTAACATGGGAAATTGCATTATTTTCTTTGTATTGGCCTTCTATGATCACTCATTTTTATGCATAATATATTAATCACTTAGAGCAAAAGATAATTGAATTGAGTATGGGATTGGATTATTTGATCCTCAATTAGCTACAAGGGGTTAGTCTTCCTTCAAGAGTTTTTAGTGCCTTCGGGTGGGATTTTAGGTTACATACTCTAGACACTGATGATGTACTAGGGGTATTAATACTAAAGGGGTCTAGTTACCTAGGTGGTTAGCTTTGACTAAGAGTTATTCCCATATTGGTCAGCTTCAGCTTTGACTTATGTCCATTCTGGTGATTAACTTTAGCTTAGACTTATGTTTACTTGGTGATTGGCTTCAACTTGAATTTTTATGTCCCTTATTTGGATAGGCTTCCATGGTATGTGAGACCATAGGGTGGTGTACAATCCATCTTGCAAAGATAATAAAATATGGATAGTAAATATTGGTTGATAAATTATGAATGATGACTAAGAGAATGATTAATACTTGGTTAAGAATGGAAGTAATGATATGATTGATTAAAAAGGACTAAAATCTAGTTTATACACTTGGCTAATGGTTGAAATGACTACTGGATTATGGAATGGAATATTAATTGAAATGATTGACATGTTGCATATATGGATAATTAAAAGGTATAATATAAAGAATTAGATAATTAGAAATAAACCCTAAAAGTTGTTAAGACTCTTGCTATTGCATGTATAAGTGCCTATGTGAGAAGGATGTGAAACTAAACATGATGTATTATGCTTTGTTGGAATTAAGCATAATAGCATGTAGTTATGCACCTTTAACTTATGTATAGCTTTGTCGTTATGCATGTTGTATCTCGCATCCATGTACAATTGATTTGTATACTTGTGTTACATTGAGGGAGTTACTTGGCTTATTTAATACGTAGCACACTAATGTGCCCATTTTCTCAGTCACTAGCTCATTCCAATGAGAAAAGGGACATGTGTAGGTCTTTGGAGGTGGCTAGTAGAAGGCCTAACTCATTTGGGTGAGAGCTTGAGAGTAAGGACATTCAGAAGGTTTCAGTGGGGTCCATGGCTAACCAAGGTTTTAAATTGGGTGTCATACCCTAATTCATTTTATTATAACCCCATACTTTATCTACATACATTTGTAATGATTTGGTTTGAGACTATTAGGGTCCTCTAATGTAAACACTCTAGAAGTTGTTTATTAAATTATTATTTAAAGCACTATATGGTTTGAAGTGTTTTGATTTACTTTACCTTTATAACTAATATGAGGTATGCGGTGGGTGTCTATCTTATGTCAGGTACAACAGTAACACCTTATTCTTCCTAGGTGTTTTTTTTCTTTCGCAAACATTTTAATGAAAATTGTTGGCAGTAAAAAAAATGGCGTGTTACATTTGTTTAGCTTTTTTTTAATTATATACTCTGTAATGTTTATAATTTATCATTACAGTCATTATTTATGTATAAAGGCATGCACTCTAGTTGATCTTTGTTAATTAGTTATTATATATGTTACTTAGATGGGTTTGGTTAGTACTGAGTAAGCTAGGCCTGCATGTGTGTGCATGTATGTGTGTGTGTGTATAAGGTGCTTTTACATTCATAATTGATGACAATCAATTGAATATTAATCAACAATACTTTCAAGTCTCTTTTCTCTTCTTCATCAAGTGAGAGATTTCTTGAGAAGTTAAAGATTGTTCTTGATGCAGAGAATCTCTAGAAAACTTCCAATCTTCTTCTTTTAATGACAGGGATAAAGAAGAACTAGCATATTTAGAGATAAAACCAATTGTGCTTGAAAATTCTTATGCTTCTAATATTTTGTTAAGTAACTCTTGCAGGTGTTATACATGTTTGTAGGAAATTCATGAAGTTCATGATGGTTGAAGATATTTGATGTACAAGTCAATGACAATGGATAACAAGTATTAAAAAGTGCAAAGAAGAACAAGGCTATAGGACCACAAAGTTTAATCACATATGATTATATCTATGTATTACATTATTAAGTTGTGTAACTTTGTCATTTTTATTCTATTATTTGTAATAATTGTAAATTGTCATTATAACCTTAAATATATGTCATGTGTCATGTATTAAGAGGGTTTTTTCATTAATATGGCCGATTCGTGGGCTTATTAATGAAAAGGCCTGCATGGTTGCATACATATATATACTTTGTGCTCAAAAGGAATTTCAACACATTCTAAATTGATATGAAAATTTCATTCATGACTTAGAGAGAGGGCTACAAGAGAGGTGTAATCTTCTTCTTTTTCTCTTCTCCTTCTTCAATTCAGAGCATTGAGGAGTAGTAAGAGTTTTCCATTGAGAAATAAAAGATTTCTCATTAGAAAGAGTTAGATCTTGGTGTAGATATAATTCACCCTATCAAATGTTTGAGACAACATAGAAATTCAAGAGGTGATTTGAGTTTAGATGATGGTTTGTAACTTGTGATCCTTCATAAATGATCTTAGATGTTTGTAGAAGATAATATTCCACATCAAAAGTGGTACCAAAGCACCTTTGAATTCGACATTGCAAGGGGTATAAAAATGTTCCATAGTTTGACAACCTTAATCACTATCTTTGGAGTTCAAGTATGGTTCTTGATTCATCTTAATAGATTATTTTAAATCTTGATGATTTCTTGTGAGAATTTGTATGTTGCACTTATATCAAGTAGAATCTTTCATGATTCTTGAGCATGGATGCATGTTCAGTTTGACATTGAATGTGAGATTTTATGTTGAATTTGTATATGGAATTTTATGCATGTGATATGCCTAAATTTTAAACGTGTGGGTTTAATTTCTTTTGTATAGAAAGGTGCATGCTTAAGAATTGGGTCATGAGTGGTGATCTTATATTGTAGTAGAGTTCTCTAAGTGTACACAATATAAAACATTATTTGCATTTTGAGTTATTAGTCAAGTGTGTGCAAGTGTGCTTTTTTTTTATTGCAAGTGTATTCTACTATGGTGTGATATTATCAAGTAGGATTGTTGCAGTTTGAGGCATTACTTGTATCTGCATGAAATTTAACTTGAACCATTCGAATGTATGTGTAAGTATTTCAAGTTTTTTGAGTATGGTTTTCAAGGAAAAAATTGCATAATTCTATAATAAGAATTTAGCAAGGTTATTTTTAATGTGCGTATTTTTTATGTTGTTATTTTTAGTGTATTTGATTATTGTGCTTTTGATTCATTGAACTTAAAATAAGATCTTGGATTTTTATAGGAGATTATTGAAGATAATCTTCCACATCAGTTCTCCAGAGAAAACTAAGTGATTTCTCTAATGAATTGATTTGATCTTGGATTAGGTTATTATGAAACTATCAATATGTAATGAAATTTTCATATGAAATTGATAATTCAAACATCTTGGCACTAGATTGTTCTACCCAAATTACAAGATAAAATATCTTGTATTATAGAAAATTAATCATTTATTATCTTCCACATCAAATAGTCTCACAAAAATGCTTAAAACTAGTAGCTAAGGAACATAATAGTATAATGACCAAATCTTCATCATCTAATTTGACTTCTATATTATGCAAATCCATCACAACAAAATCAAATTCATCAAGATGAGATTTTGAGGATTGACCTTCACCTAATTTCATGTCATGAAGCTGAATCTTCAATAGTAGCTAATTTTCTATTGACTTTATCATGTACAATAACTAAGGCTTCAACCATAGGGCAACTGCGTGTGAGTTCCTTGCCACTTTTATTAATACCTTGTTCGACATGTACCATTGCATGGTAGAGAGGGCTTTAGATTTAATTTTTCAAATATCTCATTTGTCATCGAATATGGGTCATTTGAATGATCAAATAACATATTTTCCTACCCTTTATGAATTAGAATCACCCGCATCTTTAATTTCCATAATCTAAAATTGATGGATCAATTCAATTTCTTAATATTGAATCATATATCCATCCTAATTACCAAATCTCTTCAACAACCACAGCTCTGATTCCAAATTGTACAAAAAGGTAATTCATCAAATGTGAATTCCTAGGATTAGATCTAAAAAGCAATCATAAAATTACAAGATCTAATTGAGATAACAATTAGAACACAGTAAAAATTGGGAAAACACCAATGATGTTTTTTGCATACAAAACCAATGATTACAAGAATAATCAAAAAATCCTCATAATATCACTCAGTACACGATTCTCTCAAAATCCAAGAGAGTACAAGAGGAGAGGGTTTGAATAATGTTCGACAACATTTCGCTACACACTAGGGTTTCATACACATCAGTTTATAGAAGTATGTAACTGACACAATCTAACCATAGAAAACAAGAAAAATATGGTCTAAGTTTAGAAAAATGGGGCCCATATGTTTTTTTTCATAACTATTCTCTTTTACAAAAATAACGCAAGATTAACTATGCTAAGAAAACACTAGCCATGTTAACAAACACAGGGCCTCATGTTTTTTATTTTTATTTTATTTTACCTAATGTCCTTTTTACTCCATACATCTCATAACACCTAGATGCATTAATTAATGCTAGAATACACATAAATATACAAGTTATGATCCTACACTAGGACTAAGGTATAAAATTTTGAGAAGAAGGAATCATGAGCATACTACATAAGCATTAACTTTAAGAGGTTGTTGAGGTAATGAAAAATGTATTTTTAGCCTTTTAATCATCCTACATTGTTGGGGTAAGAGGTTTTAAATGTCATATTTTTTTCCCAGCTCCTAGATTGAGCTCGTAATGTTTTCTTATATTGTTCTTATAAGTTAAGAGCTGGACTAAGATATAAGCACCCGTAGTCGCTGGCCCATCTTAGGCCTTATTTGTATCAACCATGGTCGCAATCTGACATGACAAACTATTTTAGCCATTGCAATGAAGAACCTTAACAAATTTATAAGCTTATTTTATTCTTGATTTTTTGATACTTATTTTCATATTCATCTGCATATACTCATGATTAAATTTTACAAAGGCCACCAAGGTAATCAAAGGGAAATAGGAGTTCCAATGGAGGGTGTGAATTGGGGTGGCACAGAAACCAACGGATGAGACCAAACATCCTCGTGTGCCTGTAGTGTAAGAATGGAAAATTGCTGAAGTGGAAGGCGAAGTCCAAGCGAGCGATTTTTTTTTGGGGTAAAAGGAGGTGAATTAATCATTTCACCATGTTTGGAGACTAATTTTATCAACCTCGATGAGATGAATTAGGGTTAAATTATAACCCTCGTTCACCCAAACAAACCTTTTTTTTAACCCTTGATTTCAAGGGTAACAGAGGTGAAGGTTAACATATAAGTAATATGTTGACTTGATAGGACAGAAATGTCCCTAATTCATATCCTTCATTTTAAAACATTCACCTCCATTCCCTTTACCTAGGTTAATTTTTAATGTTTACCCTCACTTCAATTCACTTTAATCTAAATAGACAATCAATCTATGATCTTATTGGGGTGGTCACTCTATCGCAAAAAGTCCATAACTAAAGTCAGAGTTATTCCTCAATTTCTGGCAACTAATTCATTTCCTATACCCCGCCGCACCATTAGCACTTTTTTTTCGACAAGTGAGAAGCTTTATTACTATTGAAATGGAAGAATTACAACCAAACCTTAATAGAAAATACTATCAATGAGTAATAACCACCTAGCATATTTAGCATGCATGCTTTGGTGGAACATTCTCCTAGATAAATTCATAATAATAACTCTTAAAATAGTGGATTTTTGTATAGACTGATTCTCAAACAATCTAACATTCCTCTCATGCCAAATAGTAGCAATGTAAGAAATAAACAAAGCCCTTAACACATGGTTTTTGCTAGATTTATATCTACATCTAGTGAATAAAGTCTTAACTTCTTGATCCCATCAATGGATAACATCACTTCTCCCTAAAGCAACCCTGATCTTTCGCCAAAAAATGGAAGTGAAAGGACAGAAGAGAAATAGATGGTCTCGAGTCTCCAAATTCTCCTAATAGAAAACACTCACTACATCCACATCCATGCCAAACTCCCTCAATCTATCCTTGGTTAGAAATCTATTTTTTGAGAGCAAGCCAGTCTAGAAGTCTTAGCCGTGGCACAGTCAGGGGGCTCCAAACCATTTTTGTCCATCTCTACGTCTCATTCTTGGTACGAGTAAGGTGATAAGTAGCTTTAATACTAAAAGCTTCAAAATTCCTATCCACACAGTTCTACATATAAGCCTGTGAAAGATTACGAGTATGTAGGATTTTCTAAGAAATCCAAGAGGTATAAGAAGTGGGAATAAAATCCCATAAAGTATAATGTTTAAGGTATATGGTATGCACCCATTTAACCCAAAGAGTATCCTTCTTAGCAGCAATGTTCCATAGTAACTTCCCCCGTGCAGAAGTGTTCCATAGCTCAAGATCAAGGAGGCCAAGACCCCTTCATTAGTTGGCTAGCAAAGTTGGGCCCAAGAGAGAAGTGCACACTTTTTGATACTAATATTCCCAGACCAAAGAAAGCCCCTGCATAGACTAATGAATCTATGCGAAACTTTCTTGGGAAACTGAATGCTAAAAAGAACAGATTTAATACGCTGCAATCGACCAGCATAGGAGAGGTAGATTATATTCCAATGTCTAAGACGAGCAGAAATTTAGTCCAGTAGAGGCTGAAAATGGCCTACAGATACCCTTGTTGAAGATAAAGGAAGCCTCAAATAGGTAATAGGGAATGAGTCTGCAGGGAACCCTAAGAATGAAATAATAGAATATCTAACTTACTCAAATACACCTCCAAAGAAAATACTGCACTTGATTGGATTCACAGTAAGCCTAGACAAGGAAGAGAACCGAGACAAAACTTCTTTTAAATATAAAGCACTTTTATTTTAATAGCTGAAACTAGGGCTATAAATGAATAGAGCTAGCTAGCTAGCGAGATTTTTGAACATGGCTTGTTATAGGCTCGGCTTAGCTCATTTTTTTATTTAAACAAGCCTAAAATAAGTCTTGAGCTCAATTCGTTTAATAAACGAGTCAAACTTGAGCATAAAAATTTTGAACTCGAGTTTGTTTATGGTACAAAAGAGCTCGACTCATTTACCACAAAAGCTGGTGAGCTAGCACGGCTTAGCTTAGCTTGGCTTATCTATTGACCCTTATTTTTAGGTTTGCTTATTAAATAATCTGAGCCCAAACCTACGTTGTTCGACTCGGTTAGGCTCATTTATAGCCCTAGTCGGGACGAAAAATGTGAATATGGGGGTAGGTTCTACTATACACTTAATTGTATCAGCTAGTAAGAAGGTACAAAAACATATTTTAATAAAAGAGTAAAAGGATTAGAAGACAAAACACATACTTACTAGAGATAATCATATAATTTCTTGTGTTAATTAGATAAATGCCTACAAGACCACACTATAATTAGTTTATCATTTCTTTTTTACCCAGAAAACATGGAACATGACTAGTAATTTTAATGCTATTAAAGAACCATGTAATTATATCTAATTTTCTGGTTATTATTTGATAGTATTTTTTTAATAATTATATCACGTTGTTTTCTTTTTTATGCTTTAATATTATAATATAATTTGTGATTATATTATATATTTTAATGATTATCTACAATTTCTAGTAATTATTTTATTTTTCTTTTATTTAAAGAAGATTATATTGTATATTTTATTTGAAGTAAGTATATTTTAGTGATTATGGCTAATTTTCTAGTAGTTATTTGAAATGTTTTTGGTGATTATGTTATTTATTTTGTTCTGTGTTATATTTTGGTGTTGTAATACACTTTGTGATTATATTGTATATTTTAATTACTATTTAATTTTGTAATAACTATTTAATATTTTTTAGTTATTATGTTTTTTTTTATTTTACTCTATGTAATATACTTTGATGTAAGAATACACTTTTTGATTGCAAGAAATAATTTTATTCAACTTACTTTATGCAAAAGTTACACAAAAAATAACTAAACCCTTTCCAGAAAAAACGTTGGGCACTTGAGTGGCCTAACTAATCACCCGAGTGATGCAAATAATCATCGTAGGAATGTGGCTGAAATATTCACCCAATGTTTCTCTTTGGGTAAATCTTATTAGATACACTTATGTGTTTTTCGATTCTTTAGAATATCACTTCGTGTTCACTCCCAAAAATTTTCTATGTAAACCACAATTAATATTTGATGTCCTAATTACCCCACAAAGAATGTGGAATTGGTGATAGTTCTATAAATAAATAAAAAACATTAAAACAAAAATGAGGAATGTGGAGTTTTAATTGTTTAAATAAGACCAATTTTTTGTATTTTTAAATGTAATTATAATTTGTTTGATGTTTTACCACGATATATTTTATATTTCACCATAATATGTTTAATATTTAACTATGATAGTATGCTTGATATTTTACCACAATATGTTTCATATTTCATCATAGTGTATATGATGTTTTACAATGGTTCATTATTGTGTAGTCATGTTATCTCCATTATTACATTTCATCACGATATATTTAGTGTTTCACTGCAATATGCTTGATAATTTACTACAGTATAATCAATATTCGTCATTGTTATGTTTCATCATAATATGTTTGATGTTTCATTCATTGTATTACCCTCCTAGATGTTTCATTCATGTTTCATCATGGTCTTATTTTTGAGATTTTTCTTTACAAATATAGGCTTGTATTATTATACTTTTGAATTTAAAAAATATTACGTAAAATATTGTAATTTATACCATAAACTCAGAGCCCCTTATAAGGTGCTCCTAGTTTGATGTGGAAACTATTGTGCACATGCCTAGGAAAACAAATAATGCCATATACATAAGTTTATTATCATCCTATTTTTCTCTAATATATGTGACCCCCTCATGTTTAAATTTTAAAATTAATAATCCCTAGTTTGGATTATTAAAAAATTAAATTTATAACAAAATATTTCTCACTTTTTTCTCCATATTTATCTAAATTTATATATTTTTGAAATAGAAAAATTAATAGGTTAAACACCTTCATACATATATCACATGGATATAGGTTTAGTAAAGATTTGATATGGGTTCAGTAAAAATTTGATATAGGTTTAGCGAAATCTTGGTTAGATTTAGCAAATAATAGTTTTAGGTACAACAAATTATTCTTAAAGCTTTAACGAATAATTGGTAAATGTTCAATAATTAATTATTTATGATTCAACAAGTTATTGATCTAGGTTCAATAAATAATGACTCATCATATATTATTTGGGTTTCACAAATAATTATTCTAATGAATTTAGGATTTTGTATAAAACACTTTTGAAAAAAAATAATTAATTAAACTTACAACTCTAGTACTTTGTACATTAAATTCGTAAAAGATGATAGCTATTATTTTCTCTTCGTATATAATGGTGTTGAATATATATTCATAATAATTTCATAAATTAGTTATCTTTCAAAATTAGGCGTTTCTCTCTAAAACAACTGGAGCAACATTCATGCATTTATTATCTTCATTGAGTGAATGTTCCACCAATTCAAATAGCTCATTACTAGTGATGTAAATTGGGCGAGTTTGGGGTGGGCACCCCAATGCTCGTATTTGTACCAGATAAAAAAATTTATATCTAAATACGTATACATATCCAAATGAGTATCCACCAATGCATTTATATTCGAATATTTCATATATTTGTCACCCAGCATATAGCCTATTTATTCATTAATAAATAATATTTAACTAAAAAATCTATCACCCGATGGATAAAGCTATTGAGGGTTAAATCAAATAATAATTTTAACTTTAAAATTATGATATATTTGTAACAACTCCAATTTTTGAACAAAAAATTTATTTTTAATACAACATGGATGCGTTTGAAAAATAAAACTAGAGAATGTTACTACCACATCAACCATGAGAGATGTGTGATTATCATCAAACCCATACCTGATGTAAGGCAAAATGGAATAATGAACAAAAAGATACATGCTTATAACATTAATATGATAATACAAGATAATAAGGGTGATAATAATATTATAGATAGAATGATTATGATTGTTTTATAGAACTAAATACAATAAATCAAGAGAAGAGTTTAGATAACGAAAAAAAAAACCTTTCCAACATAGTGGGTAAAATACTTCTAATCGGTTAGCCTAACTCATAGGCATAGACATTAGCCTCCAATCCCAAGCAATACCCACAAATGACCCACACCATTACCCTTAGCATACTATAACTGAGAGTCATAACCTTGCAAATCATTCTCTACTCCCTAAACTAGAAGCTACATTATCATAGTGACCGAAAAAGTACAGTATCATTACGGTGAAGTACTAGTAAAACATATTACCTTTAGCATAGTAAGGCTCATGTAGCACATTGAAGTCACATAGTAGCATGCTGGTATCATACCGATAAAATCTCACACGTAGTCAAAGTACAGTAAGGGGAATTATACTAGGATACCTCACCCACTACACGTGATTGAAATACACCAAGGTGGCTTGCACTGTGATACCTCATCCATCACATCTTGAATGTCTCGGCCACGAGGGTTAAAAAGTTGGGATACCATACCCTCCTTAGCAATAGGCAATATGAAGTGCCAGGGGGCTTGTACTAGCATACCTCACCTACCCAAACTAGACATCGATGCGATGTTGGCCTACTACAATATAATCATATACATCAAAGATATGCACATACCCCCTACAAAATGTAACCCAGTAGAGAAGGAAATAGGTACTAAGTGAAAAATATAACCATAGTGTGATCCTTCCACTAATTCCTTGTGTAAAACCCCCAAAATTTACTATTAAAAATTTTCATTCGTTAAGGAAAAGCATGCACTAAAATGGAGGTGCAACCACTATGATCAGTCCAAGATTGATCCCTAGCCATTCTCATACTAACCACAAGGCTAAAAGGGTATGAAGATCACTAACAAGGATGATTAAAAAAGAAGCATAATCAGTTCAACATTAAATACCAAAACTAGAGTGTATAAATGTTAAGGTTAATACATAAGTAAAATGTAATAAAAGATAATGCCTTACTATAGGGGAATAAAAGTTGTAGAAACATAAGAAGATAAAAAGTCCAGAGATAATCTTCTCTAGCCTCAATCTTCAGGCATCGGATCGTCACTCTACCCTAACTAACTCATCATAAGCCTTAAAATTAGCAAGGGCCTCATTATCTACCTACATAGACTTAGGAGGGTCCATTGCTCGTGAAATGAGTAGCAATCATGATAGGGGTGATCAATATGTTATGTACTAAGTAAGGTAACCATATTTCTAAGACCAAGCAGATCACATAAAATACAGATAATATAAGTAGTAAGTTAATTAGATTAATCACCACTATCAGAATTTAAGCCATTAGTACCATCTTTATAAATCTCTCGAATTATATCCACGTGAGTACAGGAACTCCAATATTATGGCTAGTGGAATGGAAATAACTACTCTAGGGAAAAACACACCTGGCCATTATTATAGTTGGTGGAATGGAAATCATTCTAAGTTTGGCCTTAACCCATGTGGTGTTTTATTGTAAGTGATTAGTATATTTTTTAGGATTTATTATCATCCAATTTTTAGCTTATTGAGCTCAGAACCCCCCACTATTATAGCTAATAGAACAAAAATACTATTCTGGGACAGAACACACCTGACCACTATTATAGCTGATGGAACAGTCTCCAAGGTAAAATGCTCTAGGCCACTATTATAGTTGGTGGAATAGAAATCATCCTATGTCTGGGTCTAGCTCAATGATCTTCCTTTTTAAGTGATTAGTATTTTATTTATATCTTATTCAACAAGTAACCCCCATCTAGAGATACACATCCCCAATGGGCTTCCTCGAGTCATTATCACACTTCCAACCCATACTTCCTAAATAACTCTATCCCTTAATTTGGGACCTCTACACTCCCCAAGACTCTAGGACCCCTTTTCCTCTCCACCATATTCACTATGAATTCAAAACCTACATACACCTGGGTCAAGGCCCACTTCTCCATTTCTCCACCTAGCCTCTCTTCTTCTTATACAACCCACATTCCCCCTTGATTCCAACACCATTCCTATAATCAACCCAATCCAAACCATACAACCTGACTCTTCAACTCCTATATGTGATAATGATACCCTAGTTGGTCACCCCCCAAAATCCCTAATACACCCCTTTTTCTTCCACACCCTCTTCTCACATATAACTCTACCCTCTAATTGACTTGGTTCACATCCTTCATGTGGCACAACCCTCATCACAACCTAAAGTCTAACCAACCACCTTAACCTCTCCCATAATATCCTTATGCTTAGGATTTTCCCCAAAAACTGTAGTTATTCTCTTAAGCTTACTTCCTTTAACCCACGTACTATCTCTTTCCTAAGAACACCAATCAACCAAGATACACTTTCCTCCACATGGTCAACCCTCAAACTAGATTTTCCCATGCAAGATTTTCCCCCATGTAAAGCCCATACATCACATACAAAGCTCACACGCCCCATGTAAGATTTTACCCTAATCCTTCGTTTATTATCTTCTTCCTTTGTTTTCTCAATTATGCTTCTTAATACCATTAGGGTATTTCCCCCACTTATCCTTACTAACTCTACAATCTTTATTTCTTTTAGTTCTTCACAACCACTCAAACCCACCTAAGGCCTCTAAGCATACAATCATAAAATCTCAACCATACGTAATAACATGTCATCCATACAAGTTATATCACACATATTACACATAAAGCAAATCATGCTCAACATACCTTAGCTCCTAGTAAGCCAAGTTGCACCACACACACACTTTGTTCACATTCACAAACATTCACACATGGTATACTAATACATCCATCCATACAAGATTTGTAAATAACCCAAGCCTTAACTATATCCTTACCTAATAGGACTTCAGGCTTAAAGCACACTCCTATGCCTCCTCATAGGGAAGGATTTGCTCATATCCTATAAAAAGAGTATACAAGTCATTTCACCTTCTTCCTACTCCTTTTGTTTTCCTTATTTCCTTAATCCAGTATTAGTATTGATAATAATAATAATAATAATAATAATAATAATAATAATAATGTTAATAATAACAATGTATTATAATAAAATATACTAAGTAGGTAGGATGGAGAAGGGCACAACAAGAAGGGACAGCAGGCAAGGCTGAGATGCATAGTGAAGGTGGTGGATGGTGGTTTAGGGTTGGAAAAAGAGGATGGGAATTAAGGTTTCCTAATTTTCCTTGGTTAACAGATTACAGTGGTGGTGGTGGCCTTATGGTGGCGCTACGGTGGTGGCAGAAACCGTGGATAAGAGGGAAAGAAGAGAAAAAAGGAAGAAATAGGGGGAAGAAAAGGGAAGTGGTGTTCTAGTCAGGTAGGGTAGGGTTTTCTAGGTAGGGAGGGTGGTAGTAGTTGCGATGGTGGTAGAGCAAGGTAGTATAGTTGGTGGAAGGAGGTGTAAAAAGGTAGCTTGAATTGTCCACTTTGCACAAGTGGGGAGAGAAGAGGAAGGAGCAGGAGGGGTAGGGGATTATTCCGTTGGGTATAGGATGATGTAGGAAGAGGAAAGGAAGGTGTGGTGAGGGCAACACGACATGGTGGAGATAGTAGCAGCAACTATTTAGGTAGTGTCCGTATGGCTGGAGGGGTGAATGATAGAGAAAAAAGACAGAAAATGAGAGAGTGGGGAGGGATTTTTATAGGTATAAGGGATAGGGGAAGTGGACAAGAGAGGGAAAAAGACAAGGGGAGGGAGGTTGTTGGCTGATAGCCATTATGCAGATCAACACAGCTGCATAGTAGGGGGATTAGGGGGTAGGGTTTTATAGGGGAAATTGAGGTGGTAAGGGCTTGTAGGAGGGAGGAGAACTATGTAGGGTCGTTCTTGTTGCATGTCCTGCAAGTCCAAATAAGGAAAGGAGGAGTGGAGAGAGAAGAGGGAGGACTACGAAGCAGCCATACACAACATCGCGTAGGTTAGGGAAAAAGAAGGAGGTAGGGGTAGAAGGGGAATGAAGAGAAAAGGAGAGGAAGAAAAAAGGAAAAAAGGGAGGAGAAGAGTGCACCAAGGTTGGGCTGATTGGGGGAAAGAAAGGAAAAAAAGGAAAGTTGGTCCGATGAAAGGAATGTGAAGAAAAGAAGGGGAGGGGGAAACTCAACCGCTATTGGGTGCAACCTAGCTTACCCAACAGCAGTCAAGGGAGGAGGAAAGGAAAAAGAAAAAGAAAAAGAAGAAAAGAAGAAAGAAAATATAGAAAAAGTGGAAAAAAAGAAGGATAAATGGGGTGTAACCCAAACATGCAATACACACATCAAAATTTATCACACTTTACCATATTAATCCTAGCATGCTTCTATGTCATAAAACTCATAAAAATACAAGCTGCACATATAAAATCATATGGATACATGGTAATGTACATAGCCAAATGAATCATGGTCAAATGGTTAACTTACGCATAAGATCAAAGAAATCTAGCTATGCTAAATTTTAAAGAATTATACCACATGCTCAGATAATAAAATACACATTAGATCATGCTCACATAGAGATGAAACTTATGTACCCCATTACACCATAGAAGCTTATTTATATAAATGATAAGAATACCTTGTCTTAAAGCAATTCTTCTAGCACGAAAGCTTCTACTTGATAGGTATCTAGTAGAGCCTCGATTTCTAAGAGAATTAAAGTTAAAACCATTAAAAGTAATCTTTTAAAAAATCATTAAAATCATGGAACATTTAGAAGAAGAAGAAGAATAACACAAAACACCACCTCTTTTCCCTGAAAAATAGGGCGTCAAGGAAAGAGCTAAAATCTTCAACTTTTCTCAACCTTAATTCTTCATTTCTTACATAATATAATGGTTGTACAAAGAGGGGAGAAAACCAGAGCAATTCTTTGTTTTCTCTACAGAGATGAGAAAAGGGAAGAATGAAGGGATGTTTAATACTTAGGAAAATTTTCCATCTAGAAAAGAGAGAAGAGAGTAAGAACAATAAGCAACGAATGAAAATGGATTAGAAATGAAAGGTGTAGAGGTAAAGATGTGCTATAAAATAAAAAGCATGTTAGGTTAAACCTTTTAGTTTATTAACATATATCACACATTTCAAACTTAGAGGCCACCTAGGATAACTAGTTTCTTTTCCTACCTCATGGATCCTGATTTTTAACAAAATCACTACTTTTAAAATAAGAAAAAACTATAAAACTCAAAGTAAAGTTTTCTAAAAATAAAGTGCTATTGTTAGAACCAAGGTTCTGACACCAACTTATAACATCCTTAAATTTTACTATTAAAATTATTGATTTTTAATGTAAGATTATCTAGACATGAGAGGGGTGTTACAGCTACAATCGGTATAAATCTAGCCCTAGACCATCCTTATTCCAACTACAAGGTAAGATAAAATAGTATGTAAACCTTGATAAGAATTGTAGAGTAGAAATTCATATAAAAAATAAGAGTTAGGTCTTCATTTCGAACAAGAGTACTAAATATATAAACACCATTCATCGTAAACATTAATGAAAAGAAAATAGGTTAAGGCAACAGCTGGATGTTACACTCTTAGGTCCCTATCCATGGACACAATAGCATCAATATGTCTGAATCATAGCATCGTATCCAACAAAGTCATTTTTGAGTCCTCCTTCACCTGCACAGTCTCAAAAGGAGTCTCTAGTCATGGATATAAGTAGTACCCAGAATAGGGTTGATGAGTAAGCTATGTATTGACTATGATAATAATATAGTCAAGAAGGTTAGAGATAATAATAACACCACAATAAAGAATGAAATGTGCATAAGTATATCATAATAGATCATTCATTATTATCTAAACTCAAGGTATGAGTGCAATAAATAGTCAACTCATGATTTTATCCATGTGGGTTTAGGTAACTAACTATTCTCACTAATGGAATGGTAAATAATTACAACTTCTAGGGAATGACTCTCCTCGCCACTATTCTCACCAATGGATCAATATTTAAATTATAACTCTAGGACATAACGCTCTTGAGAGTGGTAATCAAAGTACAACCGGTCCTAACCCATGTGGTGGTCCATTAAACATAATTAGTGTCTTAACCAAATGTTATTGACATCTTATAGTTTAATCTAATTGATTTTGGGACCCCACTATTCTCATCAGTGGATGTTATAGGGTACAACCTCTAAGGCAAGACACTCCTGGCCACTATTCTCACTGTTGAATTATTAGGTACTACTAGGCTGGACTCAAATGATCTTCCACATTAAGTGAATAGTGTATTATTCATGTTTTATTTATTTTAGATTCAACACACAAACAACCACACCTACCCCAAGCATGGCTCCTACCCTACTACCACCTCGAGATAACCTTGTTCCCTTAGAAACTTAATTTCACAACCTTGAGTATATTATTACCCCCAATCTCCCTTTGAGTGCCCAATTTGTCCAACAAATCCAAACAAGTCATTAAAAGCCCCAGGTCAAGAGTCATGGCCTACTACCCCCGTTTCTCTTATATGATAGTAACTAGCCTCTAGGGTTACTCCTCAAAATCTAAATATTTTCTAGTTAGCTTGGTCCCATCTCTACTACTTTTTTAGCCCTTAATTTCCATACCCATGCATGTAATACTATGTTTAACCATCCTTTCAATTTTTATAGCCTAAGTCCCCCATTTGGAGCTGTGATAATACCCTTCCAATCTAACCCATCTTTAAACCCTAATTCCTTATTGTTGATGTAGCTACTTCCCCCTATCCCACATGACTATTAAATTGGTACACATTCCCAAAGGCATATCATTAGCATCAAATTCCAAGATTGTATTCTAGCTCTGCCATTTCATACATGTGATAATAACCTACCTTGGGTTTCATGTCGTATCCAAAACCCTAGCTTCACTTTTGGGTAATCTCTCTTCCCTAAATGTTTAAACGACTTCCCAAAATTTACATGGATTCCCAAGGATGCCTTTTTTTACCCTATATCCACTTTCTAGCTACAAACCTCCATTCTACACATCTATGATCATATATCCCCTTAATTTTTACTCACCACATGCATTGTTATTCCTCCCATACTGTATTTACCCGAAAGTACATTTTATTGTTTCCATAGTTATTTCATACAGTACCTCTAAACTAGTTTTAGCGAATTTACACCCTAAAGTACCATACATATCATTTTTCACAATATTAACCACAATTCCCCTCATTCTCAAAACCCTACCTAAGTCACGACTCACAAGGCATCCAACACAAGGACTCCCTAAACTTTTCACACATGGAATATTATGAAATAGAGATACGCATCAACACTTAAAACTAATATAGTTAGATCCACACATCTTCTTACCTTTAGCAATTGTTAAGCCAATCTACACATACAACACTAGAGTCGTCTATCATTTTATGAATGAATTCACATAACACACAATAAGGTCATATTTTAACAAGGATAAAGCATTATATATTACTATATGCTTACTAGAGCAACTCTGGTCTCTACGCATATATGACATATGCCTCCTCTTTTGCTATCACTATAATAATACCTAGAAAATGGAAATATACGTAATTTATATTTTCTTTTCTTTTCTCTTTTTTTTAAAGGAATAAAAGGGAACCTAAAATCAAGAAAACTTAATAAGAGGAAAGGAAGTGGAGGTGATAAAAATGGGGATGAAAAATGTTGTGGTGGCACAACAGTGGGTAGGGTAATAGCCATAGTAGCAAAGATGGTGGCATGAAGGTAGTGGTTAATATTTGATGGAGAATGGTGAGGGTTAGTAACATAACGTCAGAGGTTGTTGTGGTATAAGGACAAGCTTGTGTGGCGGGTTGTTAGTGATGGTGGAGCTGGTAGCCAATGGTGGTGTAGGGTAACATGCAACCAAGAGGGAGATGGAAAAGAAAGGGAGAGAATGGGGGCTAATGAGGGTGGTTGCATAAGCTGTGGTGTTTGTGTAGTTTGGTTGAGGCATAGTGGTGGCAAGGAGGGGGAAGAGTGGCAGGTGTTGGTGGTGCTAGAAGAATACAGCATGCAATGGCTTTAGGCTTGATAGAAGAGGAGAAATGAAGGAGTAAAGGGTGGCCTTGTAGTTATAGGTAGGGTATAGGTAGGGAAAAAGGGGTGGCAAGGGTGGGCAATTAGGTGTCGACGGTGTTAGCACAACACTAGAGTGGGTAAGAATAGAGAGGCAAGAAAAAATAGTGGAGGGTGGTAGGTGGAAAGGGAAGGAAGAGAGAGAGCTCTAAGGGGTATTTCTAAGTGAGGAAGGGAGTTGAAGGAGTGAGGAAGATGATAGATGGCTTAGTGTGCATAGCTATAGGGAGGAGAGGGGGCAGTTGTAGGTTATAGGGTAGGAAAGAGGTTATAGGTGTACGGGAGTAGGTGGCCAGGTGCGAGGGGGTAAACAAGCTCTTGCTAATGTGTGTAGCTCTAGATGGTTGAGAAGGAAAAGGTAGGGAGGGCAGGCGGCGTGCAGGTTGCAAGTATAAGGGACAAAAAAGGAAGGAAGAGAATTTCCATGCGAAGAAAGGGAGAAAAAAAGGAAAAAGAAAAGAAAGGAATATGAAAAGGAAGGATAATGAAAACGGGAGAATAGGTCTGGTTGCCTAGGGAAGGAAGAAAAAGAAAAGAAGGGGAAGGCTTAAGTCATTCAAGGAAGAAAAGAGGAGAAGGAAAAAAGAGAATTAGGCTGGGAGATCGCTACAACTTAGGGAAGAAGAAGAAGAGAAAAAGAAGGAAGGAAGGGGGAAAAAGAAAAAGAGAAAAAGAAGGAAAAAGAGGAGGAAATAATAGTAAAAAGGGAAAAAAGAGGAAATTGTGGGATTTAGGTAAGATTTTAGGGTAAAATTTATCTTAGTACCAATAATAAAATAAATAAATGAATGAATACAATTTGCCTATAAATTATTTTGGGATCATTAAAAAAAATAAAAATGTTGGAATTAGGTTAAATTAAGTTGTGGATAATTAAATTTTAAATTTTAAAATATAGGTGTATTTCACTGTCTTGCCTAACTCCCTCTTTTCTCCCTAGTTTCCACCGTGAATGAGCTCTAGCATTCTCCACCATTTCCCTACTATCAAGCATCACCACGATCCTTAAGTAACTTTATATGAGCAAAAATTGTGGCAGCTAACACCTCCCTTGGACCACAATCGTCCTCTACACTTTGTGCCTACATTTATATCACAACTATCCCTCCTCATATGCAAACACATTTCTAGGGACCAACTACTATTGAACCTTCCGTCACCTAATCCTCACTTGAGTTGAACATAAGATTCCTTGTGCATGTTGGGTGCATGGTTGCGCCATGCACCCATGACCCTTAATTTTAATTTCATAAATTATTTTAGCCACAATTCCTATTAGTTTTTATCTAATTATTTTATCTTAACATAGATACTAATATGTAAATATTGAGTATATTATGTTGTTTGTTTTAGGTAATCCCAATCATACTTAAGGTGGCCTTGGAAGAGACCATTTTGTGGTAAACCTTGTGTAGCTTTGATGTAAATTAAACTACTCCATGGATGATAGAAATTTGGGTGTAACTATGATAGATTAATTTTCTAGAATAAAAATAATGTTAAGTTAATGCTATCAAGAAAATTATATTTTTTCCAAAAAGTAAAAGCAAGCAACATTAAATTTTTTTGTAAAATTTTTTTACTTATAAAATAATATATGTTGCCATGTTAATAATTAATAATTATTTTATGACTTCATAGTATTTTAAAAATAAGGATATATGATTGCGTCGATATATATATTATGGATAAAAATAATGTGTATGTCTAGGGTTAGTGTTTAACTGAAATTTTTTCCTTTCCTTGTGTTGGACATGAAAATGAGTTTATGATATTATTTGTACATTAAATAGATTTAGATGTATGACATGTTAGTTCTGGAGCATAAATAATATTATATTTTATTATTTGGTATCACATGTTCTAGGGATAGAAATATAAATTTTTACATGCCATGATTAGTATCTAAAATTATTGTGAAGAATTTGTGTGCATGTGACGATTTGTTAGAATTTCATGCTAGGGTTACATATTTGTATTATGTTATGTCCTTGCTTAGGGTTAATATTATCTTTCATCATAATTTGGAATTGATTTATACGATAAGCTATTTTTAATTTTTATGTTTTAGCCATTTCAAGGAAAATATATTGTAAAAATAAATCTATTAATGAAGTGCATAAGAACATGGTAATTATTATTTGGAGGTAATTTTAGGAATTATGGCAAAAATGTGCCTTGAGGTGAGACATTGAACTAGTTGATTGAAGATTTGGCCTTAGAACAAATTTAAATTTTATTTGGTGAAAATATTGAATTGAATGGAATTATACTGAATAGTTAGTTTTGGTTATGGTGTAATGCCTGACCCTATGTCATGATGGCTTGGTGATGTCATGGGCCTCATTGTCCTTTGATTTTGATTGATAGATATCTAACTTTTTTTTTTGTTTTAACCTTAGTATCCTTAAAATAATAATGTTGAATGGAATAAGATACTAGTCACTTAAAGAGAAAACACATGATTTGAAAGGGATCTCATGTCTCAAATTAGGCCTTTAGGTGCATAGCTGGATCTTTGGATCAATGGGCCCATTTATGCTCTATAGGTATTCCATATACCCTATAGAGGGTACACATACTTAAAGACTTATGTGCTAAGGTCTATTAGGGGTGACAAATATATTGTGTGGCTTATTTAGAGAGCTTTACCTTGGAATTGAGTGATTTGATTTGATAACACTTCCTTGGAGGTTACTCTGAATAATCCCATATTTTTAACACTTCACCTTAGCCTTCTCAAGGAGTTCATGTAGCTAACTCAAGGGAGCATGATGGTGATGCAATACCATGTCTGATTCATAAAGTTATTGACGTTCATACTAGAGATTGCAATCAATGAATCAATGGTGGTTTATTAGTTTAACTAGAGGCTCCATTTCAGCATTTGAAACATGATGGGATAATGTGGCTTTTTAGGACTTGGCCTCATTATACTAGAGGGCCTATATTACCACTACACTATTTTAAGATCAAGTTTTAATTTTGGGTAAAAGCAAGGTGCTGACATAGGGGTTTGGGGTAGGATCTAGTTTTGGGAAGGCAAACCAGTAGAGATTCTATAGCCATATCAGATTACACTATAGGGAGGTTAGTTCCAACACTAGGGTCCAATGGTTGGTCAAGGAAGATTTTTGGGTAACTCAAGGTGCTTCATTTGTCATTTCTGAGGATGGGACCATCAAAGGCGAGACTATCGAGGCACTCATGTTCAGTATAGAGCATGTGTTCGGCTAGGCCATAGGTCATTTGAGTGCTAGCATTAGTAGGGTCGATGTCAATAGTAGGGATAGTTGATACCACAATAATATTCATACTAGTAGTAGGTCTACCACCCATAGAACAACTATAGAGGGCACCGTCTCCAACAAATGGTTAGTTTAGGTAGGCTAAGTAGATACTGTAGTGGCCTAACCCATTTCCTTAGGGATGATGCCAAACTGAGGGTTTTAGAGGGTATCATGGAGAATACTAGGGAGGCCAGTCAGGTAAGCGCCTAAATATCATCAACTAGGTGGAGGTTGATCAATAATTAGATGTGGTCACTGATATGTTCTCCATCCTTTTGTTACTTACTCATGTGTTGTTCGATTCAAAGGCATCTCTATTGTTTGTATCTTCTTCATTTATTACCAAAGATATATTGTCTCCATCTTCTACTTTGTCTATTTCTGTAATATTTCCTTCTAGGGATAGTAGTATTAACCTTCCTTAATAAATATGCAATTTTATGCCTATAAAAAAGGTCATATATGCCCATATATTGTAGTATTTGGTGAAGAGAGGTTACTCCATCTATTTGTGTGTAATTTAGAAGCTAAAAAAGGACATGAAAACATTGGAGGTTATTTTGGTAGCTTGGGAGTTTCCTAACGAATTTATTGAGGTGATCCTAGGTATTGGGGACCAAGCCTGTCTCAAAGGGCACATTACCGAATGGTATCGATGGATTTGAGGGAATGGAATGCTTAGTTGGAGGACTTATTGGCTCACGGATACATTCATCATAGTATGTCTCCATGAGGAACACCGATTCTATATGTGAAGAAGGATGTGAACCTTTGTTTGTGCATAAACTATTACGCTTTGGACTAGATTATGGTATAGAACTACTATCCACTTCTGAAGATTAACTACTTGTTTGACCAGCTTCAGGGTGATTCAATCTTCTCAAAAATCGACTTGAAGTTAAGATATTATTAGTTGTGCATTTTTTAGGCACACATCATGAAGATGACCTTTAGGGCATAATACAAGCACTTTGAGTTTATGGTGATGCATTTAGGACTCACCAATACACTTGCTACCTTTATTAATTAATGATGAGGATTTTTTAGACATTCCTCGATTTGTTTGTTGTGGTTTCAATAAACAATATATTAGTATACTCTCGATGTAGAAAGGACAAAGATCAACACATACGTACAATTTTTTCACTCTTTAAAGAAAATAAGTTATATACTAAACTCTTTAAGTGTGAGTTTTAGCTTTAAAAGGTTGCATTTCTAGGACATATGGTGTCAACAAGAAAGGTTGTGGATTTGGCGAAGATTTTGGCAATGACTGGGTGAAGACACCCATTAGCATCCTCAAGGTTTGTAGTTTCCTTGGTTTGGCTAAGTACTAAAAATGCCTTATTCAAGACTTATTGAAGGTAGCCTATAAGACAACTAGATTCTAGTAAAATGATGCATGTAAAGGAGCATTTAAAGAGTTAAAGCGATAGTTGACTACAACATCATTTTTAACTTTTCCATCAGGATCATATAGGTTTAAGGTCTACAACAATGTGTCGAATCATGAGATGGGTTGTGTATTGATGTAGTATGGTAAGGTAGTAGCTTACACATCTCATCAGTTGAAGCAACATGAGCATAACTACCCGACACATAATTTAGACTTGGTAGTAATCATCTTCGTGCTAAGGATTTAAAGGCATTATCTGTATGGTGCTTAATGTAGATTCCTCACCGACCATAAGAGCCTAAAGTATATATTTACTTAGAAGGAGTTGAATATAAGGTAGAGGAGATGGTAAGAGTTTGTGAAGGACTATGATATCAGGTTGATCTACAATGAGGGTAAGGCTAATGTCATTACATATTCTTTACGTAGGAAGACATTACACTCCTTGATTGGTTTTGTGGTGACTAATTGGTTGTTGGAGGAGCATAGTGATATGGATATAGAGATAATCCAACATGGTGACTTATAGCTTTGGATGTGTGCATTGGCATTGACAACAGTTTTTGGTGAGATTCAAGTGCTATAGCCTGGGGATATTAAGCTTGAGAGGACTTAATAAGAGATTCGGGATGATTAAGTCGAGAGTGTCCACATTCATAAGGCTAGTAGCATTTGCTATAATGGTTAATCATGTATACCTCAGAGTTGTGCTGATCTGAAGCACTAGATTTTAGATAAGGGTCATTGTACCATGTATTCTTTCCACCTAAGAAAAGATAAGTCATATAAGGACCCCAAAAGGATCGACTAGTTGCCTCGTATGAAGCAAGAGGTAGTGGAGTTTGTGTCGAGATGTATAACCTATGAGAAGGTTAATATTAAGAATCAGAGACCTATGGGGTTAGTATAGCCCTTAGATTTTCTAGGTTGGAAGTGAGATTCTATCTCGATAGCTTTTGTGAGTGGCTTACAAAGGACTTTTAGTGGATGCAACACAATTTGGGTTATCTTCAATTATTTTACTAAATCATCTATGTTTATGCTAATGAAATTGACATGGATTATGGATCAGCTAGCTGATGCATATATGAAGTTTGTGGGGAGTAGGCATGGAACACCTAACGACATAATATCTGATTGAGATTTAAGATTCCTTTCACACTTTTAGGGTAATTTTCATGAGACTATGGGAATAAGATTGAGGATTAGTATCACCTTCCAGCCACCTAAGGGAGAGAAGACTGAAAAGACTATTCAAACACTTAAGAATATGCTACAAGCTTGTGTTTTGCATTTATAGGGCAACTAGGAGGAGCGTCTATATTTGGTTGAATTTTTATACAACAATTATCATGCTAGTAAAGGGATGGCACCCTTTGAGGCATTATATGGATGTAAGTGTCGGACACCGTTGTGTTGGAGCGACATCAGTGATACTGTGGTACTTGAACTAGAAATCATTAAGGTGATGAATTAGCAAGTTTTGTTTTGATTCAGGGTAGGATGATAGCAGCTCAAAGTTACCTAAAGAGCTACACAAATCAGAGGTGTTGTAGTGATGGGTTTGAGGTAGAGGATAAAGTTTGTTGAGGGTTTCACCCACCAAAGGGATGTAGAGGTTTGCTCGGAAGGATAAGATGAGCCCAAGGTATACTAGTCCTTATGAGATTCTTGATAGGGTTTGTGAGGTTTCAAACCTAGTACTTTCATTAGAGTTAACTAGAGTTCATAACATCTTCCATATGTACAAATTGCTGAAGTACTTCCTAGATCTTTCCCATGTGATTAGAATAGATGAATTTGAGCTTGATGACTCTTTTTCCTCTGAGGATAGGCCTTTATAGATTCTCAAAACTAATATTTGATAGACCAAAATGAGCTTGGTTATGCTTGTGAAGATTCTTTGGAGCCATCAAGGAGTAAAGGAGGTGAACTATGAGACTAAGTGGGATATGCACTAGTTACACCCCGAGGCCTTTGCCTTAGATGCATTAGGTTTTGGGTTCTCTCTTTTTTAAGAAAGTGGTCCCCATTAGTGTAGTATCAACTTCGGTAAAGTTAACCGCAGAGATCACTTTCCTTACATCAGCTTTCTCTTCCTCCCCCAACATTGACTTCATAACTTTAGGGACAAAGTCTCTTCTAAGAGGGTGGTGATGTAATACCATAAAATTTTAGCTAAACCTAATTACAATTTATTGATAATTAAACTATCCTAATATCCAAACCTAAATTATATTGATATTATACTAATAAAAAACTAAATATATTAATCTCTCTATTTCTTTCTTTCTTTTCCTTTTCTCTTTTCTCTCTTTCTTCCTTTGGCCACCTCCCCTCTTTCCTTTTCATGTCCCATTCTTCCTATGTGAAACATTGTCCTTAGACAATTATTTTGATGCCTCCATTACCCCCTACCACTTGTCAAGCACACCTTACCCCAATCAATCCATCAACTCCCAACTCCTACAAATATGGGATGGGGTTGAATTTTCTTCCAAATTATTGTTGTGTGTGTGCATATAAATATATATATATATATATATATATATATATATGTATGTATGTATGTATGTATGTATGTATGTATATGTATATGTATATACTAATATTAAATGCCTCAACCACTACTCTTCTCCCATTATTTTTATAGAAGTTCCACCACTTAGTGCTTACTTCCATTTCCCTCCACCTTACCGTCATGAAAATAACCATAGAACTCACCACCCTCAACCTTCATTGAAGTAACGTCCCTCATTTACCCTAGACCACCATTGCTTACCTCCACATTTTAGCTCTTTTTTCCATTAATCCCCTATAGTATTGGGAGCTTGAGACATTACTAGCACCTCTTAGTTTGTTTTGGTTTTTTTATCCCTTCTTTTTTCCTTTAATTTTATTTACTTAGGTTTTTTAATCCTAATTATTTTTTATTATTATTTCTTAGGTGAGTTTCTAGAGATTCCAGAAGAGGTAGGATATGATTTGCTTGCTTTGAGACTAGAGTTATTTTCATAAGGATATTTGTTGTAATCTAGAATTTTTTTGATTGCTAAGTTTTATGCATGTGATTGTGTTATACCATGTTATTGTTATTGTGTTAATTAATATGTTATTATTAATGTTATGACATGTGGATAGTATTTTACGATAGATAATGAGTAAGTGAAGAATATGCAGTATTATTATTTTATATGAAAAAAATCCTTAGTGTGAAATATGGTTGTATCATGGGTTTATTAATGGTTTGATTAGTATGAAAATATTATAATAAAATATATTGGGATAAATGGAAGATTCAGGCATAATGTTACCAAACCTATAAGATTTGCATGAAATATGGTTCTATTGCCGATAAGGTCATTTTGGTTTACTTGGGTTAGATATGAGAATCATGGTATTTTAAGGTGTTATATAATCCAAAATGTGCTAAGGAATTTATTTGAAGTGCTTAGAGTACTTTTGAATGACCTAAGTTCAATAAAGTATGAAAGTGGTTTGATTTGGGAATATTATCCCTAAAATAAGGAGGCTATTATCACATGTGTGCAACGGTAAAGTTAGACCATGAAATTTGAATATATTGTTAACCTTAGTGTTTTGGGGATGTACGTTGAATCTTGTATTTTTTTTAGCACTACAAGAAAATTTATGATTGATTTGTGAAATTAGGGCTTATAACCCTTAGAGTTATTATCGTATATGTAGGACCATATTATTATGCCTTGAGATTTGAGTATGTTGATGATAATAGTATTTAACAAAAAGGTACTAAGTTTAGTGATTAAAAGAGTAACAAAGTAAGGGTTGTAATAAAAGTGTGAACTTAGGGTTGTGGGGAAATATAGGGGTCTTAACTCTAGGGGGCTTATGACCTTTTTGACATGCTTTAAGTGCTTTAAATGAGTTATATCCTTTTAAATTAATCATGAATAAAACATTAATTATTTAAAGTGATAGATCACATGAGTCAGGCCAAGGTGTTTATGTATGTGTTATACTGGATGAAAATAGTGCCTCAGCTGTGTTGTCCTTGAAGGTGTTTCAAACTATCCTAGTAGTTTAAGAATAGTGGCTTAGGAGCATTTTCCCTAAAAGATGTTTCATGGATCTATTCCATCAAATGATAATAGTAGCTCAAGTGTATTGTCCCTAAGAGGTAATTTAGCCTGTTCCACTATATTAAGAATAATAGGGCCTTATACTCATCATGAATAAGAATATAATTTGAGATAACTAACCTAATGAATAAGATATTAATGATTTAAAGTGGAAGAGTATGTGAGTCAGAACTAAGGTGTTGGATATGTTCCACTAGATGATAATAATGGCTTAGGTGTGTTATCCATTAGGGGTATTTTAGACCATTCCATGGGTTCAAAAATATTGGCTCAGGAGTATTTTTTCCTAAGTGGTGTTATTGGATCCGTTACACCGGATGACAATAGTGGCTTAGGTGTGTTGTTCCTAAGAGGTGCTATAGACCATTTTGCTAGTTTAAAAATAGTGGGTTCCTTGAACTTAGTGTAAATAAAAGAATGATAATGGTTACATCTAATAAAGAGGCATGTATCAGTATGTACCTTTTGATATCTTATGTGTGTAGACATAACAAAAATATAAAACAATAAAAAAAATATCTGACCTTCGTGTTGTTCATCAACCAAAATTAGGGAAAATTAAATAAATATTCCTAAAATTATTTGGGATTTAAAAATTAAAATAAAATATTTTAAATTGTCATGTTCGATTTGTGTTTTTATTAAATTGGACCAAAACATTTAAATTGGGCTTAATTTTATTAAATATTAGCTTAGCTTTTATAATAGACCATGAGTTTAAAAATTACCTCGATAAAGCCTAACTTTTAAGTCTACAAGACGAGATGTGTCGAAGCCCGAAAGCCAAGGGGTTCATTTCATAGAGGGCTCCCCTCCTTATTTTGCACACACTAAAATCTAGAGATCAAAAGCATACAGAAAGAATGTTCCCAAGCACTCTGTGTAATACCTCGTTTTCAGGAACCTTGGTTATAGTTAATAATTTAGTGTGAATAGTTATAGTTATTATTTTAGGAGGTTTAGTATTAAACGTATTATTATCATTCATATTATTATGACAGTTTAGGTATACATTTAATTAGGTTGAAATTTGATACAAATTGGGTTATTTAATTTAATCCTAATTTATACCCATAAATCTTATCTTAATTATTTTATTAATAACCTTGACTTGTAGCCTAAATTAAATCTCTAAAATTTATTCCCAATGATTTTATCTTTTCGCATTTTATTAAATATAACATAGATCGGATTATTTTTCCTCAGATTATTTTTCTACACGATACCCTAATCTATCTAAACTAAACCTAAAATAAAAATATTTTTTTTACCCCATCATTTTATATTCTAATCTTACACATTACTTGCCCCAATTTCCTCCCCCAATTACTCTCCCTGTCTTCCTCATTTCCTCACTTCACTCAACCCATCACCACATCAGCACCCTCTACATTTTATACATATACACACTACATACACATATGCAACACCCTACTCCTATTCTTTTTTAGCCCATCATTCTAGTAGCTCCTCCAACAAACCCCTTCCCTCTCTCTATTTTTGTTTGATTTTCCTAGCTCCCCTACCCTTCTCATCCTCTTACCCTCTCTCTTTCTCTTTTTATGGTTTTTCCAACCAAACAGCCCCCAACATGTAACCACCCTCGCAGCACCCTTTCCTAAGCTAAATCCAGCCTCTATCACAACACCCAACACCAATACTCCCCTTCTCTACCCCATTTGTCCCTGTCGCCTAAACCCCTTCATTCCAACAACTCTATCCCCTAAGCCAACCACCCTCTCAATTTCCATCTACACTTATCAACCACCCTAGTAGAAGCACCATTGAACCCAGCCCAGCCACTCTACCACCACTTCACATCCTCCTCTATACTCCTAGTTGACTACTCCACCACTAATCCAACCGGCCATAACCATCATGCAGATCCACCACAAAACCACTACCTTCTTCCTCTTCTCCCTTTTCCCCTACCCGCACATGCATCCACCACTTCTACCACCCTCAACCAAGCCAATCCATCCGACCATAGCCGTACAACATCTCTACCCCAGCTCTAACTGTCGCGCTCCCCTTCCTACCCAACTACCTATATTAGAACCACCGCCCTTCCTTGCATGACAGAACTGCCCCAACCTCCACCCTTTTCCATTTGAACCACCACTATTGAGCATCACCAACAAGCCTCTACACCCTTCCCCTGTCACAACCCTACCACTTCCAGCACCAACTAGTAGCCTCCACCAGCTTTGACAACACCAACACATCACCACAAACCATCATCGTCACCCAGCCCAGCCATATCTATTATCCACTACCATTTCTCTAAAAACCATTTCTAATATGTATTATCTATTGTTGATTTATGCGATTATGTGTTTTGGTACATTTTAAAATTATATGATACGGTTTTGTATGCAAAAACCGGTGTAAGGGAGAAATGGTATTTTGGCATAGTGGATAATTTAAATTGCATAATAAATAATTAAATTATTTTTTTTAGCATTTTCAAAAAAAAATTAATAAATAAAATTGATTTAGTATTGAAATGGATGATAATTTGATAATTAATGGTCTTAGGGCCATTTTGGTTATTTCAACCTAATGTGTCCAACTATGAATAATTAGGCGTAATATGGCCTTACAATTTTAATATGTTGACTTTAATCTCATTTTGAACCTTTAACCTTATGGTTGACTTGGATCATTAGAAATAAAAGAAAAATGTATAAGTATGGAAATGGGAATAATCTTGTAAAATCTGTTATATGCGATCACCTTATAAAATACTAATACATAAAGTGGAAGACCTCAAGTTTGGAAATAGTTTCTCTCTAGGGGTAGCTACCCTAAAGATGAGGTAGGAGTCCTTGATTTGTTTGGATTTCTAGAGTATCGGTTGTGCCCTAGTAAGGTCATAGTCTACTCTAAAGGTGACCTACAGGTCCTATAGAGCGTACCAATACTTAAGAATTAGGTGTTCGAGGTGAGGAGGGTACTACGTGCTTTGTGCATCAATATGATCAGAGTGTTGTTATGCCTATGGGTTAGATGGTTGGGAGGGTACTATGATGCCTTGTGCTCCAGGTATGATAGGTTATGTCTCTAGGTTATTATTGTATCCCCCTCGAGTAAATAAAAATGGAAATGATATGATTGGATTGGAATTATCAATATCAGATACTGTATTGGTTTAGTAGTAGCATTTGTGCCCACCTGTAGTTTTGGTAGTAGCCTTTATGCCTACTTATGGTTTCGGTAGCAGCCTTTGTGCCTACCTGTGGTTTGGTAGTGACCTTTATGCCTAACTATGGTTTCAGTAACAGCCTTTGTCCCTACATGTGTTAGTATTATGTCTGTGAGCATATCTATGATGTTATGGATTTTATTATACTGTACCTGTAAGTATACCTTTGCCATTATTTATTTGGTTATTATATTATACCTATAAGTATGCCTATGATGTTATGGATTTTATCATACTACACCTGTAAGTATACTTGTAATGTTATGGATTTTATCATAATGTACCTATAAATATACCTGTGACGTTATGGATCTTATTATACAGTACCTATAAGTATATCTATGAAGTTATGGATCTTATCATATTATACCTGTGAACATACCTGTGATGTTATGTATTGTGTTGTGATTGATGCTAAGACATGAATTACGCTGTAAAGATTATAATTATGGTGTCGAGTTGGGTTATAGTTATTATTTCTAAAGCATCTTGGGATGCTTAGTGGATAAGTGTTTTTACATCCTAAATGAACATGTATGAATAGTATGTAGTTTGGTGACTACTACTTATCTATTATGATTATTATATCTTGATCAGCTCATGTATGTCTTAAGTTTATACCAGGTATTGTCATGATGCATTGTTGTTATTGTATGAGGGTTTTCTTCTAATCATACTTCAGAGAGTATCTTTCGGTTGTTCTTTTAGTAATTTCAGTTGTTTCAGACGAATGAATATGAATAGTACATAACCTTGATGGAATTTGATTATCTAAATAATTATATGTATATGCCTTATACAATGTTAGTTGTATGCCTTGCTTGTGTTCCATATTGTTTTCTCATATTAGTTTTGTATAAATGGTCGCTCAGTAATATAGTATTGAAGGTTTCATTTTCGTGGGGTTCTACCTATTCAGTGGGTAGTGGATTTTATAGGTCAGCTTCTGAGTTTAGTTGAAAGTTGTCAGTTAGTTTTGAGAGCATGGGTATTCGATGTCTTATTTGCTATCTGGTCTCCAATTGTATCCATACTTTTATGTCCTCCTGTAATTTGTCTCTTAAGTTTTGGTAGACTGCTAATGTTGCTTTTAAATAGAACCATACATATCTATTATTCTCTGTATTTTAACTTTTGTAATCATGTTGATTAAAAAAAGTAATATTTTAGCCTTAGCACTTAGTATAAGAATGGTAGAGGATACTAAACTTATATTAAGTGTGGCAGTAACACCCATTATTTTTTGTAATTAATGCTTCTGCAAAATAAAAAATTTTAGTAACAAAAATGGGGGTGTTACATTTTGAAGTTAAAGATCAAATACTCAAAGAATGAACATTTGAAGATTGAAGAAGTAAGATCTAAGGATCAAAGAATGAAAATCGAAGAAGAAAGAACAATGGGTTCAAGATCATTGAAGTCCAAAATGTTGAAGCATTGCAAGTTCCACATTATCAAACCTACTTGAGAGGATTAAGCACCAACAAATCATGCCCTCTTCTCTAGGTAAATTAAATTTTCATCACTAGTTTTGGATCAAGATTATTAAAATCAAGACGAGCCCCAAACGAATTGAGTTCGAAATTCAACATTGCAAATCACAGTTATTAAATCTTATAATAGATTTATGTAGAGATTGTATCTACATTCGATTTAATAATTGATAAAGATTATATTTTCTTCTTCAATTTTCTTATTGCTATATATTTTTCATTAACAAATCTTTGGTGCACCTAGTGGGATAATATCTGCCTCTCATCTCAATATTTGACTATGCATCTTGATGGCTTCAAAAAAGAACAAGATCATCTTCAAAAACTCCGCAATGCTCAGTGGTGACACTAATCACACCGGGTCACTGACACGAGGTCATATGAAAGTCATCACCTCAAGTGATAAAGATATGTTGCTAGAAGCCCTCTTTGCTGAATGACCAATGTTGCTCACTGTAAGAGCTACTTCAAAATGTGCTCCACTAAATCAAGATGAAGAGTTAAAAAAAATTTCATGCATAATCGCTATGGTGATGAAAACTAGAGTCGTTGACAAACAACTCATGGAATTGAAATAGTTTGCTAACATCCTCTCTAAGGCTAAGGATGAATAGATCGCTAAGCTAATATAAAAGCTTGAAGAAAAAGGTGATGCTTCATCTAGAAAGGAAGATGAGGTGGTCATTGAAGCAAGAGACCAAGATACCTCTATTAATAGATTGCAACTTCAAGAGAGAAAGATTGTTCCACCTAGATCCCTTTCGGAGCTTTCACTCCTAAATGTCTATAAGAGATTATTCCTTGTGTAGTGAAAGCTCAATTCAGCATTATTCCCAAAGAAACTTCTCTTATATGAAACCCTACTAAAAGAGGGTCGACTACTTGCTAATGATCATTGGTTATCAACCTCCTAAACTCTAGTATTTTAAAGGTAAGGGCAATCCCTATCAGCATATAACACATTTCATAAAAAATTATAATAACTTATGTACTAGAGGATAATTGTTGGTGAAAAAATTCATTTGATTATTGAAGGGAAAACTTTCGACTACCTTCCTAGTGAGTCCATTGATAGTTGGGAAGAGTTAGAAAGAGAGTTTAGTAACTGCATGCTGGCTAAGCTGTAAGTATAGTGGAGCTTGCAAACACTAAGTAATGGGAGAATGAGCCCGTTGAAGAGTACATTGAGCGTTGGTAATCATTGATTCAAGATTGTCAAGATTACCTTAGCAAAGCATCAGCTATTGAAATTTCCACTGAAAGAATGCATTGGGTTATTGTGTATTTCTTATAGGGTACTAAGCCTAGAAATTTCTCTGAGTTATCTACCACTACGCACGACATAGAGGTGAACATTGCTAAATAGGGGCATAAAATACTTGTGTATGAGTAACCTAAGGAGAAGAAGGTGTTTAAGAAGAATGTGAAGTCTTCTAAGATCATGATGAAGGAGGCAATGGCTGTTGGGGCATTTACAATCATGATTTTGGCTAAGCTATATAAATTTGATGGGAGTCAGAACAACTCTAATCAAGAGTTTGCAAATAAATAGGCCACTTTGAAGGAATTAGAGGCAAAACAATACCTATTTCCTGATTCTGACATCCTCGGGATGCTGGAAGATATATTGGAAAAGAAGGTGATAGAACTGTCAAAGCCAAAGCTTCCACAAGAGGCATGATGAATGGAAGATCCTAGGTACTATATGTATCATCAATGCATCAACCATCCAAATCAAAAGTACATGACTTTGAAGGAGAGGATAATGAAATTGGCGAAAGGAGTAATTTTGCTTGATCTGGAAACCATACCAATAGGGGTAAATTACATCACTATGAAGGGTGACTCACCAAAAGTAGTGCCTACAAGGGTTGACCGATTGATTTAATTTGAAAGCTAAGAACTGATTACGATATATGTCATAAAGAGCTACAGTTCACAAACCTACAAAGATGTCAAAGGCCTCAAAGTGAGGGTTGACTTTGTGGAAACCTATGAGGATGATAGGGGTTAGACTTTGGTGACAAGAATACAACCAAGGAGTAAACAAACTCCAAAGCCTCAACTACACCAATGCTAGGGGAAGCATTCTAAAAGAAAAAGAAGTTAAGCTAATCTAAATAAAGGGAAGAAGTTGAATCCATGAGAGGAAAAAGTCTTTTCAATTGAATTACACAAATAAGAACCTCCTAAGCCAATCACACTAGCATAATTCTTCCCACTAGAATTCTTGGAAGTTTGTGAAGTCCATATGACCTCCTACTATGTAGTTGAAGAAGAGGATGCATAACATAATACCATATAGGATGATAATGTGCTCTCTATACTTGATTAAAATAGTGACGAGATGACCGAAATACTTTTACAAGGTGAAAGCCTACAACATTTACACATGTTACCAAAAAGAGGTTTAAGAAGCTATGATTAAAGCACTCGGAGGGCCAGAAGTATGAAATTATGTAGATGATGTGGTTTGTTGTGTCTCCCTCCCCTTCATAGAGGATTATATATTGCTCGGAGCTAAAGCACATAATTGGCCACTCTTCATGTTTATGATTGCAACCAAAGGATCAATCGTGTATTGGTTGACGAAGGGTCAGTTATGAATATCATTCCATTATTCATTATGAAACATCTTGGGATACAAATGAGCGAGCTTTCAAATAGTTGACTTTTCATCCAAGACTTCAATTTGGGAGGAGAAAAATTTGTAGGGAAGATATACTAAGACCTCATTATTGGCAGAATGACTTCATCAACATTATTCCATGTGATTGATGTCAAGACATCCTATAATATGTTATTGGATCATCTCTAGATCCATGAGAATGGATTAGTCCCTTCAACTCTCCATTACTGCCTAAAATTCTTCAAAAATGACATACAGATAATGCTTGCTGATGAAAGGTCCTTCACAGTAGCCGATTCACACTTTGCAAATGCTAGGTTCTATAATGAGGTGGAAGAAACACTAAGTAAGATGAAGCTATCAGTGTCACTACTAATAAAGATAGTAGTGATGGAGCAAATTGATAAAGTAGTAGATAGAATCCCAAAGGTAAATATAGGGGATATAGAGAGGGTATTAGTCGATCAAGAAGGAGTACAAATAGCTCCTGAACCCAAATAGAACTTGAGTCAGAAGATGGAAAGTCCTCCAATCTTGAGGTATGTCCCAAATTTTAGAAGGAAAAGGGATATCTCCATTCACAAGCTATAATCATAACCTTGGTGATGCTACCACTTCAACAGGGAAGGATTTGAAAATCTTAAGGTTTCGGTCATTAAAACAAGTCAAGTGAAGGTAACTAAGACCCCATTCCTAGGTTTTGAGAAGCCACCTAAAATTTTGGCAAAAGAGAAAACCATCCTAGTGCAAGGAGTAGAGGAGGGTTTTGATGCAAATGCATATAAATTGATGGCATGTTGTGGTTTTAATATCTCTACTTTCAAGATAGTAAATAAAAATAATGGGAGGCCCATAGAAAACATACTATATGGCATGACTAACACCTAAAAAGATTGTTAGATTAGGATCACATGGTAGATACATCAAATAAAGACTTAGGGTATTCAAATCCAAAGCCTCTAATAATTTAAGCTAGAGGAAAGAGTAGAGGGGTAGTTGTACGCCATATCACTACTGAAGAGAGTGAAGATTTTGAGGGATGAACATCAAAGTTGACACCAAATCTTGTTATTTAATAGATTGGACTACCCAACCAATGTAAAACATTTTGTATTCTCTAGAATAGAGGGAAAAGCCTTGCAAGTGGGATGCTCATCTCAAAAGAAATCTTATGTGTCCTCATGCCTTGAGGTAATAAATCATGACAACAAGATTTGGAAGAGAGAAAAAGAAGCTTCATTTATTCCAAATAAACAAGAGAAAAAAGTGAGGAGTCTTCATTTATTCTAGATAAACAACAGAACAAAGTGAGGAGTCTCGTACCATCATGAATCAGATGTCATGCCCAAAAGAAAATTAGCATAGAGGGAGTCCTTAGAACCAATAAGCATGCCATTATTGTCACCAGACAAAGCAGTAAGAGAAGAAAGATTCCACATTAGAATAATTAATAGCTTCCACCAACCACATAACCATAAAAAAGGACTCAAGTCAAGAGATGGTAGAATATGAAGCACCTCTAGAACTTGAAGATAGGGGGCAAGCTACTGTAGATGAATTGAAGGAAGTCAATTTGGGTACTACAAAGGAGCCTAGAATAACCTTCATTAGTGCTCTACTAAAACCCAATGAGGAAAGGGAATATGTTGAGTTACTTGAGGAATATATAGACATGTTTGCTTGGACATATAAAGAGATGCATAGGCTTGACCCAAATATAACATTACATGAACTGGACATCAAGCTTGAGTGAAAACTTAGACCAGTGAAGGAACCACTATGCTACGTTTAGTAAGAGCACATTTCAGAGATAGAGAAGGAAGTGAATAGTAAAATAAAGATGGGGTTCATTTGAGAAGTTAAATACCCTTCATAGATCGCAAATATAGTCCTAGTTAGAAAGAAAAGTGGGGATCTTCTCCTTTTTGTATACTTTAGAGATCTGAACCATACATGCCCAAAAGATGACTTTCCTATCCCCATCATAGAATTGATGGTGGATTCCACGACAGGACATGAAGAATTGTCATTCATGGATGAATATAGTGGTTATCATTAGATTCACGTGGCTTCTAAGTATGAAGAATACATTGTCTTCCACACCTAAAAGGTATGTTCTATTACCGAGTCATACCTTTGGGATTAAAGAACACAGGGGCTACCTACCAAAGGGCTATTCAAAAAATCTTCAACGACATATTACGTAAGGTTGTAGAATGATATGTCAATGATTTGGTAGTTAATCCAAGATAAAGAGACAACCACATTCAAGATCTCAAGACAGTGTTCGATCGACTGTGAAAGTATCAGCTTAAAATGAATCCATTGAAGTGTGCATTCGGTGTTACTTCTAGAAAGTTCTTAGGTTTTTTTGTTTGATATAGAGGCATTAAAATTGATCACTCAAATATTAATGTGGTCAAGAAGATGCCAAGACCAACAAACCTCAATGAACTTTGAAGCCTACACGGTTGAGTGGCTTATATACGAAGGTTCATCTTCAACTTAGCAAGGTGTTGTTAACAATTTAGCCATCTCATGAAAAATGGGGAACCTTTCAAATGGGATAAAGCTTGAAGGCATTAAAAAGTACCTCCTTAATCTATCCATCCTAGTAGCACCTCTATTAGATAAACCACTCCTACTTTATGTGGCAACGCAAGAATGCTCACTAGGGGCATTATGTGCATAAAAGAGTGAAACAAGGGAGGGACCAAGCACTTTATTATTTTAGTGGCACTTTTATCAAGGAAAAAAGTCAACTACACTCCAATTGAGAAGATACCTTTAGTCTTGGTGTTCGCTATGCAAAATATGAAGCATTACATGCCCGCATATATGATACATCTAATATCATATGCAAATCTAATCAACTATTTCATTTCTAGGCTATTATTGATAGAATAACTAACAAAATGGGCTTTGGTGATCAATTAATTTGACATTGTCTTCATTCCCCAAAAGGTAGCCAAAGGACAAGCACTGGTAGAATTCTTAGACGATCACCCAATCCCAATTGAGTGGGTGTTATTAGATGAACTACCAGATGAGAAGTTACTTATCATTAAGGTCCTCCCTCCATTGGAAATGTAATTTGATGGTGCTAAATGTATAGATGATGCTGGATATGGGGTGGTGTTTGTAGCCCCTCAAAAAGATGTTCTTACATATTCATTTATACTCAAAAAGTTATGCTCCAACAACATGGTAGAATATCAAGCGTTAATTATGGGACTCGAGATGGTTCTAGAGATGGAAATCAAGGATCTAAATGTCTATGGAGACTAAAATCTTGTAATAAGGCATCTCTTGGAGTAGTATGATGTGGAAAGAGAGGATTTAATTCCCTATTATAAGTGCACTACACACCTTCCTGGGAAACTATATGAAGTAAAACTAGAGCACATCAGAAGAGGATCAAATATGATTTTGCTAATGCACTTACAAACATGATAATAACAATAGCAGTATGGATCTATGAAACAACAATAGTGCCAGTATGTAGTTAGTGGGCTGTACTACCTATCCTTGAGAAGGAGACGGATGTGTTAAACTTAGTATCTGTCTATGAGATGGACTTTGAAGACTGGTGACAGCCACTTATAAACTATTTAGAATACGGAAGATTATTAGATGATCTTTAACATTTGATGGAGATTCGGTGAAGAGCGGTACACTTGTACTTTCACAATGACACATCATACTATCATAATGCCAATAGACTATTACTTCGATGCCTAGGGAAAAGAGAAGAAAAGGAAGCATAGAGGAAACTCATGTAGGAGTTTGTGTGGCTCATCAATCCAGGTTAAAGCTAAATGATAGAATTAAGTATCTCAGCTATTATTGACTAATAATGGCATAAGACTATATAGATTATGTGAAGAGGTGCAAGCCATACAAGTTTCATGAAAATTTCATCCACCAACCACTAGAACCATTACATTCTACAATAGAATCATGGCCATTCAAGTCATGGGGTCTTGACGTCATTGGTTTGTTCACACCAAAATCTTGAAGCAAAAAAGCATATGTCTTAGCTATAATAGATTACTTTTCCAAGTTGGCTAAATCTATGGCACCAAAAGAAGTGAAGAAGGAGAATGTCATTGACTTCATCCAAATACTCATCATCTATCGATTTGGAGTTACCAAGTATATCTTGACAAATAATGGAAAGTCTTTCATCAATTAGTTGGTTACCAAATTATGCCAAAAATTTGAACTCATGCAAAGGACAACTTCCATGTATTATGCTCAAGAAAATGGTTAAGTGGAAGCTTTCAATAGAACATTGTATACCCTCCTCAAGAAGCTAGCCTCAAAGAACAAACGAGACTGACATTCTCAAATGGGAGAAGAATTGTGGGTGCATCATATCACCCAATGAAACTCCACTCACGCCACACCATACTTCTTAGTATATGGAGCTGAAGTAGTGTTGCCAATTGAGACCCAAATTCCCTCACTCTAGATTGCTATCTAGGAAGGGCTTGTAGATGGTTAAAATGCTCAACTTCACCTTACTCAGTTAGAAGCTTTTGAGGAAAGAAGATTGCAAGTGCAATAAAACCTTGAATGCCATCAAGCCCTTATGATGAGAGAATTTAATAATAAAGTGTGCTTGAGATCATTTCAAGTGGGCGATATGGTGCTTGCAGTCTGAATACCCATCATTCTTAGTCACTGCATAGGTGGAAAGTTCGCTACAAAATGGGATGGTCCATATGTTGTCTAAGAAGTCTACACCAATAGAGCTTATAAGATAGTAGCTGATGATAGATTATGAGTTGGCCTCATCAATGGCAAGTTCCTCAAGAGTGCAAACCATGAATGGCTAAATAAAAAAAATAATCAATTAAGAGAAAAAAAAGGGCTACTTGTTTTACTAATTAGCAAAAAGATTCATTATAAGATAAGAATAAAAGGAAAAACGAAAATAAACCCTAGACATTTCTATGCTAAAAAAAAAGGAAGAAGAAGAAGAAGAAGAAGAAGGGGGACCCTAACACTATATGAAATCACGTAACTCATTGGTGACTGAAACCAATAGTCCCTTCATGGCAGCAAAACTATTTAATTCATGTGAACTTATGGGTTTTATCTCCTCAAGTGTAGCCATCATTGAAGATAAATCTTGCAAAGTTTTATTATTCTAAAGATGTCGAGGGTCAAAATTAGAGATTACCTCATCGAGCTCCTTAGATCTAGCTTCTATCTCTGTAAGCTTCTTTTTTAATTCTTCAATATCTAAGAGACATTTCTCATGTCTCTTTCTTAGATGGCCAAGATACGCATCTCCCACATCCACAACACCATGCACTTTAGAAAATTTTGAATTAAGATCATCATAATGATGCTTATAATCAGTTATGGGCATTCTCTTCTCAAAAGTTCTCTCTATATGGCTATGTTGGACAACTTGTTGAAGATACTGACCAATTTCAGTCTTTAGGGGTGATGCATCAATCCTATTGCCAAAAATTAAAGAATATAGCTTTTCAAACTCCACTTGCAGTTGAGGGACCATCTTGACATTAGCCTGAAGTGCTTTGTTTATAATAGCATCACCAAGGTATTCTACACTTAGGACTGATGGTGAATATGAAAGAATGATACTAATGGTGAAGGAGGAGTAGCAAAAGAACCATCCAATAGAGGCGAACTTGAAACCATTTCACTTATTCCATGAGTCTTAATGATCTCATGAATCGAAATATCATCTTCTTTAGGCCAAGCACTTGTGTCTAAGTTATCAAATGACGACTAAGGATGCCCATTACCAATTGCAAAGAAATCCTCACCAATGGGATGTGAAGAAGCCTCATCATCAATGCCAATGCAACACTTACCCTAAAAAGATAAAGAGAAGCTTAGGGAAAATGATTTAATACATTTATAACAAGTATAAGCATAAAAAAGGATCAAATATACCATATCTCTAGGGATAGGCTCACAAGAGAGAATGGCATCTTCAAATATGGCTGTAAATATGTTAGCATCTTTCTCTAGGTTGGGCATTGGTGTATCACCTTGAGTTACTATATTAGAGTTAGGTACATCAAACACTTCTCGGTCTTGTTGTCCCAAACTAAGGGCTTGATCTTCTTTAACTGTAAACTGGAAAAGCTACAAGTGTTGAAGGCCAAAAAGTAAAGTACAACAATTGACAGATAAGTTAAAGAGACCAATCCTAGAACATCATTATTCTATGGGCCTAGAGGATTACTCATGGGAGTTGAGTATTGAGTCGGTAAATAAGAGGCACCTGTAGCAGATGGAAGCTTCACCCTAAACTTCATCCTTGGAGCTCTATCAGGGAATTTATCCTTCTTACACTATTCCTAAACCCTAGCTGCTATAGGTGGAGAGGGAGAATGCTTGGAGATTAAACAAAGAGGACCACCATGGTATGTATTTGGGGAAAATGCAATCATCAAAATCAAAAGTAGAGTAGGAACTTTAAAGTCGGTTATCATTCCAAGATAAATGCTTTCAGAAAATAGCCTGAACGTAAATTCCCTACTTTCACCTCAATAGTCTAAAGTTAAATCTAAAGGAATGGTTTGATAAAAGTCCAACTGCCTACTAAATCAATAAGGGCTATATGATTCTATTACTATATAGTTATTCTAGCAAAGAGTCAAGAAATAGGAGTGGAGGCAAATGAGCCACTCCTTTTCTCCAATGTGTGTAGGAGGATCATCTCTTAGAATCTTAGCTTTAGTATGGGTCGACAAAAAAAAACTCCCCAATCAATGTGTTTCCAACCTTCAACTATCTCTTGACATAATGATTCCCCATAAGTGTACAATACATTCCCTTCGTAATTAACCATGAAGGGACTGACAAACTTTCTGCTAGACATACGATGAGTGTGCAAATAGGCTTTCATCCATGTATAAATATAATGTGCCCTAAAGGCCTTTTTTCTTAAGGATAAATATCACAATGTAATTTAATCATTGGTAAATACTAACTAAGACTAGGATAGCCAATGAGAATGTGTGTCTAGCTGCCATCAAAGACTATACTTGAAAAGCATAAGGCTGGATAGAGCTATCTCAGGAAGGAAAAACAAAAATGCACAATTGGCATGATAAAAAAGTAGTTAGATAATTCTCATCTGGATCATCATCATGCACTCTAAGCTCATTAAAAGACTTCCTATCTACCCTCGACCAACGAATCGCATGCCTAGGAGGATAAGATCTACAAGGCTTGGGAAGAAAGGGCTCCTTGTCTTCATTTTTTTGTGGTACCTGATATAATCGTTTCTTTTTACACTATAATCTTATCCAATTGACATTCCTAATGCAAGATTTCTTCTTTGAAATAGCACGTAAAGAACAAGTAGGTTAGAATCTTATCCTCATGAAAAAGAACAATAATAATAATACTAGCCAACAAGTAGAGAAATCAAAACATACATGAATATAGTTAATATACCACTTAAGGGGCTAAATGATAATGTAAGGTCAACCGTGGGGGAAGTAGGCAGCCAAACTATCGTTTGGGTGTCGTTGACCATAGACAACATATGGAGCCAAACTATTGTTTAGATGTTCTTAACCGTTGATGAAGATAAGTAACCAAACTATCATTTAGATGTGGTTAACCGTTGATGAAGATCAGTAACCAAACTATCGCCTGAACGCTAATTGACTGTTGATGAAGATAAGAAACAAAACTATCATTTGGATGTTGATTGACTATTGATGATGTAGGCAGCCAAACTATCATTTGGCTGCTAACTAACCACTGACGAAAATAGGCAACCAAACTATTTTTTGGATATTGTAGACTACCGAAGAAAGGAATGTCAAATGTAGTAAGCACTAAGAAAACCATTGATCCAAGCTATCGTCTCCAATAATAATAATAATAATAAATAATAATGATGACAATGAAAAAAAAACAACCTCAAGGTGAAAAGTTCAAAGATTTGAAAAAGCTCATTAATTTGAAATTTTACAATAACATGATAAAAAAGAATAAAAAAATAATTTAAAAAAACATAAATATTGCTCCATCAAAAAGAAAAAGAGAGAGAGAGAGAGAGAGAGAGAGATTACTACACTCTACACATGTCAAAAATGAAAGAAAGAAAGAGGATTTATGTGTGTTAAGGTAAAAAAAGAGAAGAATACAAACAAATAAACTACACACATACATGTAGGAAAAATGAAAAAAAAAGGAAAAATATTACATCGCATAAACCAAAATTACTTCTGAAGAAACAAAAAGGGGCATGCACAATACATCAATCGTTATCATCAAGTAAGGACAAACAGGAGAAGAAGAAAAGAAAAGGGAAAAAAGGAGAAAGATTATACCTCATGAAAAAAAGGTAGCACAACAAAATAAAAAAATAAAATAAAAATAGGCCTCAATGTCTTCACCATATATGAGGACTTAACTAAGCTAGGATCAGTTGTTGCTAAGAAAAATAAAATAGAGAGTGTAGTACGAAAATGAACCATTTACTTTGTACATTATCAAAACATGAGAAATATTTCCTCAATAAAAGATCAATAACAGAGTTACTAGTACCGGCGAAGCCACAACTAGAACTTGTCACCTTGAACATATTTATCCTATTGATTTTTGCTTCGTAGCATCACAAAAGGATTAGCTCTCATGTACGTATTTTATAGTTCAACAAGTTTGATAATCTCTAAGCCTTGGGATTAAAATATAATTCGATTAGGATCTTTATCACTTTAGTTTCGATTATATATATATACACACACATATATATTCTTTTAAGGATTCCCAAGTCTAATATAATTTCAATCTTATGGTAAAGAGGAAGGATAATTCAAATAAAAAGATATATTTTAGCTAAAAGATAGATTGTGGCTTAAGCCATATCTTTTCATCAATATATGTATCATTTGGAGGACTCCCAAGTCTAATATTATTTCAATCTTATAGTAAAGAAGAAAGATAATTAAAAAAAAGGCAGATTTTGGCTTAAGCTATATCTTTTCATCAATTTATATGTGTGTGTGCATGTGCGCGCGTGCATATATATCTTTTGGAGGATTCTAAGTCTGACATTATTTCAATATTATAGTAAAAAAGAAAGATAATTAAAAAACGATAGGCTTTGGCTAAAAGATAATATTTTTAGCTAAAAGATAGATTTGGGCTTAAGCCATATCTTTTTGTCAATATCTACACTTTTATTCTAGAAAATTCTTGATATCTTAGTAACAACCTAAATTGCTAAACCAGTTTACTACTTGCATAGATTGTGCATTCTTGATATGATTTGTAAGTCCGGAAACCTCCTCCCCTAAACTAGCTAAGGGTTATTAGAGTCATAAAACCTTTTATATTGCATATTTAATAGTGAAAGAATTTTGATAAAAATAGGTACTACAAGTCACAATCCTATGGTATAGCAAGCGTACCAAGCCAATGTCTTGTATGGAGGCATTTGTTGAAACCAAAAAAATACATAACAATAAAAAAAAATTAGTTATCATGTGTGATGTGTTTTATCAAAGTAGAGGAAGGTTGGATCGAAGATTGTTGTGTAGAAGATGTCACCCAAAGAATTATTCAAAAGAAATGAAGGATTAAGATTGATTATAATTGAAGAAATAAAGTGACAAAGGTAGGTATACTCGGCAGATTTGAACCAGGCTTCAAAGGTGTCGAGTTTGAGTTCAGTGGAGGAAGGTAATTGTCTCAGACTTTCCTTGCTCAATGTCGACTCAAAATGAGAGAGATAGACGCCATCTAGCTATGCTCAAAGTTTTTATTCAATTCTTACTCATTCTGCATATGATTTCATGAGTACAAGAAGGATATATATGGGTAAGTTCCAACTTGAGTTTCAAAACCTCCAGCTGGTCTTTAGCCTTAATTCAAACCCACTAATCATGGTTGAATTAAGCCCATATAACCTTAATCCTAAGCATAATATCATTGGATAAATGATACTAAGGATTAATATTACAAAGCTATACAATTAACTATAGTACATACATAAAATTATATCAAACCCTAACTTACATAAAATACACTTAAGGTTAGGGTTTACAACAAGTTAATACAACTAATGAATATCATCACCATATCTTCTTGTTGTAAAGTATCATCCCATGTATGCCATAGTATTTCATGCTTTGAATACTTGTACACATTAAAGTGTATTAACATCTTCTTCTTGCAAATATGTGACATACCTACAAGAACAACTTGAATGTTTTTCAATATCAAGCATATAAAAATTATCAAGAAAATTTTACATGATAGGCTCCAACATTAAGAAAGCTAAGTCTTCCTTACATTGAGAATTAATATGAACATGAAAATCATTAGGTTCATTAGATGCTCCTGCATCATTCTCCCCAAGTTGAGAAGAATTTGCCCTCAAATTTTCATCAGAATAATAAGGAGACAAATCACCATTATTAAAATTTATTGAAATTCCACCATAAGAATCTAGAATTTCAAGTTCATAAGCATTATCTCCAAACTTTCTTAGTATTTTAAATGGCCCATCAGCTCTTGGCATTAGTTTATTTTTATGTAAATTAGGAAATCTTTCTTTACGCAAATGTAACCAAACTAAGTTACTAGGAGAAAACACATAAGAGTTTCTATGATTATTTGCTTGAGCTTTATACTTGGCAATGGCTTTTTCAATGTTATTTTTAATTTTCTCATGAAGCTGTTGAAAAAAATGTACTCTACCATTAGCTTCATAATTTTGCAATTCACCTTTTTTCAAAGGAATCATGTTAATAGGCATGTGAGGATTCACACCATACACCACCTTAAACGGACTAGTTTGAGTAGTACTAGATGGACTGTGATTATAAGCAAACTCTGCATAAGCTAACGTAACATCCCAATATTTAGTACTATTATTAACTAAACCTCTTAATAATGTACCAAGAGTTCTATTAGTTACTTCAGTTTGACCGTCAATTTATGGATGATGTAAAGTGCTAAATAACAATTTAGTACCAAGCATATGCCATAAAGTTTTCCAAAAATAACTCATAAACTTGACATAAGTAGTATTTGGAAGAAATATACAAAAACTCATATTTTCTTTCACAAATCTGTTATCCATAAGCTCTTGTATTTTTTTGTTATTCCTTAGCTTCTTCTAAGTTACATCTATAAGCTGGTTTATTAGGAATAGGCATTCCAGGAACAAGATCAATGGCATGTTCTATACCTCTTTTAGGTGGTAATCTAGGAGGTAAGTCATCAGGAAATACATCATTATACTCATCAAGCAACTTAATTAGATTAGGATTTTCAATTTGTTGTTTTTCAGGTTTAGAATCTTTAGAAACTAAAGCATAACAAATTGCCTCTTCTCTTACGCATTTCTCTATAGCCTTTTTATGTAAAAATAATCTCTTTTTGTCATCACTCAAAGGCATATGATCATATAAAGAAGGTGTAAGCTTATACAATTGTTTTTCTTTTTTCACAACATATTCATTAGTTACCTCATCATGAGGTGCCTTTCTATTATATTGCCATTGTCTACCCAAAAGTAATCCACGAGCATCCATAGGTAAAACATCATATAGAACTTCAACATGATAATCTCTAATAGAAAATGTGATTAAAGCTCTTTTGTTTACTTTAACTCCTTTATCTTTATTTAGCCATTGTAAAGAATAGGGTTTAGGATGATTAGTAGTTTCCAAACCAAGTTTCTTAACCATTTCCTCACTAGCAACATTGGTACATGAACCACTATTAATTATTAGTCTACAAACCATGTCACCTATTTTACACTTAGTTATAAAAATTTTCTCTCTTTGAGTAGGTGTAACACTAGGTTGTATTTGTAAAAATCTTTGAATTACAGAGCAGGGGTGTCCTTCTTCCTCTTCCATAGTTAATATTTCATTAGGAGATTCAACTTCTAATTCATCATCATCACTGCATGGTTCCATGTTTTCTATTTAATGTAAGGTTAAGGCTCTTTGGTTAGGATAATTTCTAGCAAAATGTCCATATCCTTTACATTTAAAACATTGTTTATTTGCCATTTCAACTACCTTATTTTTACCTTTATAATCTCGATTATACTTTTTATCATATGAAAATGTTGATTTACATGTAAAGGTATTATAATAGGGTTTACTTGTAGTTAAGGCATTAGGCTTAACATAGGCTTTAGTTGACTTGGTTTTTCTTTCAAATTTCATAGCCAATTTAATCAAGTCATCAAGAGAGTCATAAGAGTACATATCAACTTTGTCTCTTATTAAATTATTCAAGCCACCTAAGTACCTAGCACATTTTTGTTCTTTTCTTTCATGAACATCACAAATAAGGGCTACTCTTTCAAATTCTCTAGTGTATTCTTCAACACTAAATAAACCTTACCTTATAGTAGTCATTTTAACATACATATCTTGTTCACAATCTCTACGCACAAATTTCTTTCTTAAGTGCCTTTTAAGTTTTTCCCGAGATTTTATTTTATACTTCTCTTATCTTTCTCTTGTTATCTTTAAATTATCATACCAAATTCGAGCAAAAATTTTGAAGTTTAGAGTAGCTAATTTACATTCTCTCTCATCATCATATTCTCTAAACTCAAAAATAGCCTCAAACTCATGCAACCATTCAATAAATAACTCCACATTAAAATCACCATAAAATTCAAGAATGTCAAGTTTAATACCTTGATTTCCATGGTATGCATTTCTTACTTGGAATGTAGGCGGTCTTCTTTGGTTTCTTGAGCCAAAAGAATTTATCTCATCTTCTCCATCTTCATGATGCTGCATATTGAAATGTCCATGTCCACTCTTAGCATAGTAGATATGCTTCATTCTTCCTAGGAAATGGTAAATATATTAACAAAAATTTACAAATGTGCAAGGAAAACCTCGCTTACAACCAAAAAAAGAGGGTGAACCCCTGGCCAATCACTGCTAAAGACACAAACCCTGCAATACAAGAATGATCAGAAAAGCCTGTCAACAGTTTATAACATAATAAGATCACCAGCTTACTTCCTATATGAAAATTATGCTATCCTCCTCAAAATACAATGCACTAAATATATACTTCTAGACTTGAGCAATAATGCTATTAGGATCAAGATTGTTATCTTCATATAGAGCTGCATTTCTGTTCTTCCAAATGAGATACACAAGAGCTACCAAAGCCACAGCTCTAGCTTTCCAAAGTTTGTGTTGTCTATGTCCATTTCTATGTAAGTTTCAAATGGCGCTGTAGAGGGTGGTAGATCCACTAGAAAGACAGAGCCATTTTTTGATATGCTGCCATATATGCTTGGTTTTGACTCAATCAAAAAACAAGTGCTCATGGGTCTCGAGCTTGTCCTGACAGAATACACATTGTCTAGGACCTGTCGAAAAGTGCAGTCTATCTTTGGTATAGAGTCTGTGCTTGAGAGCTAACCAAAGGCTGAAGGAGTATCTTTTGGTCTTTTTTTGTTTCCACACAGCCATGTGGTGTTTCCATAAGACAGCTTTATCTCGAAAGTAGTTGTAGGCAAGATTTGTGGAAAATCCCCTATCCATGTTCCAAGAGTTGAGCAGGACTTTGGCTTGCTGAGTGGAACCTGTCTTCTGCACCAGATCTGAAACAAGCTGGCTAAGTGATCTCATAAAATGGGAAGTATTCTGTTTGGGGTGGAATACTTCCAGACCTGAAGAGTGCAAGTAGTGTGAATGGATCCACTTGGTCCAGAGAGTTTCTTTTTCATTTTGTAGAGCCCAAATATACTTGTTGAGAAAAGCAGAATTCCAGGCTTGTAGATGTCTAACACCAAGGCCTCCTTCTTTCTTTAGCATGCAGAGTGTTGTCCAGGCCACAAGGGGGGATTTACCTTGCCAAAGAAAGTTTCTACAAAGAGAAGTGATGCGTCTAATTATCACTTTGGGGATGGAAAAGATGGAAAACCAGAATCCAAGCAGACCCTGCACCATAGAGTTAATAATTTCCAATCTTCCTGCATATGATAGGGAATTAGCCTTCCACATAGGCTTCATTCTTCCCTCCACACTATCATGTGTGGTTTTCATGCAAACTAGCCATGGCTAATGCTTCTCTTGTTCGGCCAACTTAGCTTCCACACTTTGTAGTTGATGTTGTAGTGTGTTTTGAGTTTGTAATTGAGTATCCATGCATGTGGTGAGGCTCTTGATGGACTCTACCAGAGCACGCACATCTTCACTAGCCATGGTGAAGGTTGACACACAACCCTTCTTATTGCACACAATATGTTCAACAAAGTGCAGGTGGTGGATTTATTTTTCCTGCAACCAAACAAGCCGCAAACTAATTGCTAATTCCCAATCAAATTACAATCACTACCAGCAGTCCTTGATTAGGAAAAAAGGAGGTATTATAGCCTCAAGAATAGTCACTACACGCAGGTACACACAAAGATGCGAGAGGTCTTCTATATATGGTATAAAATTTAACCACATACAATCATAGGATGTCGATTTTTGTCTTCAACATATGCACATCTTCAAGTGGGAGATTCATGTTGGTTGCTTCATAGAAGATGTAGAGGAGATCCAAGGGAGAGGATTGAGTGGTTCTTTGAGAGAAAATGAGGACAAATGGTTCAAATAGAAGGTCTGTAGTCCTGGCCTATTCTGTCGACACTGAGATGTGTGTTCAGGTCTCGGCTCTTTTGTGTTCTTCTCTATTTGATGCACGAATGGAAAGTGAAATGGGTTGATCAACACTAGATCACTCACCATTAGAGAGTATAATGAAGAAGGAATGAGTTGCTAGGGAGGCACAAAATCATAGCACATAGGGTGACACAAAGAAAGTGCTTCACCTACACTGCAACCTATCGATATTTTATATGAGAGGTTAGGGAAAATGCAACAAGATCGTTGCAAGATTACAAGAAATTTGAGCAAGATCTTAAATAAAATTCAAGAAGATCATCAAGAAGCAATAATTCAAGGAAAAGGTTGAGTTATTGTGGAGTTCTTGATGCAAGAACACACACGTGATTATTCTAGTCTACAAGGAGTTGGTTCTGCGATAGCTTCAAACGATCGAAGCTTTGATACCAAAAATGATGTGTTTTATCAAAGTAGAGGAAGGTTAGATCGAAGATTTTTGTGTAGAAGATGTCACCCATGGAATTATGAAAAAGAAAAAAAGGATTAAGATCGATTATAATTAAAGAATGAAGATCTAAAGATTGAGGAAGTAAGATCTAAGGATCAAAGAACGAAGAACGAAGCATTCAAGATCATTGAAGTCTAAAAAGTTGACGCATTGCAACTTCAACATCATCTAACCTACTTGAAAGGATAAAGCACCACAAATCATGCCCTCTTCATTAGATAATTTAAATTTTTATCAATAGGTTTGGATCAAGCTCATTAAAATGAAGAAAAACCCCAAAAACATTGAGTCCGAAATTCAACATCCCAAATCATAATGAAATCCCACAATGTCATTGATTGCCTAGGAGATTGAATCAGAGGATATTAAATCTTGTGATAGATTTATAAAGAGATTGTATCTACATTTGATCTAATAATAAATAAAGGTTATATTTTGTTCTTAAATTTTCTTTCGACCAGAAATTTATCCTTAATGTGTTCTGCATGTGTACTTATCATATGCTATAAATGTATGTATTTAATAGTATCCCTAACTCGATAATATTGTTACCTTTCTCGGTACATTACTTATTAACCATTATTTTCATGGATGTTGCTTATTCCCATGAGAAAATAACCTGGATGATTTTGTACATGTCTTTGAGGACTAGTTGGATGATTTTACTACCTTTAATTATTTGTTTGGAGAGGAGTGACTTTTTCTATACAGGGTGTTCGAGTGAAGAGTCATATTATCTAGATGATGTTTTTACCTAGATACCTTTCAGACTCTTCAATCCATGGTATCCTTTTTAATTGTATTTTGTTATTATATTCCAAAGTTAATTTCCAAACTCATATTTATATTTATAAAGCTTCTCTCATTTCTAATTACTCTATTTTACCTTGAATGGTTTTAACCTTGTGATTGGTGTAAGGATGGTATAGTAAACTAAAATTATGTCAATTACAGTTGTAACACTAGGTATCTTAATTATATGCAACTATTGTAAAATAAAATTTTTCAATAGTAAAATTTGAGGTATTACAAGAATATCACTACACAAATAGGAGATTTCCTTCCTTCACCGATTTGTCATATCCCTTCTTGTGTTTGATCTTTTCTAGATGAGCTAGATTTGTATTCCCTATAAAATCACCATTTATGATTTGAAACAGAAGTGAAGAATTCTTGATATATTCACAAGTTCAACTCAAATTAGAATGGTAAATTTAGGGTTTTTGATCTCTTGCATATCCTCACTCGCTCCTTACCTAATTTATTGGCTATAAATAATCCTTATCTTATTTTTCCTTGCTTTTATTTTGGCTACCAAAGTACATAGAGTTTTCAATATTTATGGTAATTCTTCTCAACTTTGAGATTTCATTATAATTCAATTCACTTGTGCAATCATTTCTCAATCTCCTTTTTATTTTATATCTCAATAAGAAATTGTTTCATTTAGGAAAAAAGTTGAGTATGCATTTAGATGATTCTTTCCCTCTTTTCTTTTAGAGGTGGTAAGTTTTTTTTCATTCCCTTATTCTAGGTTCATGATTTGTAAAGGCCATTTGATGTTCTTTGAGTATGGTTTTGTAAGTTCAAATCTTTAAACTTAAGGTTTTTTCTCTTTGGTGGAAAAATTTTCTAAGCTTTAAGTAAGTTATTATTACTTTTGAAATGTGGCATGAATAAGCATGTGAGTTAGTGTAACACCCCCAAAATTCACTACTAAAAAATTTTATTTTATTAAAAGATTAGCAAAAGCAAAATAACAAATTGTGAATTTCGGGGATATTACCACCACACTTAGTACTGGACTGGTTCACTCCTACCGTTCCGGAGGTGGTTGCAAATACAACAATAATATTAAAACCATAAATTTAAAAGAGAAAGAGAAGAAATCCCTAACAGCTTCGGATAATCCCTTACTTTCTTTTCCATTGTCCACTTGAATAGCACCTGAAAAAGACCTACAAGGGACACTACCCATTGAATAGGCAGGGGCCCCACGAATAGAACCTTTCAGTACTACGATATTGAGTAACCCTTTAAAAACACACTTAAAAGCAGGCCTGTAATGTAACACATGATACAAAGCTATATACATATATAACAAGATGTGTACATATAACATTCACATAATTAACATTCACGTCAGATATCAATAGGTCGTAGTATACGATCAATACGTTCGGCCTTAAGCCATTATCCCATCATTAATCAATCATCTATTAGATTTTATATCCATGTGAGTGCAAGAACCCCACTATTATAGCCGGTGGATCGGTCACTTATAGGGCAAAGTGCACCTAACCATTATTATATGTTGGTGGATCGGTCGCTAGGGCAAAACGCTCCTAACCACTATTATTTGCCCATGGACCGGTTTGGCCCCGACTCACATGGCGTTCCACTATAAGTGATTAGTATTTTTCCATAATTTTATTCATATCCATGACTATTTTTTATTAAGCTCGGGACCCCCACTATTATTGCTGGTGGATCGGAATACATATCAACATCATCCAGGGTAACACGCTCCTATACCACTATTATATCTGGTGGATCGGTACTCATAATCACTTGCTAGGGCATCAAGCTCTTGGGCCACAATTATATCCGGTGGATCGGTACTCATAACCATTTGCCAAGGAAACACACTCCTGGGGCACTATTATAACCGGTGGATCGCTACTCAATATCATAATTCAACTGGGCTCGGATCATTAATCTTTCACTTTCATGATTAGCATTTTTCCTTTCTTTAATCAGCACAACAATTCCATTTATTTGCCTTGGACAGGAGATCAAAAACCTGGGACAAAAAGGTACATAGGTCGTACCAGTGCATACAAGCTACTTAGTACCCTTTAACCATGAACCCAGGGAGGCAAAGGTACCCTCGTCGTACTGGTGCATAAAGCTACTCAGTACCCTACCGACAAGGACACCTAATCCATAAGTATGCATACCCCCTAAATAGGTCTGTAGAGCTAGATAGAGTAAGATATAGGGCTGGCTGGGGCACAAAGGCACACCAGCAAATACCAAAATAATGGTAGGCTAAACCATGTCTTTAGGGTAGCGACACCTAAAGAGCCACCATTCCCGATCTCGAGGTCTTTCACTTTAAGTATTAGTGTCTTAATTAAAGTGATCATGAGAAGCACAATAATTAGATACTTATTCGCTTTCAATCGTTCTAATATCATTAGTCATTTCTTATTCAGACGGTTATTCAAGATAACATAGAGAAATCATTAAGGCCATCATAATCTCATCTAATTCTGAATTAGGATTCGTTCTCGTGATACTCACCGATTATCAAATACTCTTATCTTGCCAATCAACATTATTTGAATCATATTATGAAATTCCACAATCACAACAACATGATAGGTACAAATTACTCATTTACCCCTTACTTATATAATTGCTAAGTAATCCCTTCCTTACTTGACAAATTACCATATTACCCTTTAGTTTGTATAATTACCAAATTACCCTTTGCTTGATTTAGGTTACCAAGTTATCTCCTATGCTTTTTAGATCACCATTCACCCTTCATAATTGTTACACCTAACATATTTCCCATTTGGTT